>SSNU01000144.1:51083-252186 GCA_012064415.1 Gyrodactylus bullatarudis
AATTCTTGCTGAACTAGTTCTAAAAAGTTTGATGTAAATTCATGTTGTCAATAAATTAACTTGTGTGAGTATTTAATGCTTTTTATTAAAAGTATGAATTAATTATATTATATTTTTATATCACATACCTACTTACAAGGGATATATTAACGATTATAGGGTGTTAGGCTGATCTTAAGTTTAGCCTTTCTTTTTTCTCTTCGATCGCTGTAAGTGGTTTTACAAAAAACACGTTCTTTATATTTTTAAGGAAATTTTAATATTTTTTCCAAAACAAATCATTTTTAAATAGTCATAACCTCTCAATAAATTATTCTAGCTTTGAGTCATAGTTCATTCGAAAGAATATTAGTTCTTCTTTATAGTGAGGTGGTCAATAAATTATTTTTAGTTTCTTTAAAACATAATTATGGCTTGAGAAAGTAACCTGTCCAATATATATGACCCACTGGGGCTTAAAGTGTTAATTATAACAAATAAAGATTTTTTCTTGAAATCGAAACATTTTTTATTCATATACAGAAATATAGAAATTTATGTTTGTACAATTAAGAGTAAAGAGTGTTCAATGTGTCCGATGTGTTAGATAACACTACGCCATAACGGAACATTTAAATCATTTCTTTCAATAAATATTAATAACGTGTTTTCTTGAAATAATATTCCGTAATATGCTGTAAATTATAATTCATCTTCAATTCGTTTCAGCGTTATTTAATTTGGAAGATATTATTATAATTATAAACCCATATTTTGGTAACCTTCAGACTCCTCATTATTTCTTCTATTCAACAGTGTGACTTTTGCTTTATAACTATTTTCATAGCTGGAGTCAATGAAGTGACAGATTTTTGCGAATTTCTGTTTTGCCCAATAGCTCAACTCGTGGATCAGCTCAAATTTGATTCTTAGGTCAGATTCGGGATCCACTTAAAATTTAGGTTTAATAAATTCTTGTCTGAATATAAAATTTATACCCCCCCACCCGTGTTATCCATATATGTGAATGACATTTATAAACCGATAAATAACTTTCTTAAAAATTATGCAAGCATCTTCATTTGTATCTGTCAATCCTCACTAATCCTGTATTTTCCATTTCAGTTGGAATAGACGATGAATTGATCAAAAGTTTCTCAGAAGAGGGTGGTCATAGAATTTTGGTTTCGACTCTAATGAACACCTATGCCCAAATACATTAGCAACCTGCTTGTATTATTTCCAATTATCAAAAAGCAAAACGACCTAAACTTATCTTTTTTTTCGGAACTTTTATGACCAAGTCCATCCAGTGTTTATCCCAAATTTCAGAAGTTAATCACTTCGAAATTCACAATTCAACAAAATTTTGAGCGGCCTAGTGGTTAGAAACATTGCCTCGCAAGACCCGGGTTCCAATCCTGGCTATGGTGTACTGACGAGTCCTAATAAAGACGAAACGCGTCTACATCTGCCAATCGTGAGTTGAAAATTATTTTACTCTCCTATGGAATTGACACTTGCTTATCCGAATTCTATCTAAGAATCTTGGTGTATGAGAAGACAATCTCCATAAAGATAGATTTCATATGAATTAATAGTACAGGGACCACATAATTATGCCATAAGGAAAAGAGATTTTATCTCAATTTAGAATAAATTTTCTCTAAATTGCTTTGAGGTAAGATCGATTTTAGGGGAAAAAAAGTAAATTCTTGAAGAGTACAGATGAGTGAATAGAAATTTCCCTTTTTGAATTAATTAACATTCCTAGATATAAAATTTCCCTTCAAGGTGGTGATACTGGAATCTGTCTCAAACTTCTTTTTTTTCCTTATTCAATTATTTGGCCCGTGTCTGTTTGTCCTCGCGTGAAAACCAGATTTCCCCAGAATGAATAAGCTCCCTCTGTTAGACTGCAAGCCTAGGCCATTAGATCGTCATGTGATCCCGACATCTCAACGGAACCTATCAAACTTTGCAATTTAATCATGACAAATCTGAGATATGTCAATTTGAACGATTTAACCTGTAACTTATCGGCTTAGAAAGACATGAAGATAGCTCAAGTGAAAATTTTCTATTTCACTTCTGCTAGCCATCCCATTGGTTGTTGGATATTTTAGCCAATCAGGTTAATTCAACAAATTCAAATGTTTCTTCTAGCATCTTAATAATCTATTAGTTAGTTATTTAGCTACTACTATTATTCTTTCAGTCTCTCCTCTCCCATAAGATGTAGCCATGAGTCTTTCCCGTCTAATAATGCTCATCTTATTTAGCTTCACTACCACCATCCACTGTCAAGAGAATCCAAACATTCTCGGAGTTAACTTTATTCTGTCAGATGAGACCAAAACAGACACTGTCATTGGAAATATTATACAACAAACATTGGCCTTTCCTAGGGAACGAGTGCTAACCACTAAACACTTTGTAAATATCATGGCCAAGTCAAACCTCAGCATCGGGGATTATTTAGTTGTCAAGCCGAGTGGAGATTTGTCAACCTCTCAAAACATTGATAAGGATACGATATGTCTTCCTTTAAACTGTTGCTCAGATTTGGTATGTCATTTAAGGTTTATGGTCTACTTCATCCCCGAAGAGACCGGTTCAAAGGTCACCGTTAAAGTTGAAGTCGACATTTTTGATCTCAACGATTCTGATCCCATATTTCCAATGGACTCTATCTATATCGAGGTTGAAGAAAACTTTAAAGAATATCGCCTAAATGGACCTTGGAAGTATTCGATTCCCTCAGCTATAGATAAAGATTCTGCAGACAACGGTGTTATAGCATACGAGTTGATTGGAAATAAAATTTCAAAATCCATCTTTCAACTCAACACGGATGACTTTGACGATTTGTTTCTGGAATTTGTAAAGTACTCCGTTTTGGATTATGAAACCGAGGGTATGCAATTATTTTCAATGCAAATTAAAGCCAAAGACGGTGGCATCCCCCCACGAGAAGGTCTCCTCACTATTAACATAAAAGTTATCGATTTAGATGATAACAAGCCAGAGTTTATAATATCCTTCCCATCGGAGTTCAACATTGAAGAAGAAAAACTTCTAGACCAACCCCTCTTAACACTAAAGGCCGGGGACAAGGACCTAGGAGTTCACGGGAAACTTGACTATAAACTCATGAACTCCTCAGAACCCCAAGCAGTAAAGGCTTTCTTTCTTAATTCAAATACAGGCCAATTATTAATGAGGGAGCCTTTGGATTTTGAGTCGTTAACCCATAAGCAATTCAATCTCACTTTTTTTGTTAGCTCTGGCCTGGAAAATTCCCTGAGCGATGAGATATCTGTTAGAATTAACGTCTTTGATATTAACGATAATAAGCCAACCATACCAGACTCACTAATTCTCCACCTGCCAGAAGATACTGAACCCATGCATATTGTTGAAAGAATCAACATTACTGACCTGGATTATGTTTCAATGGGGAAGATAAGCTGTTACCTCGAGGAAGATTTTGGCGCCACTTTTGATCTTCAGTTCATCTCGAGTAATGAGTTTGTGACAACCTTTGAACTACTCCTACTCAAATCAGTCGATTTTGAGTCTGTCAATAGATTGAATTTGAAACTCGTCTGTCTCGACGAGGCTTTACCTCAAAATAGAGTCTCCTTCAAGTTACCCATTGATATTATCGACGTGAATGATAACCAGCCCATTTTTAAAGATTTCCCCACTGGCTCACATCAGCTGTTTGATATACCCGAAGACTTTCCAGTTGGCAATCCAATTATTCAGTTTAGCGTCTACGATCCTGACCTCCAGCAGAATACGCGAATCAATTATCACCTGGAGACAAATGAAACTTTTTTATTTCCAGTGAAAATTAACAAATACAAGGGTATCCTTCATCTGACACATAGCCTTGACTATGAAACAAGACAAGAATATTCCTTCAAAATTCTAGTAAATGATAATGAGAAGCCGGAAAAGTTCCTTTCCAACACCCTGGATGTTACTTTGCGTGTAATCAATATCAATGATAACAAGCCTCGTCAAGTTGCTCCAATCAATGGAAAAATAGTAATCAGCGAAGTGGAAATATTACCCAGGAAGATAACCAGTTTAGAATTCTTCGATCTTGATTTTAATGAAACCTTTACGATGAAGTTTGATCCGTCTGACTCACCAGACAACCTAAAGAGGGTCAAAAAACATTTCTCTATTGAAAACCAACAACTCTACTTGATTGAAAATATCGATCGTGAGGTGATACCCAGTATTGACGTCATTGTCGCCTGCTTTGACAGTGGTAATCCACCTCTGAAAGGCACTGCCACATTTACAATCATAATATCTGATGTCAATGATTATAGTCCGGTAATGGTTTATCCTAAAAATGAAAGCACCGTCAAGATTCTTACAATCCCTGATGCTCCCAAGAACTTTGATTATATAACAAAGTTTGTGTTCGAAGACCTGGATCTTGACAATGGGTCTCGAGTGTCTGCTGAACTCATGCCTGGTTTTAATGGTTCGAAGTACTTTCAAATTGGCTCTGACTCCACCAAGAAGAATTCTGACAGCTTCTACCTAATGATTAATGACAAGTCTCTTGTGGATAATGAAATATACCAGGTTGGCCTCGAGGTAACAGATCATGGAGTCCCAAGGTTAACTTCCCATTTCGTATTTTATGTCGAGACAACTCAAAACTCATCTCAATCTGTTTGGCTTTCAGATCAAGAGTACGAAAAGAAGCCTGGTGATGATTCCAGTAATAGCACTAGCTCAAGAATCTCCCCGGTAAAAAGTTTCTTCTCAAGAAGCATAGTTATGCAAGCCCTGATTGGAGGCCTGGTCATGATCTTTTCAGCTGCTCTACTGACAATTCTTGTTGCAATCTTCATTTGGACACGAGAACGCAAAAAGAGTCCAGTTGAGAGGAGGCCGAGTGAACTGCGCAAGGAAGAGGGTTCCTTTCGTCAGGCCTATCCATTCGCTTCTCCCCTTCGACCTTTCCAGGGAACTATTGATAGGACCAACATTGGAGACGAGACGACAACATTTCTGAATGCTTCCAATCATGAATATAACAGAAATGAGTATCATGTGAGTATTTAGTTTACAAATTTCTTCCTTTTTCTCACCTCACTTCTAATTTGAAACTCAATCGTAAGAATTTGTTAAAAAATTAACAGTGATACTATTCTTTCTTTTTGTGCCAGCAGAAATATTCATTTAGGATTCATTATGGGATTTAGAAGACTTGTGCTTATTGAGTAATAAAGCTTTTTTCAGTTCTTCATCTTTTTTTGAGAAAGGGGACTAGTTGTGCCCGCTACATGTTTTTCTCTATAAAACTCTTGTGTTTTAAATGCACAAATTTTTAATTACGGCTCGGGTAGCTTTAATTGTTGATGGGCGACTAATTCCAGGTTGAAAACTAATTGGATTATGAATTAATTTTAATAAAAGTAGATTTAATCGTAATATAGCCAACCTTTTCCCATAGCCTCTTCCAGACTTACTTTATTGAGCTATGATGAATTAGCTTCCAGGTATTCTTCAGGAAAACATATCAAAGTTGAATCTTTAAATGTTTGGTTTAACTAAATGTGTGAATGATGTTTTAAGCTAAATCATACAGAAACTTTACTTTCTGATACAAATCAACGAAATAAGTTGAGTTAATTCCAAAATTGGCAGGTTCTATTATATATAGGGCGATTATTTAAAGTCTAAAATTCTCAGTTACTACGTAGGTTCAAACAATAACACATAATCTATTTTACAATTCACGCTAAACTAATCTCAAAAGTATCAAAAAGTCTCAAGGAGATTTCTACGCTGGGATAAAATCGATGAAAATTTTGGGTTCAAAAGTTGAAAAAGTGGAAATTTGGTGCACTTTCGAAATCCAAAAATTGCCCTTATTTTGGTCAGATTGCATTTTTTTCGGAATTTTTTCTGAATATCAACAACTCATTAGCTCATTCCAAAAATTATTATTTTTTCTGTGAATCCGGAAAAGAATATCGAGTTTTTTGTAAAAATAGTAAATTCTCATCTTCATATCAGCTAGCTTTACTTTTTAGTAGATGGGAAATGGAAATAGGAAATCGAATTTCTTAAATAAGATCACAATAGATCACTGAATAGGATTCTCATTAGAATCTCATTTAGAATCGTTTTAATTTAATTGAACCTTGAAGTCGGTAACCTTCTCATCTTCTGATCCAGGTTCTTTTTCAGCCTTGAACATTTTATCTGAAATGCCCCCTGTAATCAGAATGACAAGATGAAAAATAAATTCAATGGGATAGTTTACTACGCCAAGAGGAAAAATAAGAGATTCATTCAGAAATATTTTTATTCAAAATTTAACCAAATCTTCTGATTGAATAATAATAATACAAGCAGAATTCATCAGATAAATCGTCTTACATTTCTTCCAGAATACAAGTTCCATATCATTCAGTCATGATCTTGACTTTCCATTCTTTGTGTTTCTCTAATATCTCTATAAATCTCGTATTTATTGGCTTAACATGTTCTTCACCTTTGAGTGATCTCCAACCTCTTCTGTCAATAATTAATCCAAAGTTTATTAACCTCCTCAGATTGAAGAAATTAATTGAAATATTTCAATCTAATCATATTATGTTTTATCAAAAAGTCTTTTCTTGAATTTCTTATTCTTCCTCTTGGCATAGTAAACTTTCCTATTTCATTTAATTTGTTGGTCTTTGAGAGGTATAGTTTCCTGTCCTTGGAGAATTCTTTAAAAAATTCAATAAAACTCTTTTTAAGTGAATAATCTTCATTTTGCAATATGCTAATTTCAAAATATCCGCAAGTTTTGGGATCAACTCATAAGTTTTACACCATTGAAAGTCTCGAAATCTGTAAACACCAATCAAAAGTACTGTGATATTTTTACTAAACTTAAAATCTGATAAAGATTTATTTGAACCTGGGAAAATATCAAAATTGAGTATTGTTTTAGAAATGATAAATCTGGCTCCGCTAGTTATCAACGTGTAAAGTTCATTTTTTTTATTTTGAGGTGACAGCTTCCCTTTTCATCTTTGTAATTCTTTCCGTATTCCTCAATTTCGGGGGCAGAGTTATTTATTGTATCAATTTGATGGCCACATCAATCTTTTTGCGAACAAAGGATATGAACAATGTTCTCAATCTTTAATCAAATCGGTCAGGTAGCCTACACACACATTTGAGTGATAGCGTCAAATTTCTCGATAAAAGTGAAATTCTCTACATTCCAAAGGAAGACCAGAAAAAAAAGATTCCACCCACACATCTTTCATCTCTCTCTAATGACAAAATAAATGATTGCCTCTATATTTTCAATGTGTTAAGTGAGAACTAAATTAACAAGATAAATTAGCGTGTCAACTCTTTATATATTCACATTTACCTCACATATCCCTGGGTCATCTCGTCATGAACCTAACCCGAAAAAGTCAATTAATTAATATTGAGACTTAAATAAAGCATCGAGTATTAATTTCAAATCATCTCTCTACCTCGAAAATGTTGATTGAGTTCATTGATATGAATGAAATGCCATAAAATATTATTTCAAGTAATTAATACCTGATATTTTTAAACTAGGATCCTGCAGAATTCTTATTTTCAAAATGGTTCTTATAGATTTAAATCTTTCGCCAACATATTTTAACTTAATTTCAGTAAAATAACTGCATTTAATGTTTTTATAGATAAAGTTTCTAATAAATTACTATCAATTTTACCTTAATTTTCACAATATATTAATCATTGAAAGCAATTTTGTCATTATCTATAACAGGCTGCAGTAAATTAACCAGATTCAGCTTTTTTATAGAAATATTTAATTTTCTTTTGTTTAAGTTTAATATGAAGTTCGCGCAAGATTTATTTTGGTTCTGATTCTAAAGGATTCTAGTTTTAATAGCTGGTTGGCTTTATTTTAATGCTTTTTGAGTCCCTAGATATCTGTAAGAAATATGCAGAAATAAAAAGCCTTCTGATCAACGTTTAGATGATCCAAATTCAATGTTTTACTATCTAGTTTTTGCCAAATATTGAGTTTTTAAATACACCTCTTTTTGGTGGCCATATAACGAATTTTGGATTTGATTCATTTTCACTCCGATCTCCGTAACGGAAAGGTTTATAATGAGTCAGATGATAGTTCAATGGTTTGGGGAATATTCGAAGGTAAAGCCCCTTGTCATCTTTGGGTTAATCTCTTAAAGCTGTAGTTCATCGCTAGTCAAGATAAAAGTCAGATTCACTGGCCTCATTCTTTCTTCAATGACTTGAATTTGAGCTTTCATCTTCTGTCCTTTAGATGAACGTAGACTTCTTTCCATCCTCGTTCTTTCCTGGTGATGATACTTTTTTCACGAATGTACACTCGCAGTGAACAGTATAGAATACAAGTCCATATTAATTAAGTTTTATTTTTATTTATTTTTGAAAAAAATAACTGTGAGAATATTTTTCAGCTGCCCATCCATCAAAAGGATTGCTATTTTCTTCTCATATTCATTCGTTATCGTTAGAATCTAAATTTGTATAAAAAAACGTTTTCTATTCTTCTCTCCATCACTAGAAAAGTGAATTGATTTTGACATTAGTTACAGACACTTCTACATTCAACTGCACCCACTCCACCCCTCTTCCATTTGTTCCTTTTCTCTATTTATTTGATTTGAAAGAGAAAGATTTTCATATAAAACAAATAAAAAATTACAGTTAAAACTGAATATTAAATCAAATACTTGAAAATTCAGAGGGGAATCTACAGCTCTCTGTTCAAATTAGGCCTACACAGATTCATCACAAAAGAGTAGTAGGAAATGTATCAGATTCTTATTAGAAATTTCGCTCGTTTTAATTAAATAATCATAACCAACATTCGAAATTCTCTCTATCCCTTCGGTGACATATTTGAGACTGTCATTCAAGAAAATTTTCTCATATTTTTCTGATCTGTTTAATTTTCAAGATTATTCCATTATTAAATGTATCAAAATATTTTGTATTTTTTTGACATGAGATCAAGAGTAGAATCGTTTCAAGACAAATCAACTCCCCATTGTTAATACCATTTTTACATGGTATACATTTTTTTATGTTTTACAATTGATCTGGCCACGTGAATGAGAGGGGCCTAGTAAAGTCCTTGAGTGATTTTCTATGAAACACGTGTCCAATTAATCAATAAAGGATGAGGGTCCATCCTCTTGGTTTTCAGAATTCAGACATGACCCCTCTCTTGACTTTCTACGCACAGTCTGAATAGGGAATTTAAGCTTTATTGTTGAATAAATTATCTATATCTTATTTCCCATTAACGAAGAGTATTGAATTTCGTCAAAATCTCTTCTTTCTGGCGAATTATCCATTTAGGTAACACTATGCCTTTTAGAATATCTCTCATTGTACATCTATTATCATTTTCTTTTGAGTCTTTACCTCTATTTAGTCTTTTCCGTGTCCTTTGAAGAGCAAGTTTCCCTTGAAAAGTGAGTTAAGATTCAACTAAGAGGACATACAATTAGGCATAGATATTTCAATTTCATTTTTCCTGGCTAAAGATGTATTCCAGACTGAATAGCTTGTATATTTATGTGGCAGTGATAGGGTTAAATTTTCATTTTTAGTAGAAAATCTTCAAAATTAGATATTAACGTTACCTTCAAGTTGTCATAAAAGATTTCGAGGCTTTTGATAGAAATACAGTTGATCCGTAAGAATTATCTCACTTATCTCAGAATTAAATTTTTCATCCGGTTAATTTTTTCTATAGTACTTGAATAGGTCTTGAATAGACCCGTATGTAAAAAAGCCCATCCAGATTCTGACCCAGGCTAGAAATTAATAATTTGCAAAAGAATTTTCTAAAGAACTCTTTCCTCCTCCCTTAATTGTAAATCAATGCAAGTTGGTATGAAATTAGGTTCAGAGAATTCTCTCCTGATTACATGCATTTGAACTCTTGACAGCAAAGAGTTGATTCCAAGTGAAGAGGGGTTTACAATGATTGATAAGACATCAAACTCCATGCTTATTTATTATCAAATGTCACCTATGAAACGTAGAAGTAGTATAGATGTCTTTCCTCCGGATAAGAGATAACATAATGATTGATTGAAATTGTTACTACTTTCTTGTATACTAATAATGGGTCCTAAATAATCTAATACATTACCCCCTTCCCATTCTCTCTCTCTCTATACCTCTCTAAAACCAAAAGAAAGAATTTATTTTACCCTGAGGAAATATCCTCTTTTACAATTTCTGAGTCCTCTTCAAGTTGAATAATCTCTTGAAGTCTATTCAATTAAGGCATCGTCTATGAAATGATCTCTGAAGAAATTCAACGTAGAGAGTTAAAAGACTATTTAGGCGATTAATAATAAAAAATCAATTTTTAATGAAAATACGGCAAATTTAAAATCTTGAAGTTTGAACTTTTTGAACTTTGAGTTGAAAATCTTTGCTGATTTCTATGTGAGAGAGTGATCAAAAGTTGAATTTTAAGATCACAATAAGACAAAGAAATTAAATATGCTGAGTCTGGTTTTGAAAATCACCCCATAATCAAATTTTGATTTTTTGATCGTTTTCCCTACTTGAAAATCGATTAAATTTGAAATTTCAAGATCCCTGAAAAATGTCGAATTTATCAAAACTTTTCTGATGATAATTGGTTCTTTTGTCTTATTGTGATCCTAAAATTCAACTTTTGATCACTTTCTCACATTCAAATCAATTTTCCTTAAAAATTGATGTTTTCTAAATTATTTTTCTCCGGATCGTGAAAGAGGGCCTCATGATCTAGATTCCACAAAATCTTGATCAAATTCGATTTCTTGATGAAAAACTTAAGAATTTTGTAAAAATCATAAAATCCCATCTTCATATTGACTAGGTGTACGTATGAGTAAAAAACCTCCATCAAATATGATTTCATATGGACTTAGTACAATAGTTCGATACGGAGAACTCACACATCTTTTCTCAGAGATAAAACTCCCCGTTTGTATAGCTAGATTATGCCTGAATCGAACCAGAGTTGTGAGCGTTGAGAGTCAGGCCGTTATCTATTCTTTTGAATAACATCATAATGTATCTGATATCAAATTGATTGTGTGAGTGTCGAGTAACACAAAGCCTTTTAATTAGAATCGTTGACTCATTCTTGTTCAAGAACTAGATACATATTTAAACTTTGTTTCCCTACATTCTTCTGGTATTTATGTCAATTTAAATGAAAGTTTTCGAATCAAACCTACAATTGATTCCAATTAAAATTAGTTAACCTTACACAAACTTACATTCGATGTGTTCACCAGATAGTGATGAGGTGTACTATAATTAAATGCCAAGTTTATATAGTGTTCATTTCCCCCACACGTGTGGCATTATCAGCTTCACTAAATTAAAATTAACCACTATTTTTGTTATTCAACATTAACCCTTACTGAAATAAAAGTTTGGAGAAATTTTTAAATGTTTTTATGATAGACGATATATCGCTATTAAGCATAGACTCTTGTCATTTGTGTAAAAAAAGAAGAGTAAGAGAAGGGTATTTCTTAAAAAATAAGGAACATAAAAATTATAGGGATTTTTTTAATAAATAGAGTAATCTGATTCATCACTTGGAGGAGAATTAAGACTAGAATGAAAAACATTTAGATTACCCTGATAACAATAGCTTGGACTCGTACAATATTTCGAACACATGTCTTATTCTGTTATGGCGTAGTCAAGTTAACAGAGTTATTACACCAATTATAATTATTAAAACAATCACTTTAATTTATATAATCCTTACTTTTTAAGATATACTCCATCTTTCTCTCCCCCTTCTTTTTCTAAAGTACGTTATTTTCAATAAATTTTTTTCAACAACTTGAAAAGTGGAAGAATGGCCAAAAAGCTTTTAAGAATCAAAATTAATGATGCTTAAAATTCTCTTGGTTCACTAGGTTAACTATGAGAATAGTAAGCACTAGGCTAGGGTGAAATTTTTAACCTCATATTAGGACCAACTTTTCTGATAGAACTATCAATTCTAAGCATGAGTCGAAAATGATTCTCCATTATGTCATTTGGTTTTAAAAATCCAAACATTTTCAAATCGCCGCTCAATTTTCAATGAATTTTTACTAAGCAATCACTAAAATCCGGAATATCTTGGCCATTTAATGGATTTCTCAAGTTTTATCTTCAAAAATAGTGATCTTGTCATCAAAAGGAGCTTCATGGTTAATCTCGTTATTTTATCATGTCCGTGCAAAAATGTGCAATGACATAATGGAGAATGACTTTCACGCTTTAAAATTATGCAAAACATGATCTGAGTACTAAAATTTATCAGAAAAGTAAATCCTCTCGTGAGTTGTTCGGAGAATTAAGTGAAAACACTCGGCTATATTCGGCATAACTTACTTTCCCTATTAAGAGGATTCTTCCATTCAATCCTTCTACAGATAATTTTCATCTCGGATCGTAATCATAAAAATATTAGCCCAGACAAAGGACTAAGTTGCCGTTTCAAATGTGACTAAAAATGATTTCCTTTTTGATAATTTATTATTTTTATCGGTGCACTTTTTCACCTTGACTTTCAATGAACAAAAAACCATGATACCTAGAGGTGTGTATTATAATAGTACTCGTTTGATAACTCTAATACTTTCTAATGATATAACTAATCTATCTGCACTCTTGGTAAAAATCAAGAGGAATACGAATCCTTTTGATTTATTTCTTCTTCCTGCTTATTGTAATAATTTAACAGGTGTTGGAGCCAATGTGAATGGGTGTTATTTTTCTCTAATGGCTAATGAAAATTCCTTCAAGATAGATGATATATGAAGATTATCACGTGGGGTGATCTCTTTGAAGTTTACCCGTGTTTTTGGCCTAGTTTTAAAGAGTTCCTCAAGGAATTTTTTGCATCAATTAGATTTTAGATCTCAGAGTGTATTCTATATCTCAAACTAGAGATTTATTCGGCGAGTTTATTTGATTTTCTCAGCTAATTTTCATCAAAAGTAAAACTAGCTTTTAACTACTTCTTTTATGAATGACGAAACTTGACATTGGCTCTTTTGATAACACGGATGGTAGTGAACCAATCAGATTTAAGTAAATTAAAATCCCCTTTGAATTAAGCTTAATAACTTCAAGTCCATAAACTAATACGATACTTCTGTGGAAAGAGTGTTAGATTAAGTTTCAGATTTGCTCTTCTCGGAACATATTTTAGTTGATGTATTTATCCAGAAAATTTCGCTGATTTTGCAATTTTCGCAATGCTCTTCCAACATCGAAACGATTTTAGAAAACGAAATGATCTGGTACATGATTTTACAAATTTCGCACAGATTCGGAATCAAGATGAAAATTTACATTGGACTTTATACATCCCGATAAAAGTTTGGGAATATTTTTTTTATTTCACCGCCAATGTAATTATATCTTTCAAATTGAAATGTCCAATTGGATCCTTTTATTCTTGATAAGTCCAACCAAACAGGCTTTAAGTAGTTTCATATTCATTGAAGATTAAAGGCCTTTTGAAGAATTCAGACTCGACACGAAATGGAGTTTAAAAAGTTTACCCTAGCCTAGTAACATTTATAATATATAAACTCTGAATGAAATTATGCCCTTTAACAACAAAATATGAAGAAAAGCATTCTAGCTTACTTATTTGAATTTGTGAAATTTTGAAATTATCCAATGAATTTTTTCAGATTAATAGCTTAAACACTATGAAAACTGCTGGCCAAATCCTGCCTAAATATTCAATGATCGTAAAATAAAATTAAAATATTTGACCACCTCAATAATCATTCAGTGAAATATTGAAGTTATAAGTTAAAATTGAGATGAATTTTGTCATCTTCATAGTCAAAATTTAATTTAATCTTTAAGAAAAATCTCTTGAATAACTTACAAAAACACATGCAAAGCAGGAGAGCGTAAAAAAATTATGAAATGAAAAAGAATACATGAGAATACGTATTATGGGCCGGGAAAGTAGAAGCTTAATTCTAATTGGATAATTTTATTGGGATTTTAAATTAAATTTTAGAATTTTTAAAATCCTCGTTTAGTTGATTTGAAGTATAATTACATATTTTTGTTTTCCATATCCTTACCTATAAGTACGGATACGATTAGTTTGAGTCAAAGTGCTAAAAGCTACAAAGAACATGGTACACTTACAGGACCTAGAAATTCTTAATCTTCCCGTTTAGTTAGGAAATGAATTTGATATTTTTTAATTTTCACCATTTAAAAAAATAGGGATCCAGTCTAATATATGTTCTCTTTCGAGAGGAATCAAATGCTCAATTCAATATCTCTGTTCCTTCCATTCAAATTACTGCATTCCTAAAGAGAACGTTTTAGACATAAAAAAATGTATGCCTATTTCTATTTCTTTCTCTCTTTAACCAAAATTTTGTATTCAGCTCCATAAAAATTTAGACAATAAACTCGGTACTCTTTCACTTGAGAGTTAGCTCAATCGTTTTTCCATATACATTTTCCCATATTTTATGCCTCAAAAATATGAGGAGGTAGTCGTGGGAAGGGGGAGGGGGTTGAGAGTATGAATGCTGAAGAGGAGGAGAGAAATGCAGATGGGCAGAGTCTGAATAATATTATTATTATTTATGAATAAAGATTCCCATTCAAATACAGATTCATTTACATCATTTGAATCATTAAGTATTCCCTCTATATATATACAATATTTGACCAATACAAGCCATGGAACCAGTATGAAACCATCAGACCAAGGATCTATTCTCATTTGGTTTATCCTTCAACTAGATTCGAATTTGTTAAAGATTTTTCTTTTCTCAAATACGTATTGATTTAACGCCAAATTACCGTTTTTTTGAACTTTGAGCTGAACTATTTTATCGATTTCAAAGTGGGAGAGTGGCAAAAAGAAGTTTTTCAAAACAAGAGAATAAACTATGCTAAATCTGATCTAATATTAGGTTTTGTGAAAATTTCTCGAAAAAGCCACTTATGTTTAATGAATTATAATTCATATAATTATATATCAAACTATTCTCCTGCACGTTTCTGCCACCTTTCTGAGAGCATATCTATTCCTCTTCTCCAAAATTCTTGAGGTTTCTGACCAAAATACGCGTTGACAGAATTCAAAACATCATCTCTCGAGTTGAAGATTTTCCCTTTCAGATGATGTTGTAATGATCGGAAAAAATGATCTAGACTTAAAGGTGGATGTTCCAGTACAATCAAATCGAGGGTATAACTCCCTCGACTTCTGTTGCATTGCCCTAAATGACTGGATATAATGGTCAGTATTTAACATTTAATGGTGATATTCAGCTTTCTTGTTTAATTCCTTGTTCCTGATTATCTTCTTTTGATCACACTCCCACTTTCGAATCAATCAGCTTAAAATTCAAAAACTCTGAATCTGGTTCTATCGAAAGACTTGAAAATCATCAATTCTTTGTATTCGAGTAATCTCGATCTATACTAGGTCTTCTTACTTACTGAACTACTCTGGCTAGGCTTTGGATCGTTATCTGTGAGCTGAAATTGACATTTTTTCCTTCATATCAATCAAATGAGCAAAAGACCGGAATAATTGTAAAAATTTCTATTGGCTCCTTGAAGAGCTGCTCTGTTAAATGCTTCAAGAGTTACATTTGGGACAGGTTCAAATGTTCATTTACAAATCGAATTATAATCCGTAAATACAACAACAAGATACATTTACTTTTCGTGTATATTGTGAACGCTGTGTGAAGCCATCAAATTATCTTTATCAATTTCTCTTCTCTTGCCGTTTGTATTTTTTTATCTGTTCAAAAACTGAAATTGAACGGAATCTACACCCAGAATATACGTACATATTATGCATTCCATACACTGGTAATATCAACTGTAGCTTGTTTGTTGGAGGAGATGTTGGTACATGAAAATTACGTGTTTCTTTGAGTGAAACCATTCCTCTTCTTCTTCTTAAATGATTCGTGTTGTGTTTTTTTCTCTAGATCTGGATAAAATAGAAATAACATCAATTTTCTTTTCCAACCTTGGCTCTTGAGGTTCCCTCTAGTCGTCTTTTATGCTAGACATTTTCGTTTCGATCACTTGCGAGTAACGTGTTGAAACCTACATCTATTCTCAGTGAATTTATGCCCTAGTGGGTCATATATATTGGACAAATAACTTTCTTAAAGAGAGTTAAAATAATTTACTGACCACTTTTCTGAAAGATGAACTAATATTCTTTCTAATGAACTATGACTTATCAATAAGAAGTTATGACAATTCAGACCACCCAAGACACACTTTTACTGATTTAAGAAAGTAAAGTAAATTCTGAGTACATTCTGAAATACAAACTAGTTTTCTTTTCGTTTTTTCACAGCTGCATTTGAATTTCAGATTTAGATGCTGTCTAATACTGTCCTTTCAAAACACTTGGTATTTTATCTCTTTAATTCAATGCTCCAGTTTCACAGAAATTCGTCATCCTCTATGGCCGAATTCGGATTCTTCGTCTAATGTTGAGATCAGTTAGAAATCGATAAAAATTTTAAGGTCCAAGGTTGAAAAAGTGGAAAATTGAGTTTCTTATAAAATTGGTCAATTCTCATCTGCTCATGTCAATTACGTTTATAAAAAATATACATCATTAAATAATGATAGTGACAAAGAACCTCTTTTTTATTCTCTAGGACGATCAGCAGAATGACGGTGTCATTTTTGATCAGATGATACCGAGTGAATTGATCGATACTGGCCAATCGCTCATATTTATCTCCTCAAACGACTTGTTGATGTCATCTTCAATTAACTCAATTTATCCCACTGTCAAATCGACAACAAATCACCATTTCAGCACTAATAATGCTTATCATCTTATCGACAATGTTGTAAACTGTTTTGATAACAATACCAGTGCCATTGTTACCTCAACAAGTGGTATTCCTCTTGTACATAATATCCAAGTCAATACAAACAGCAATCATGCCCAAATCAATCCTATCAACAACACTATGAATCAATATTAAAATACTCATGTATTTATTATAATGAGAAATATATGAGAAATTATATATGTCTATTATATGCATAATATGTCTCTCTTTATTACAATTCCATTCTTTGGAGATTAGTCTAAGTGTTAAATGTTATCGTGAATGTTGAAACAAACTACTGAATTCCGTGAGTATTGAATCCTCGAGAAAATTAGAAATCTCAAAATGACCTATCCCATCTATTTACTTCTCATCTTGGAATACTTTACCTCTGTTTAAGACTTAATATCAGTACTTTGAGCTATCAATTTCTCTTGAGTTTATTTAAGAGAGGGGAGAGAGATTACTGATTAAGTTGTTTCTTAATTTGATAAGCTCTTAATTTTATTTGGGATTTTTAATTTCTTACTTATTCTTAGTCTTAATTTGATACATTTATCATTTATTCTAGCTTGCTAATCCAAAGCAAATTTCCTAGAGGATTAATCAACGTCCTAGTTTATATTTTTAATTTCTCCTCAAGCTGAGCTCTAGAATATCATCATCTGGTTTAATTTATTTGAATGCTTAGTATGTGATTACTTAAATGTATGTCCTTAATCCACTATAAATAACGGGGTCCACATTACAAATATAACACCATGAACTAGAGCTGAGTCTCATCACTTCAAATTTCATTGATTTTCAGCACTGTCTCACCTCTTACTTGATTGGTCTAGATGAAATGCCATTTTCTCAGGACTTTTTCGAGCATCTTCAAAGTATCGCTAAAACAACCTGAAAACGCCCCATCAGAAGATGATTGATGAGGATTGTGTGATTCATAATTTGAAGTGGTAAGTATTTCATAATTTACCCTAAACTAATCTCGATAGGGCTGAATAAGGAAAAAACCTCTTGTTCATTCATTCATTGTTATTTTTTTCAATTTAATCAATCAAAGCCTTTATCATCTTCAAGATGAAAGAATTACATTCAGAAATTGACACCTTACTTGTCGTTAGCTGGGGGAAGGTTTTCCTCCACCAAAACAGGCAACATCAGACAGAGATTTTTCATGTTTTTTTTCTAGACACCCACTTGAAATAGTTTTGCACTTTGCCTCTGGAAGAAAAGTAGATTGACTTTTTTCTATATAAGGAAAAAAACTCATGATAAGCTTCAGTTATCTTTTTTTCAATTTTCCATTCCCTTGACTTTGCATTCTTGCATAAACAGTTCTACTGCTACAGGAAAAAGTAGATTTTAATCCTAGCTAAAATGATCTCCTACTCTTGGGAAATGCATAGTTTTCTCTGAGTTCTAGGATTTATCTTTTTCCATTCTTGCTAAACAAAATTCCCTGCCTCTTTAATCAACTTTGATCTAAGAAATTTAGTACTTTTTTATTTATATCTTTTAGTAATCCGAAATTGAGGCCAAACCAGATGAGAGACCATTCAAGATGTATTTACTCTGTCTAGCTGGGCTGATATGTCAAAAACTGTTAATTTGGAACGGCCAATGTATAACTTCCACACTCGCCGGACATGAATGCAACACGATTAAAGCTTATAAGAAACTATTCTTTCCTCACGAATGAGATATCTCAACCGTGTGCTAGTAGTCACGTACTAACTTCATTTATGTTATCAAATATCAACTACTTTACATTATTGACCATTCATATACACACCACTCGAATTCAACTTCTACATTCATATACCTGTATTACTAATCAATTTGCAAGTAAATTTGAGATCAATATTTCACGAGGATCACGAATATGATGACAGTATCACTTTACTATCATAAAACTATTAAGACATGTACTTGGCGAAATTCTTGATCAATTACCAACTTCATATTTATTTATTTACTCCTCAGTTTATGATTTATTTGGTGGGCGGCATCGCCTTGTTAATTGTTTGATTTATTTCATTGAATTACTATTGTATTTTCTTTTTTCTGGTGAATAAGAAATTAAACTCACGAATGAATACAACAACGTTCAGCATAATACAGCTAAGGATATATTCATAAATCTGCCGAAATCTTATATTCTCATTTCCTAGGAACAATTTTAATTAATAACTGTTTCAACGAATCCAGATACTTTGAGGAAATGTTCACAGTGAATTTGATTTTGCTTATTGAACTATCTCTAACTTGATTAATGTATTTGTATGTATAGTTACTCTGGAATACTCACTGAGTAATACTCAACCTCTAAAGTTTTTTCACAGTAATATAAAACGCTGTAAATTCATATGAAATTTATTGATACAATTTTTGTTGAGACTGAATCGGTCTGACCGATAAGTCTTGACGAAATTTATCTCTCTAAATATAAATATAAATTTTTATTGATTAATATTTCGGATGCATAAAAAATGTAAATGAAAGAAATTGTTTATTCTGATAAATATTTTGGGTTTGAAAGTTTCAATTTGAAACTTTACATGCTATCAAAAGAAACAAATTTATTTCAGAAATTGAGTTATTTAGAATTTGTTTAATCCTATCAATTTTAGCCTTAACAATCTCGTGTGGCAATTAAATTTCACCTCGTCTGGCGAGAATCGTTCCATCTGCTGTTTTTCAACTCAGTTATTCCTTATTTCTACATCAGGTATTAATCATTGAATGAATTTGTGATTGGTTCTTAAAGCTCAATTTCAAAGCAACTTACGTCATCATGAATCCAGTCATAAGCTCTAATTTTAGGTCAAATGTGCATTCCAAATCATGACAAAATTGCCGCTTTCTTAAATCCGATGCTATCAATTCCCTGTACTATTAATGATCCGTCTTTTCACCTGATTTACTTTCGAAAACCGATCCACTCACCAAGTTATCAATAACCATTCGACGCTAATCATTGGAGCGATGGCTAGCTGACGTCTTGACAGTCTAAAGCTTTTTTCGCATTAGTTGAGATAATTCCAGAGTCAACTGGTCAAACTGAGTTCTTAGGTCTGTGAAGGAATGAAGGCGACTTGAGAAAAACTCTGAGCTCCGTATTTAATACACTTTCATTCTCTCTGAGTTAATAAAAATACTAATTGATTTATGAATTTAATATTTTATTGAGCAGTTTAATTACAACAGGAATAGATTGAGTCAGCATTTTAGGTTGAGCACTTTTGAGATTCTTTATGAACATGGGAGCTGTATAGATAATGTAAGATTAAAAAAAATAGTATTACTATAAAGTAGGTAAGAGATACCAAGCATATCTGATTAAACACGACATAGTGTATCCTGATCCATCATACCGGGTACTAGACACCTTTCGACAATGCGAGTTGCCCTAAGCATATAAGCCCGCTAGTAGACTTGCTATTCTCGGGATTTTTATTAGCATTGAATAACCATACTACCATAGTGACTAAAATATCCAACACATTATCATGAATTATGCGTAAGTGAAATGACCTTGACATAGAATTCCCAATCCAGTGTGATTATCGACCATTAATTTTAATTATGAATTTGCATGGTTACTTCAAAGTAGGTATGTTATTTTCATTATATTAATATTTTAACGTGTAATTGTTGATCATTACCCGGAAGGAAATTTGAGAAATAGACGTTTTTTCAAGCACACAAGTAAAAAAAAATCTCGAAAATGATCTTAGTATAGCCAATATTTTTCAATAAATTTTTTTCTAAAAATTCCTCGATTCCACTAGAATCTAATAAGGATGTCAATAGAGTCTACTGAATAGATTTTGTCAGATTTTCGATGCACTCAGTACTTGTTTTCCAATTCTAGACTGTCCTTCAACTGAACATATGGCAGAAGTTGATCTCAAATATTATTATTATTCAAGACTAATGAAGGGTCGAAAATTATCTTGGCAATCTGAAAGGTTTAAAGAAGAACGAAAGATACTGGCTTAATCGATCTGGGATTTCAATCCTCGAATTCAAAATACGCTTATTCACTGTTCTAACAGCTAAGGAAAGAAGGGATCAAGGCCGATATACACGCAGAATGTACCTCAAACCCTTACAAATTTGCTTCTATAAAGTGCTTCTATAATGTTGAATTTGGATGAATTCTATTCGATCAAAGATGTTTACAGTTTGTTGATCGAGAAATTTAGCAAGTTCTCTCTGGCAATCAATAAATTTCCATGGAATTCAGTTAACCCATTTTCGAGGGTATTGACAAGATATAGAGACATTTCACGGTTTATTTGAACAGTTGTTGTTTTCTACTTGTAAGTCTACCTATATGTGATCATAAACTTTAATTGGCTATACAATCATGAGGGTGGCAAGTTTTTGGTGGAAAGAGAGAATGCAAAATTTCTACGACTAAATACTCGAATGCTATTGGTCTAAATGTGATGAGATTTGAGAAAGAAATGGATGATGATAATTTTACTGTTTATCGATGTACTTTTATGGTGTTTTCAAGAATTAAGAAAAAGCAGTTCCAGAATTAGTATTGATAAGAATTGATCGGATATTTTTATTCATCAAAGATCGAAGGGTTAGGTTCCTTTAAATGTTTCTCAAGAAAGTCAGCCTATTCAGAGGATTTGAAGGATAATTTTACGAATTTGAATTCTTGCTTCTAGTGATCCACCAGGCAAGAAGATGTAGAGTAATCTAAGTAGTTCGACCAGGAATTGAACGAATTCAAAATTTCAGACATGCTACTACTTAGTTGGTGTACCTGATCGAAGTAGAAAAATGCTCTCAAAAGAAAAGCAGCCTATTGGCATGATAGTTTAGTCAGTTCGATGGCAAATGGCGATAATTTTGAGAAAACATGAAAAACAGATGACAGATCTTACTGACTAAAAGATGTAAAAAGTATACCCTTCTAAAGAGCGCTAAACCTATTTTAAGGTCGTTTCAATGCTGGAAAGCATTCAGAATTGCGAATAAAATTGAAAAAGAAGAAGTTTTTTGGTTTCCGGAACAAATTTGATGCTGAATTCAACGCTCTTTCCACTGATGTATCGTATGAGTTTACATTATTCTTGGTCTCGAATAAATTAAGCTTTATTATTAAGGGTGTTTTTCACTGAGTTCGAATTTACTTGAATCTGATTGGTTCACTGAGGAAATAACTCAAAATACTATGCCTTCTTCTCTTTCCAGAGATACCCCAATGCAACCCAGAAGACAACGTAGTCAGATAGGAAGGGAACAACGTAGTAGTTAACTTGAAGAAGAACTTGAAAATAAACACTCGGATATTTGATCAACAATCACACAATTAAAAATACTAATATTACAATAATGAAAAAAATAATTTAAAAATACACTTTGAAGAGTGACAAAATGGGGAAATTCATAGAATTAAAATGGAGTAGATGGGATAGATAACCACGGATATCTCTCAGGGAGAGACTAATGCCTCAGAAAATTCAGCATAAATTCATGATAAAAGTGTGTGAATAATTATTAATCGGTAGAAGGATACAGCTATATCCTCCGAATAGGTTCGTGGATGCTTATATGAGGTGCAGAGCTCAGGGTTTGTCAGAAAAGTGAGTACTCTCTCATGAGAATCAGTTACAAATGACTAATGATTAATCAGATATGAAATGATGAAAAAAAGGTTGAAACTTAGCACTCGTTCCCTTTGTCTGCGGGACGCACTGGCTATTGGTCTGCTGATGATGAGACTAAAAAAATAAAAAAGAGAATTATTTATGCAGTTTTACGAGCGAAAAAAACTTAAAAAGCCTAATAAATCTTTCCAAATTATTCTTTTCTTCACACAAATTGGGAAATTTGTAACCGCACCTCGATTCTTGAATTCTCTTTTGAAAGCTGACTCGTAGTTTAACCCTTTTGTGAGGTTCCCCCAGTATAGGACGATTATTAAAAGTCGGAAGTTCTTATATGTAGATTAATAGAAGATTAAAGGACACTATAGGGTAAAATTTTAAGTTAAAATAAGCCTATACTATGGCGACCAGAAAAAGGCATACTTTATGATGAAAAAAGGCAATTTTTAATTCTGAAAAAGGCAAAAAAAGGCAAATTCATAAAAACGAATGTTTCTCACGAGAAGCATCCCAAGAAGATATGTGCTGAAAGCGGACTTAAAGGAGATCTCATTAAAAATCCAAAAAGTAGCTTTAACAACATAGTAGAGCAAAAAAGGTATATTCATGAAATCGAATGTCTCTCACAAGTAGTAATTAAAAAAAATTAATCAATTCTTCAAACCTTTCAAGTGGATAGAATTAGAATGAGATGTTGAGTTGGATAAGCCATTTCTATTGGCTGTTTACGGAGTCCCCCCCTAAAATTAGATTCAGACAATGAAAATTTAACTAAGATCAAGATAAACAAGGATAAAAAATTTGCACAATCCTTGAAAAAAATGAAAAAGCAATCCTTTTTAAAAAAGGCAAAAAAAAGGCAAGCCTCCTCGAAATAGGCATAGAAGGAGGTCGCCCTAGCCTATAGTAATCAAGAAAAAAAATTAATAACACTTTAAATTCATTAGATAATCATAATCAACCAGTCAAAGCTTCACAATTCCATTTGGTTGAGAACCTACTGATTGAAGAATATTGAGGTATTTGAGTTGAATATTTTCGGTTGCCCTGGTTATATAACGCAGGTCCAAACAATATTTTTCTATCATGCACGCTAAACAAATCTGAAAAGTACCCAAAGAGATATCCAAACTTGGATAAAATAACCGATATTAGTAAAAAAGGTTTTCATCTACTTACTAGTAGACGAGAAATTCAATAGAAAACCGACTTTAGTATTAAAAGAATACTTATTAAATAGAATTTTATTAAGAATAGTTTTATATTAATTTAGAGTCTTTTCCTTGATATTCTCATCGTCTCTGAAAGATTAGATAGAGATTTTAAACTCAAAACTGTAGTTATCTTATAAGCTATGATAAATTTCGAGCAAGCAATTGCATATTTGAAATCTACAGCTATCGTTAAAGCTATCTACATGAGTTATGCATATTTATTGTAGCTAAATAAATTTCTCTAACTATGATCACTTCAAAAATATCCAAAATTCATTCAAAATTTACTTTCATAATATAGATATTTCAAAATAAATATTATTATGGCACAGCTACTTCCAAGTAGATAGACAAATGAAAAATATATTTAGGATTTAGAGAGTGTAGAAGATAAACTTACATTGACCTGATCAATTCAAAGTGTTTTCAAACACTCATGAATGGAGCGGTTTTTGTCAAGATGCTTCTACGTTAACGGCTCGTTTCATCATTGATATTTTTGTCTGGCAACTATGGTAAAGATGTAAAAATTAAATGATATTGGATAAATGAAATTATTAGTTCATAAATAGGCACATTTTGATTCTAGAGTAAGGAACTGTTGAACCTTCTTCATAAAATGGAACTATCAAGTGTAGAACACAATACGTGTTACACAAAATATGGCGGACTCTTCAGCAGTCGAGTAATTTTACAATTTGAAGAAAAATGAGCTCTGTTGAGACTTAAGTTATTCTCTGCCAACTGACCAAATAAAATAAAAAGTCTAATTCTTTAGATAAGCTGATAACTTGAGTAACAAGAGTTACGCATTTTGGTAAAATACTCCACTTTCATGAGGAATTTCTTGAATAAAAAGGTGACTCACAGACTTTGACTAGGTAGTATACAGAACTGTCAACTCTTCCATGGTGTGAAATTTACTTGTAATCTCTACTCGATTCTGATTGGCTGACTTGTTCAAATATGATTGGTTAGTCCTTTAATGGTTAATCACATTTGACTCTAGTCAGCATGGCTTTTGAGACTACTAGTGACTTACCACCTATAATTATAAATACAGGAGTCAATTAGTGGCTTCGTCATCGTCACTATTAGTGGTCAGTAGGGATAGATTTTTCAGTTCTAATATGCTCAATTTAATTTCCCTGGTTGAAAATGTGGCTCAGAATGAATTTTTAGTTCGAACTATTTAAATTTTGTTCTATTAAAGTGGCAGTGATAGTGTCAAAGTTACATTTTTAGTAATAAATCTCTCAAATTTGATCTTGTTACTTTTAAGTAGTCATCGAAGATTTACAGGTTTTCGATGGAAATACAAGTAGTTGATCCGTAAGACTAAATTTAAAATGATTACGAGAAAAATATTTTAGCCAAAATCAACTTCAGCAAATTTTTCATCTCATTAATTTTAACACAAAATCATTATTTCTATTGCAACCAGTTCATAAATAGATTTCGGACCATATATTTTATACATAATTTGATTTCTCCTCAAAAGACCATTCAGATTCTGTTCAAGGTTAGAAATCGAAAATTTGCAAAATCTATCCCCAGTGGTCAGTAAATCTTCTTCAAAAAGTCTCTTGAAATCGTTTTCGAAATATACTACATGAAGGCCAAGTAATCAAAATCTGATAGGCTATAAAATGTGTATAAATTGATCTTGGTTTAATTATCAAGAAATATTTATTTTCTAATACAAATTTAAATGGAAAATGTTTCAAAATATTCTCGATCAACTATCATGAATGAGTATTGTTTTTCAAAGACGTCCTAATATCCACTCAAATTCATAATTTGGAAATATATAAAAAGGAGATGTATTTTAAAACCATATGCGCATTTCTTGAAGCATCATCAGTGGTATTGCTTTAAAAATGATAAAAGTTAAAAGATTCATTCAATCCTCTTTCATTTGACACTAAAATCGACATTATAATCGAAAAAATTATTAATCTGATTTTAAGCTTATAAAAATCAATCCCCCTCCCCAATATACGATACCATTCTGATCAGAAGAAATGAATGAAGGTGTTGTTTTTCACTCCATAAATACGGTTCTCACCTGTAATTTACAAATAATGAAAGAAAGTAGTAAAAGATGAATAAGGAAAATCTTGTGAATCCAACCTATACCAATTCCTCAGCTATGTCTCGTTCCTCAAAAGCAGAAAAAAGAAGATAATTGTAATATATATTGATCTAAGCAAGGCGTTTGATAAAGTATGCTTTGATAATATTTTAGAATCTTGTCACAAACATGGCATATGCTCAAAACTTCTAAAGTATCTTGAAAATTACCTGACGAATAGACAACAATTTGTAGAATGCAATGGTATGAAATCAGAACTAAAATCTCTAACTTCGGGTGTTCCACAAGGATCAAGAGTTGGTCCTCTACTATTCAATATTCTATTTGCTGAAATCCAAACTGAAAATTTCAAAATCTTCAAGCATGCAGATGACTTCAAAATAGTTTTCGACTTCAATGAATACTACAATGTTGCTACAATAAATAATGAACTTGAACTCATATCTGCAAAGCTCAAACATCTAGGTCTTTCTCCAAACATAGAAAAGTCATTCTACATAACCCCATGTGAATCAAACATCTTTGATCTAAACATTTTTATTGGGCAAACAAAGATCCTTCCAAAAGAGCTTGTAACAGACCTAGGTGTGGTATATAATTGGAAGTTTGAATTCACACAGCATTACAAGGACATTATAAAAAAGTTCATTGGCAGATTAATCCATATTCACAAATGTGTTAAAACCGACTCAATGAAGGTCCTTCTATATAGAATATATGCTAGACCGACAATAGAATATTGCTCAGCCGTATGGAATCCAGAAGGAGAAAATTGGTCTAAAAAGATTAATACAGCATTTCGAGAGATAACTTAAGATTAAGACGAGAACTCAAAAGCATATATGTGTCTGATCAAATCATCGCAAATATTATATAACACAAACCGCTCAGGACTGAGATCAAATACTCCTGAATTCGGACAGCTAAAAAAACTTGCCATTTTTAATAAATGTAAAAATATTTTCAAAAAATTAAACAGAACAATTAAAAACATGAGATTAAATGAATTTAAAAAAAGAACTTAAAAATAAGATTTATAATGAAGAATAATATTGTAAAAAATTAACTTAACACATGTATTGTTAATAAATTATTATTATTATTTCAATGATATGTAAGCTGAAAAACACCAAAACTCTCCAATAAATAGCAACAGTTGAGAGAAAAGTGAAAGAGTTCACATAGGCCAGGGGAGTTTAAGGTTATGAGAATAGTTTATTTTTGAACACATAGATTGGGTTTGTATAGATTAATAAAGAATTTCTCTTTAACCCATACATCTATACTGTCGTCACTCGGGTATTTTGTACAAAATGGAAAAATTCGAAACTGACGCAGCATGTTTCTCTTGTTTGATATGCCTAGTTACCGCAGTGTCCTTAATCAGATGATCACTCAATCTTGTAGATAGCTTCCTAATAGTTCTACCTATGCAAGAAGCACCACAGTCACATTGGAATTTATAGATTGGTAGAGTCTTCACCTCCGGCTTGAGTAAATCTTTATGAATCGAACTGTATAAACTGTCGCTGTGTTTTAAGTACAATTTTCAATTGTATATAATTGCAATGTTGATTAATGAGATTTTTGAGTCTTCTTCATTCATGTCATTACTAAAACCGTAGCTTTTGAAGTTGAATCTTGTGAGAATTTTAGCTTTCTCAATTTCATCTGTATTGAAATCTTCATCCCTATTATCGGAAACATTGATAAATTTGTCTACAAATATCGTTTCCATCAAACATCAAGCAATATTATCGTTCAAAATATTTCATGTACAACAATTGAAACTCGCAACTCTACTTTAAAGTGAATATTCTAATTTTTTAAATTAAACACATGGTGGAAATTTT
The DNA here is from genome assembly GCA_012064415.1 of Gyrodactylus bullatarudis. NCBI lineage: Eukaryota > Metazoa > Platyhelminthes > Monogenea > Gyrodactylidea > Gyrodactylidae > Gyrodactylus > Gyrodactylus bullatarudis. The sequence goes on from SSNU01000144.1 coordinate 78,789, forward strand.
GGCCGTTATAAGGTAAGTACTCTTTAATACCTTTCCAGATCAGTCCCAACCATCAGGTTTTATCAAAGCAGCTTAAAACTCAAATGCTGAAGTTTTATTCAGGTATAATTTAGTCACCAACCTTCAAGGCGTCAAAATCTTCAAAAATGATTTCTTAAAGAATACATTAAGCACATTTAGAAAGAGAAGTTGTTTTAGTGTCAAATCTGAAATTGATCAGCTATGCATAAGAGAATATCAGACAGGAAAAACATAACAAGTAAAAATCCAGGAGATATTCTGATATGAGACAAATGTTCTTGACTAATATTATTCAATTGACCGTGAATTTATTTAGGGGAGAATAAAGTTTACATGAGATGATTCTAAAGAAAGTCTTTAACAATAAACTTTGAGATAAATCCTATGTTTACATGAAATAAAAAATAACAACTTTTTAGATTTCCTACATAAGAAGCGAAATTTTTTTGTAAAATCAATTTTGAACAGGTTAAATCATGAGGCTATTGAAATTTATACTTTTCATTGGAATATTTGGTAAAGTGAACATTGAGCAGTGTTGGATAAAACTTTTTGGCAAAAGAAGAAAGTTGAATTAAATCTAATTGAATGAAAATTCTTTTCTGATTATCAATACAGGCTCTTGTATTATTCTACTATTCTCTAGTCTGATTGGACAAAACTGATAGAGATGAGATCATGAAAGTATAAAAAGTAGTGACCAAAGTTAAAATAAATTTTATTATAAAACTAGTTTTGGATCACTTTTCCCGAACGATTTAAAAGAGATTCTAGCCAAGTCTCTTGTGAAAGAGGATGAAAAATTCATCTTCCTTTTACTGAAACTTTAGCATGACTTGACGAGATAACACTCGTTGCTTACCAAGCATCGCTATTGGGATCATTCATATTCGATGAAATATTTTATTATACCCATGGCATTTGTGACATTAGATAATGATGATAGTATCATCATTAGAAGATGATGAATTATATAGAAATATCATTTCCATAGGAATGAATGCTGTCACATTAATTGCATCATAGACTAGATCGAATGGGTTAATTATAAGCACATCTCAACATTGTCCCTTATTTTAAAAAAAGGGCCAAATTTTTATTGAGCATTGGATACTCAACTCTCATTGGTCATGTTTCAATGCAGTAAATAAGAGACGACCTGATTAGGGGACAATCTCACCTTTAGCTTAATAATTCAACTGCAGATGAATTTCTATTTAAGGTAAGCACAGAAACATATTCATTAAAAATTAAATGACACAAATGATTCCATATTCATAAACAGATATTTGAAAATCCCATTAAATTCTGAATTCTTATAAGCAGCTTACATTAGCTATTTATTCACCTTTAGCTCATGAATCAGTTCTTGAGCAATTCTGAATAGAGACAGTGGAGAGCTTTGGATTTCTTTGGCTCCAAAATTTAAATCAGTTTAGAGTCGACGGTTGAAAAACTCTCGTTAGTTGTTTTAGATGTTCTTTAACCTTGGTTTTGACCTGAGCTACCAATGTCATAAGAATATTTAATAAAATAAGAAGATGCCAGATTATTCCACAAATAAAGATCTCTATTTCGGGCCTATACTCATCAGTGTGATACATGCCATATAAATACGACAGTAGTTTTACAAATAATAAAAAAGACCGTAGGAACCAATTGGAAAATTATAAATCAAGGTCTAATGAGATATGAACGGGGTTTCTGACTTGCCTACGTTAGAAGCGTTGCGTACTTTCGAATTCTAAGCAGGACGAAACGCGTCTACATCTGCCAACCGTTAGTTGAATATTAATATTGTCTCTCTTGTGGAATCGACACTTGCTTATCTGAATTCTATAGAATCTATGTGTGAGAAGACAATTTCCATCAAATTAGATTTCATATGGATATAGTAATAACCAGTGACCACACTTTGCTAGTAGGTTTAATGTATGTAAAAAAATTGTAATCTCTAAAATGTTATTATCTAAAATCACATGTTTTATTTTTAACCCAGTTATCTATCCATTTGAGGAGAAAACTTCGGAACAAGGAGTAGAAAATTTTCAAAGAAATTCAGAGAAAGATATGGACCGAAATCTGAAAAGAAAATTAAATTCACCAAATGTGGTCTAAGATTTTATTTGAGTATCGTTTGGAAGTTAAACTTCGATTTTTTTCGATCAAGTTTATTGCTTAAAAAAAAATTAAGTGAAATTCAATATCTGGCAAAAAATGGCGCGTCTCTCAAATATTTAATTTTAATCCTTCCGGTGCCAAGATTAGTATCAATGCAAGTTCAGGTTTTGGGAATCCAAACTCCAAAAGGTACCGAGAGATTTACTTTTGATCCTGAAAAACATTTTTTGATAGTTAACTTTATATCAACCGAATCGATGAAAAATTGTCCCCTGGAAGTATCATCTCTCCGACTCTGGGATGTAGGAAGCATTTCCGAATAAAACTTTGATGGGAAGATTAGAGAAATGTTAATTATAACAAGAAAATGTTGGAAATTATACATACATCAAAACATAATTAGATTACCTCACTGTTCACTCAAGGGCGAAGATTGGGATTATGTAGGAATGGTGGGAAAAAGAAATGCAACTTTGCTCTTTAGCTCGCTTGAATGGATCTCGATATTCTTTTTCAGGGCAAGAATAACTTAACGAAAGAAGACTTTGAGAAAGAAAATCAACAATCGACCCTTTACCCATTTCTCAATAGAGCTGTTTTCCGTGAAATTTCCACATATAATCTTGATAACAATGATGTGTGAGATCTAAAATAACTAAATTCTCTTGTAGGCATGGTGGTATAACAAAATTTAACAGAAATGATCTTAAAATGATTGCAATACTATTTTCATTGAAAAAACCCTTCAAGCTTTATCAGCAAAAAAGATATTCGAAATTTTTATTAGAACGTAGTAAAAATTCATTGAAAATCTAGCGGCATTTTTCAAAGTCTAATCTTTACATTTGAATATTATCACAGGCAAAAATTTTGATACTTGATCTTATATAAAATAATGTTAAGAAGTCATAGTCATTGTCGTTTGAGTAGGTTTTTAAATTAGGCTGAAAAATTTGTAAAATCTCTCACTCAAAATTTCTCAATCATGAGGCCCACTTTCACGATATAGGCAAAAAAAAGAAAATAAAATTTTTAAGAAAATAAAGTCTTTTAGTTTTTTGCGTGTGAAATATACTGAAGTTTATCAAGGATTTTTAGCTAAAATTAGCAAAAGGCTTTGCATCAGAGGAAAAGTCAATTTTTTAAATAAGCCAAATCCAATGAGCCGAGTATCCTTCAGAGGATTCCGTGAAATCTTTGCCTGAGATTCTTTCAGGAAAACCGTGTGATCCACAGATTTGAACTCAGTGGTCATAAATAACAAATTCTGATGTAATTTTCCACAATCTATATTACAATTTATTTTGTGAGCCCAATCTAACATCTCTTCCAGAAATTTCAAGAACAATAAAATACATTTCAAACTTTCTAAAAAATAATAAAGAAATTCTAAATTCAGCTAAAAAACTGGAGATAGCTACGCCCTTTTACGAATATCAAATTTACGGAGAATCCTCCCCCATCCTTTCTATAATTTTTAGGATCATGATTGGTAGTCGTCAAAGAAATCAAGAAGGGGTATGGTGCATAATATGGAGAGATCTGTACTTTGATGGTGCAGATCCCAAATTAATAATTGCATATATCATTCATTCCCCCCAATTTCGTCCAGAAATTATCCCCTAAAATTATTATTATACAGATAATGCAAAAGAAATTTATATCGAAAGAAATGTATATGAAAAAATTATGTTTTTTTCCTATGTGAATTAAACAGGGGAGAGATGAACATGGAATGTTTCTCAGACACACTACACTTGTATGATCTAATATTTTCATAGGATAAAAACAAGTCTTCTTGCTTTAGGAAAGGAAGAGGAAGAAATGTAAAGGAGATCTTTCGTCTTCTTATTATGTCTTGGAATACATGCAACAGAGTATATATATTCTATGATATCCATGTACCTAGGTATGAAATCAATTTATCACAGCAAGTTTGGCTATGCTTGAGGGATGGAGTTTGAAAGGGGCTGTGTGTTAACCTGAAATATCATGGGGTAGAATAAGCACCTTTATATATAAATGGGAACTTCTTCGTCTAATCTGGTAATCGTCACTAATATACAAGACCTAACCAGTAAATACAACAATAAACTAAAGAATTCTTAATTTTTAGGATCTTAATGTTAATCGTTCAAAGCGTTTGAACGCATTTAATTCAAACTCATCATCAGGAAGTTTATTTGTTCATTTAGCTACCATAACCGAAACTAACCTATTCAATGTATCTGGCTGAGAAGAATATCTGCTTCGATAATAATACTCAAAGTGATAGATCAAAGACATAAACCGAGGTTCTGTATTATCAAATATTCAAATACTAAAACCTTATGGGATCATTTCAAAAAGAACATCATTCCAGAGAACCATAATAACTTGAACTTTTTCCAACTATAGAATTGTAATTTGAATGCTATTAAAATATATAAATTTCTATTCTAAACATATGGAATTTAAAGCTTAGAAAACACTTAATCACTGATTTTTGATCAGCTGTAAATTCAGCGTTTAGAGGATTTTTCTCTAGTCTCTTATAGATGTTTCGGGAGAGTACTTTCTTCAGTGAATCGATCACCACCAACCCATTAGTTTAGACCAATGGAGAAGATTGGATATAATTTTACTATGATTTCATTGACTTGAAAGTAGATAAAAAGTTATTCCGAATCAGAACTAGAAAAGGAAGAGCTGAGTCTGATAGAATGATTCTCCTCTTTTGGGTTCATTAGGAGTTTGAATTTCTTTCACAATTTCTTTATTTCTGGCATACTCATCAGTGTGATACACATAAATACACTGGGTTCTCTAATAATTGTATATTAAAAAGACCAATTCGATATAAAATAATCTATCCCTCTACTATAAGGTAGTCATATTAAAATTATAATTAAAAATACCAGAATCTACTCATAATAAAAAATTTTCGATGTTGGTGGATCTTTGACTAATTTCGATCTTTGCGGACATTTTTTTCAACCACCTTACCAATTCTTGACGAATGAGACTTCCTGGGAAAATTATAGATTCCCAATTTATGTACATTTGAAGTTACCCTCCACTGTCATTTCTCTTCTCATTTATTTTTAATGAGACAACAAGAAAATGTTGGGATAAATTTCAAAAAGGAAAAAAAGTATAATGTGAAAAGTAAACTTTTTTTACCAGAGAGAAGTAAAATGTGGAGATGAGTTCAGCTATAATACTCAAATGAATGCTAACTGGTGCATGAATAGTGAAAGAGTATCTATCTATCTATCTGTGTGTATAAATAAAAATACAGTGGGATTCCTTCCCTAGATATCTTTCACTGCAGACATCTGCATTTGTCATATCCCCCTTTATATGAATCCCTTTCTATATTTCTTTCAAAGTTGATAATCTGACAAGGGAAGAATGATAATCTCCTATATTTAGGTAACCATAGTGAACGAGTCCTCATAGGCTCTCATCGCTGAGATTATTTGAGATGAAATTGATACCAGATAGCAGGATATGAAGAAGATGATGACTGGAATACCGTACATAACCAATATTACAGAGATGCGCAAATAAAAAAAGGAACTAATATATTTGGTTTATTCTGAAAAATATTATTTGCCACAAAAAGAAAGAATAAGGCACATTGCTTAACAATGCAAAGTTTTGATACTAACATAAAGACCTAGTTTAAGAAAATACAAGTTGGAAAGTTGTAATATGCGTCTAAAAGCTTATAGAGTTCTTGAAGTAAAAATCGAGATTTTAGTAAAAACCATAGTTTCCCAACTTCAGTTTAAAAATGATCCTGAATCCTCGCTTATGGATTTAAACCAATACTTGGAAGGAAGAGTAAACGGATAAGTTGACCTTTTTTGCCAAAAATATAAGTCATGATTGATTTATTAATAATAGAGAGGAAATTTGCTTATCTGATCTCTGGCACAAAATGACAAAGTATTATTAATAACAGATAATTATCTATGAAGTTTTGGATTTTCCAGTAATCTTGTACTTTATAGCTTGTGATTTATAACTTTCTCAGATTTCGTTAGAGCTAAAAGTTTACTAATTAGTAACTGACTTGTATTTAGACTAGAGATATATAATTTTTATAGCTGTGGTCTATGAAAAGATGCGAATTCGAATAAGCCAAAAAATTTCACAAATTTTTAAATCTTTGAAAATCGATCGGGGAGTTACGTTTGGAGAAACCAAAAATAAATTTTGAAATTCTAAATAGTATTGGGTTAATAAAGTAAAATTGATTCTACGATCTAGATATTATCATGCTACTTATAAGTAATGAGACAATAAATAGAATATTTTATAAATCTTAGTCTTTTTTTATACAATAAGGTATCAATCTTTTATTTTCATTCAAGGAAATAACCCTAATGCAGAACGAATGAATGAAATAATGATAAAGAGAGAATTGCTCTATGTGACCAGGCAGGCGAAAGAAGAAAGATATAATTAGGAAGCCAATTGTCTCTGAATGTGATAAAATATATAAGAATCTTTTCATTATTTGTCAGCTACTCTGCTCCCTGATCTGATTCTAACTCATTCCTTGCCTTTTGCAAATAAATAGCTGACAGATATTAATTATGAAGAGATACAATTAATTAGTAAGAAACTTTAGCTATTCTTCCTCTCGAGCTTCTTTTCTATTTTCGAATGTGTTTGAGGCATAGATGGATTTCTTTCTCTCATACAGTTTTCTTAAGAGAAAAGAATCTTAGCCCATAATATAATATGATACAGTAATGGGTATTGTGTTTTATTATTTCTTTTGCAATGACTGTTTTATCTTTCTATTTAATTTCATTTCTCTATATCTTTCCTTCTTGGTTAACTAATTAGGAATGAATTTGCATTTGAAAGGAAATTCAATTACTTAATTCCTAGGAATTGTAAGAGAGACCAGAGAGAAATAAAAAATTATGAGAAGAGTTTGAGGAAAATTCAAAGTTTAAAGAATAAATAAAATAATAAAGGGATAATTACAAAAAAAAATGTACCATTTTTATATTTTACATAAACAAATGGATAGACCATTGCCTATTTTCATAAGCAAATGGATATACCAGTCTTATTTTCATAAACAAATGTATGTTTCACATTTACCACAAAAACAAATGGACACACCTTTGTATATATCATTAACAAATGGACATACCTTCGTATATTTCACAGACAAATGGAAATTCCTCTTTTAAAAAAATCTGCTAGATTAATAAAGAATCTTAGAGATAAGCTCAATGTAGAAATTACAGTGTTTATAGACATTAAACCTACTAACAAAGTGAACACTGGTTATTACTATAAACTTAAAACTTTGCCAGGATGTTTTTACCAATGTGATACAGACAGTAACTATGAGCTGCATTCGGAATTACTGTGTTGACACTATTTATAAGACCCTTTTCTCTGTCTGATAGAATCACTAACTCATCATGGGCTCTAAGGTTCAAACTTTTGTCAAGATTTTCAAGTAAGTCCATGTTGTCTCATTTTCTGCTGAAACAATTGAAAGAGCAGTAGGAAAGATCTTTTTGTTTCCGTCAAGTCTATCTCGAGCATATTTTGAATAAGAAATGTATTACACAATTCCTATTTATATGGACAAATATATTTTTTTAAAAGAGGAATTTCCATTTGTCTGTGAAATATACGAAGGTGTGTCCATTTGTTTATGTAAAATATAAAAATGGTACATTTGTTTTTGTAATTATCCCAATAATAAATTATAGTTGATAATTATTAAATTATGAGTCAACCTGCTAGCTGTAAACAAACATTGGGGGTTCACAACTTAATATGGGTTAGTTTATCCAATCACAATAAGAGGTCAGCATCGATTTGATAATCCTATTTATTTTGCCGAATAAAAGTTGATAGACACACCTTGAAAAGGAAGTTTAAGCTGGACTTTTTCTTTTAACTGGATGAAAACATGACGTGAGAGATGGACGTAATTTCCTTTTTGCGTCAATTTGAGTAGGAGATCAAGTTAATTGGAAGATGGAATAGCCCAGCTACATATCCTGATAATGGATGTATAGTTGAAAATTGAACAGGATACAATAAGGAAGTTAGCCAGTCGTGTACGCTGATCTGTTTTAATCCTATTGAATGTTTTGTTATATAAAAACCTATGCTATCTTGGTTAAAATTGTCATCTCATTTATTCATCAAGCTCGAAAAAATTTCTAAAGATTCTTTGAAAACCGATTAAAGAAAGTAAGTGATCAAGTTTTAATATCCCAGTTGAAAAATCTATCTAGAATATATTTCGAGTTAGAGAAGCAAGGTGTAATTTTGGTGATTTAAGATCCCTGAAAAATAAAAGATTTATCTAAAGTTTTATGATAATAATCAGCCTCCGAGTGAAACCGTGATCCTAAAAAACTCAAATTTTGATCACTTTCAAATCAGAAAATGCTTCAACTCAAAGTTCAAAAAATTGGGAACTTTGTGCTACTTTGAAATTGGTTTCTTCTTCATATCGTGAAAGTGGGCCTCGTGATCTAGATTCCAAAAAATCTAAAAATTCACTTTTTTCACAAAGAGTTTAGAAACGTTTAGCCCAACTGATTAAAGAGACGAGCTCATTGCTGATTGACAAACACAAATTTTTCTACATTTGTCTCTATATATTTTTGACAGTCGATTAAAAAAATGAGAAAATCTATTTGACATGCTCTTAATAACTCTCGTTTTGTGATTTTCAGAAAAAGAACACAGACAGACAGAGAAAGAGAGATGTAGTGGGTGAGAGATCGGGAGACAGATCTCTACTGATCGAATAAAGAAATCTAGGAAATTGGATGGAAAAAAAAGAATTCCTTACAAATCTGGAGAAAAAAAAGGAAAAAATCAACAACAAACATCAATAATAAAATGTTTTTTTTTCTTGAACGAAAAAAAGGGAAGAAATAAAATTTTATTTGGCTAGAAATATCCACATATATATTCCAAGGGAGGACATATATATATAAATATATATAGGCCCAGATTTATGTGTTTACTTTTTATTAATCTCATGTCAACAGTATATCATAATAGAATATGTTGTATATTATTATTTGAGAACATTCTCCTCTTAGTTGACAATGTTCAAGGCAATAAATTAAGCATGAGACTTGGAAGTAATCATTCCAGATTGGTTTTGGTGCAGCACAATCTAAGCCTCTAAACACATGATTAGTCAGAGATTTATCAAATACGCTGAATCAGACTCTGAGAATCACCCCATCACCATGTTTTTATCTAAAGTCTCATTAAAAAAATTGAGAATTTGGCGCTACTTTGAAATCTGAAATATGCCATAATATTCTTAAAAATTGATATTTTCCATATCGTGAAAGTGGGAAATTTGATTTCTTGATGAAAAAATTGCGAATTTTGTAAAAATCATCTTCAGCTTTATATAATAAAGTGTATTATGATAAGTTATGGATTCGTTCAAAGTCGAAGCACTGCCACAAATATCGTATCATTCATCGACCAGCTAATGAATTAAAATATAGAAGAATTCCAGCTGCTGTCATATATGTCGATATCTCAAAGGCTTTTGACAAATTACCTTTCAATTTCATCAAAAATTCTCTCATAAGATATAAGGTTAACCCCCACATCATCAACCTCACTCTGAAATTCCTACAAAGCCGGTCTCAAAATGTCTTCTTCAATGGATCTATATCGGCCTTATCCCAAAAAAGTACCGGAGTATCACAAGGATCCAGATCTCTTCTTCATTTCCTGATGTCCCATATTTCAAATATGCTGATGACATCAAGATTTTATGCCCCATCAATCAGAACTCTGACACAATCCAACAAGAGCTCAATCACTTAGATATATCACTCGCTCAAATTGGATTGTCCCTTAACCATCTCATAACTAAAATTATCTGTCTTTCACCCAACATTCCCTTATTGGTATCTCAGATAAAGAACCTTGGACTCAACTATAATAATAAACTTGACACCTCAGTTCATGCAGTAACCATCCTTAAGTCTCTAATAACCAAATCGTACTTCCTATGAAAATTCGTTCATGCACCAGACCTAAGACTGATGTTATTCAAACAATGTATTTTGCCCCATCTCGACTACGTTGTTATGTAACCCCTTGTTTTGGACCATATTCGTACAAAGAACTAATTAACAGATCAAATCTCCACCCTATTTGGATGAAAAGAATCACATCGAATGTACCCTTGGCCATTAACAAAGCTGTTTATAAAAAAGATCCAATTGAATTTCATATGCAATACAGTTAGTTCAGTAAATAATTTTATTTATAGTTGCCATGGAAAATAATGAGGAAGAATTTTTCGAAAACAGTCTTAAGGGTGAAAGTTCAAGTTGTAAGTTTTCACTTTTAAAGAAAGTATTTATGATCTAAATATTAATGATATATCTTTCTAGGTATCAAATCAATACCAAATTATGAAGAGTGTGTAAATCCTACTTTGAGTCCAATTGAAAGTAATTTAACTCAATTTTTTGGAAATATTTCTTACAATAATTAGCAAGATTATCAAAGTTTTAGATTCATCTTTAAATCAAATTGACAAAGAAATTCTTGAGGGTCACGAGAAAAACAGAAAAAGAATGAAAGAGAGAACAGAAATAAAATATACAGTGGGTACTAATGTTATGATTCCAATTCCTGATGTTGACAAATCAAAAATTGATCATAAGAACATCAATGGAGTCATACTTGAAGAACATGATGGTTTCTATAAAATTGGCACGCCAAATGGAAGAATAGATGGTCTTTACTCCGTGGGTCAAACAGTAGAAGAAAATTTCCTTCAACCAGAGAAAGTGTGAATGCAAAAAAAATGTTTTTTGTAACTCAAGATGTCACAATAGTTTATCTTGTGCGAATAAATAAAATGGTTTTTCAAACAATGAATATCAAAATTTTCAGTTATCAATAGTTTTTCATTAAGTATTTTAGATAAATAAATTTATTTTTATTAACGTTTTAGAGAATATCAAAATTTTCAAAATTCTTAAAAGTTTCTAAATTCCCTAGGGATTCTAAAGACTCTCCAAGTTTTCAGATTTCCTATCTTGCTAGGGATTCTAGAAACCGAGTTTCCAGATTCCCTAGAAATTTAGGGATTCTTAAGACTTCCTTTAGTTTCTAGATTCCCTGTAACTATGAATAACTCGAGTAGGGATTCTAGAAACCGAGTTTCCAGATTCCCTAGCTAACTAGGGAGTCTTAAGACTATCAGGGAGTCCTAAGACTAACATTAGTTTCCAGATTCACTGTAACATGTATGGATATAAATATAGATTTCACTTAGACTGTGTATTGACCAATGAATTCATAGTATCGTAATATCGAGTAAAAATTGATTGATTTTCTATATAAATAATTAACTTGAGAGAAGTGTAAAATCCCCAACTTCCAGGGTGAGGGTTAAGGGCAAATAAGATAAAATGTTTCATTTTCAAAAATGTGTCTTCTCGGTTAAAAAGTTAAATTTTTTATGACTAAAGCATGGAACATTGTTAGGGAAAAATAGAACTTCTGTATTACCCTCTAGTGGATTTGCCTTAAAAACTTATGGATAGCTAGTTGTATTCTATTCTAGAAACTTTCATGACCCTATAATTTCACATAGTTACAAATGATCCTAATAAAAGTTGTCCTCCCCTCCCCCTTATATATCCATAAATAGATCAAATTATTATTCTTTATTGTCTTGTCTGCAATGAAAGAAATGCAAGGTTATGGGTGGGGGTGGGGTTGGGTAGGAAATAATTGCTTGAGGCTACTACTACTCTCTCAACTTTAGCGTAATCTAAAGAGAAAAGTTTTTGTTGTTGTTGTTGTTGTTGATGATGATGGAATAATTTCAAGGATGAGAGATACTATGAAAACTAGTCTCCCCTTATTTTTGATGACAGTCTAACTTTTTTCTATTTTATAAGGGGAAATCTAAAGCAATGTTGACGATGATGAAATATATAATGACTATGAAGAGATTAGAAAATAAATATAACTACTTCTCATCCTGTAATACTTGATCAAGTTAACCTGATGGAAGGGGAAAATTGGGATATGTCACGAAGTTATAATTACCCTATCCACAAGTTGCAATATCTATATTTACGATTTAATAAATCTTTTTTCAATAATTAATTACTACTGTACTGTTGTACTGATTTCTGGTAGAGTATCATTCTTATAGAATGATGATAATCCCAAATAAAAAATCCCAGATTTAAAATGAGTTCAGTCGAGCTAAACTAAGATCAAAATGAGATCAAATCTTCTTCTCATTGATTTAGCTGATTGTGTTTGGGGTTGTAGCACTAAGTTCTAAATAAGTGTGCTTTGAAAGATATGTAGTATTCTAAGTCATTAGTTCGATGCGGAGGAGTCACAGATCTTGCCTCAGCGAGTAACTAATTTATTCAGAAAGCTATCCAATCATGTATGGAAAGCATAGACGATTTTCCTCTTTATTGAGACACTTTCGACGAGAATCGAACATGATTTATGCTAAAAACCCGGCTTTGATTCTCGGCTAAAGTATCTCAATAAAGATTTAAAAAATAGTTCTGTACTGCTTACTTGAAATTGAAAAGAAACCCATAGACTCATTATCTGTCGCTGAAGTGAATCTAAAAAGATTAATTGGGAAGATAATCTATCCCTTTATAGTAAACGATCGATAAAGAAATATTTGAAAGCTTTAGACAGATCACTCTGTCAAATCCAATGTGAAACATATGTATTCATAGCATGTAACCTTAAACATTAATTGTTAAGCTAAAAAGAACGATATTACAGAATGTAATTTACAGTAGGAAATTCTGATTTGTGAATCGTTTTCAAACCTAAACTCCAGAGAAACAAAAAGAGCTTTCAATGCATAAATTAACCCTTAAGTCCCAGAGAATTACTTTTTCATGACTCACATTCAATCTTTTGTCTATCCCATGGTTTGTGAATACGCTGATTACAAATCTACAGTTGTTTCAGTGCAATTATTTTTGGTTCAGAAGTTATCGATAAAAAAATGACCTATTTAAATTAAAAAATATTTAATCGTCCATCTTTTTCTATCTGCTGAAAATTCACCCTATTCTGAGTACTCCCAGAAAAAAATTGATGTATCTTAAGCTTTGAATTTTGGTCTCAAGAAAAACTTTTATTGCCCTGGCTTTCAATCAGTTCAAGCAAGATAAGTAATCAATTTCCGTTCGTTATTACTCAGCTTTTAAGCGTAAATAGATTCTCTATTATTTTATGGCGCCTTTGTTATACGATTGAAATGATTTCTTTACTTCATTCAATCGATATATTATCATAGTTCAATGTATAAAACATGAAATCATGCTTGAAAGTTGAATGAAAACCTAGGTAATAATTACTTGATAGTATAAATATTCTTAGATTTCCTAAATAACATGAAGCTAGTTAATATTAAGATGGTAGTTTATGGTCAGTGTACACTATAAAAATTTGAAAAATTTTTAGCTTGTAAATTTCGAGGAGTATTCGAATTTTTTTTCTATCGAATTTTGGTCTAGAATGTTTATTATAGCTCTAAAAAGACAGAAATAACCTGCGAGAAATTCTCTACAGCCTGTTAAACTTATGAGCTACCTCTGGCTTGGAAGCTATCCTCGATTTCTTTAGCAAAGGTAAAAATTTCAAATCTTTCAAGGTGCAAGAAATTTTCCTTGCATTGAAATTTGTGAAAATAGCTGGAAAACGTCCCAAAGTAAACAATGAAAAACTCGGTTTTTTATACTTTTTTCGATATACATTCATTTCTCGAACAGAGTGTCAATAAAAAGTATAAGAATTTCTGTGTAATAATGAAATCTGAATTTCAACTTACTTTTGGTTCGTTCGTTTTATCTAAACTTCCACATTTGAATTCAGAATCATAAAGTATCCTTGATGAAGTTCTAGAGAGTTTTTCAAAATTCCTACATCCCAGATAATTCATGTGAGTAAAAATTCTGATCTATATTATCTCACATCTCGATTCATCATGTACTCATTTATTTGATAATTCACTTGAGTGAGTATATTAGAGGAAGCAGTTTCTATTTAAATCACACTTCAATGTATAGAATCTTTTGTATGACAGTTTGATCAAATAATAATTGATACCAATAACTGTGAAATAAATAAAAGAAATATGTACAGTATTCTGTACTATGCTTTAGAATTATTTTGATGATAATTAAAATGATTGCAGAGCTATAGACAGAGAGAAAGAACGTTGATTAACAATGAAAAAATTTCCATTCGTTCAGATGTCAATGTAATTCCATTTAGTTAACGAAAGATAGAGCTGGCTCAATGAGCGATATCAGAGGGAGAGTATGTAAAACTTTTATACATTACACATTACAGGAATATTGGAATGGAAAAAATTTAATTTTCATAATTGATTCGTCTTTGGGTAGGGGGGAGGAGGAGGAGGAGCGGGGAATGGCGAGAAGAATGCTTGATAGAATCACTATTGATATTTGGGACTATTATTCAAAAAGTAATAAAAAATTGCACTTTATTATCATTTTGCTGACTGATGTTTTTCATCTACCCAACTAGCCCCTCCACCCTCCATCCGGTTACAAATAAATGCTCTGATTGGCCCAAAAGAACTTTACACTTATCATTGAATATAATATTCTGTATAAGTATACATGTCGGTGTAGGGTCTGATGAGAACCGACGAAAATAAAGAGCTCATATTCACCCAGAATCTATTTTCGTTTTCTACCCACAAAATGCAAGAAATTAGTCAGAAAAATGATGATATATTCGCGGAAATCAGGAATCTCAAGCAAGACAATCGCACTTTAGTTAGATCACACTTGTAGTTAACCCTACCGAGTCGAAAAGGAAACCCATCGAGAAAAAGACTCAAAATTGGTAGATTTTCTATTGAATTTCCCATCTACTAATAAGTAGATGAGTTGAAATCCTATTAATGGGATAAATTCTATCCTTGCCTAATTAGAGATAAAAGACTCAGTGTGTATCTGATTAATTTTATTACCTAGCAAAGAACCTATCCAAACATGTATGGCAGACATAGACAAGTTTCGTCTTCAAAGGAAAAATAAACCTTCGGATCAAGTCTATGTAGATTTTTTTCGTTCTTTTCAGCTTCAAAATTTGAGTAATAGGATGAATTTTTGACCTAAAAGTGTCGGGGATCAATGTCTGCATTTATTTTAATATTTCTAATTAATTAATTATTAGAATTTTGTTAATATTCTAAGTTTTGTAGAACATTAAAAATTGATTTTATTCTTATAATTAAAAATTTTTAGAGAGACACAGGGTGGATGGGCTACTAATTGAAAGCTAAAGGAAAAAGAGGAGGAATTTCCTCACTTGAAAGATTTTTACACACAGAAATTAGGGAATTAATCAATTCTATTTCATTTTTATGCAATTTTCCATCTAATTAACACGATGAGAATCTTTAGGGAATATTTTCGAATAGATTGGATCCCTTCCATGAATGTTTGAGCGATGTGTTCTCATTCTGGGCTAACTCTCTTTCGTTTTCTTCAGAAGAATAATTTCATCAAACCCTAGCACAAATAGGTGCTTATTTGGATTATAAAAACTGGTCTATAATCAGGGATACTTGTTGAGAACTTTTGGTGTTTTTTGCCTTTTTAATAGCATACTACTGTTGAGTCAGGAAAATTTGCTATTTTTTGAAATGACATCTCCAAACGATAATGAGGTGAATCATCAGAATAGATTTAGCATAATTGATTTTCTTGTCTAATTTCGATCATGGTAGACACTTTTTGATCCCCTCCTGCCACTTTTAAATCAATAAAATTTTCTACCTTGAAAAAATTCTTATTTTCGAATTTCGGATGAAAATATTGAGGGTTTTCTAAAAATCCTTTCATGCTTTCCCTATATAAAAATGTTAATGTTATAGATGTTGTAATTGAGACCTCAAAAAGTCTTAAAAACTATATTTTTACTGGTAAAAGCCAAGATTCAAAAATAAGGTCAAGTCTGAAAAAAATTTGCGGAAAAAATTAGGAATTTTGCCAAATCGTTGAATTTAATAAATCTCATAAATTAATCGATTAAAACAAATAATATTCTAACTAGGAGAAAGGCGATGCCTGATAATTGGAGAAATAAGTACTTTATTTCAGGCATACTCGTCAGTCTTTACATGCCACTATATATACATATTAAAATTACAATAGGAAATCAATAATATCTGATTGGTTGGCCTTCCAAAGATAATATACAATACATTAATTACAGGTACATAGTTGACTCATATGTTACAAGTGCAACCCCACGAGTACTTTGTGGGGAGTGTGTATAGACATGTTTTCACAGTGAGAGTGTACACCAGTACGATACAGGAATTATATATCGTTGATACATTAGAAGGTCTATAATTAATATGCTGTACAATTAATCAAGAGTACTTGTTTTATTTTTAAAAAATATCTGGCGTTATCCTTTACTTTCATTGTGATAAAAATTTTTTAATTGAGGTTTGAATTAGGTTTCTTTCTGCTGACCGAGCTCTGGGTTTAATTACACTATTTGTATTGGTATTAGGGTTCGTTTTTAACACTGGTCTAGTTGAATTTGATAAATCTCATAAATTAATCGATTAAAACAAATAATATTCAAATAAATTCTAAACTTTTAGTTTTAAAATGTGATAATTCTTCCATTTATTCTGCAAAGAATGCAAGATTTATTTCACGCATCCTAAATCAGAGAGAGATCCCTTTTTTACGAAAGAATCTATGACTCAAACTTGGTATTTTGTTTAGATTTCAAATTAGCCTATTGTTTCCTAAGACCTCAGCAAATAGGTTTTCAAAAAAAAAGTTCTAAATATTCGACTAGATTTTCAAAAAATCACACTTCTTTAAGTCACTCTGGTTGGCACTAGTGAAAAGCTATCTTTATCAATTATACATAATTTCGTAGCTTAACAAATTTCCTTTCCTCAATGAGGGGTTAAGAAAGTATTTTAGCTATCGTTCAGCTTAATTTATCGCTCGAGAAAGTGTTGTGAGACATGAAGGGGGTTAAGTCATAAACATTTCAGTATACTACTCATAATTATAAGGCCCCAGTTATAATAAAATCAGTTGGATAGAAGATATAATCACAAACAATTACAATTTTTAATAGGTATAACTCTGTTATAAAAGACATAAGACAGAAATAATTCTTGAATTAGATAACTTTCCCATGCCAATTTAAATATATATTGTGTCTCTCTCGATTTTCCTACTTTTCTTTGAATATATACTCAAATATATATATTCAGAGAATCAGTAATAAAAGATTTATTCTTCTTCTTGACGGTAGTAATTAAGGAACACTAGGAAAGAGAGAAAGAACAACAGAGAATTAAAGTGTATGAGGGATAGGAAGAAAAGATGAGAGTTATCAGACTCATTCTACCTTGAATCCTCTCCTAGCAGAATCACAGATCACACATAAAACTTGAAAAAGAAAGTGGAAAGAGGTAGATTTGAAGGTTACCTAAAATATGGAGCTCAGGAAGTATTTCTATCCCAAAAAGTTCATACTCGAGTTGTTTTAGATTTAAAATCCTCAAAAGATTTTATGAGAATACATCTTTCAAATAGAAATATCACATGTCCTTCTAGACCCTATAATAACCTTGGGTGTCCAATCAAAACATTAAACCAATCAGATTTCTTCTCAACTTTAATCAATCAATTCTAACCAACGATTTCCAATATTTATATCCGTCTTATTAAATCTGATTGGTTTAATGCTTTGATTGGACACACATGATTTTAAGTATCTTAAGTTTTTTGAAAAATCTCACGCCAGAAGAAGAATACGACATGTATTAGAAATATTGTGTGAGTCCTAACTGTTTCTATCAGGGTAATCTAAATGTTTTTTATTCTAATCTTAATTTTAATGTTCTTTCAAGTGATGAATATATTATCAGAGTTATTACACTAATAATTCTGATTATTGTAACAATCACTATAATTTTTATAATCCTTGCTCTTTAAGAAATACTACACCCTTTTATCCTCTTTCTACAGACAGACCAATACAAGCCAGAAGACAACATAGTCAGGCAGCAAGCGAACAACGTTATAGACACTCTCTTGAGTGATAAATTGAACTGAATGATAGTTAAAATACTTTTTACCCCCCCACCCCATTATAAAAAGGTTTTGTAGACAATAATACAGTGAATCTATCAAAATAGTTTTGGTTTAACAGGTAGATTAATAATTATTTTTCAAAATATCCTTTAATTAAATTAGTTTTTAGAAGGAAATTCCCAAGTTTTAGAATTCTAAAATTACTCCGAAGTAATTGAGTCAAAATTTAAAATATGTAAAATATTTGAAATCCACATCCATACAACTCTGATTAGTTTACAGAGCTTTTGCTTTTACAATAAGATGATAGAAAAATTCGGATTTTTCAATATCTTACAATATTGATTTCATCAACTAATATGTTCATTTCATTGGAATATCCAAAAAATATGTTTATTCCTGATCATTTTTTGTAAAAATTTTAAACTATCATCTTTAAATTGACATCGAATTTTTTCTATTAAATCGGTGGATTTAGTCAGAGGGAATAATATTAATCCCTGAAAGTCCTACTGAGTCCCCTCAGAAGATACTTCGTTTACCACCCATTTGATAGGAAATCTATTAATCTCCTGGAATACGCAAAATTCTAAGCACTATCGGCTGCTAAAGCTTTCAAGATAGCCAGTTTTTCTGATCAAAATATGGTGTGACATGGAAAAATTTCTTCTTCTTGAGGCATTTTTATATTTTTTCGATTTTTCCGGGCGTAAGTGTGCCAAAAAATCATTAGGAATTTTGTGACATTGATGAAAATATAAGATTCCCAAATTCATCGAGAATAACTTTATGCCTTCATGGCCTCACTCATTAGGAAGTCTCGATGGAAAAGAGGAAATCATTCGAGAGAAGAGAGAAATAGATTTTCTTCTAATAACCATTGTACACTGTGTATTGTACGAGACTCGTATTCAATAGCTCTTGAAATTAATTTTACTTTTTGAAGAGAGTATTCTGTCTTGAATTACACTTGGATTTATTCTTGAGAAGGAGATTAAAATTCGAAATGGAATCTTGGGTAAAATTAAGTTCACATGTCCAATAAATGTATGAAATAAAAGTAGATTTTACTGAAATAAAACCAATAGAGAGAGGTAATTTTTTTAACATCCGGATGTGCAAAGCTCAATTTAATGAGTATTTTTCAATGTAAAAAAGTTGCTATCAAACTATCGATTCAAAATTTTGCTCAGATACCTCAAAGGGCAATTGAAAATGCCGATTTTTGAATTAGTGCCAAATATTTTCAATACATATTTTTTCTACAACAATCGATTAAAATCTATAATTTGAGCCGTTTGAATGCAATTTTAAATAGAAATAGGTTCCTAAGGTATTTTACATGTTTAAATACAGAATTTTTCAACGAATTCGATTTTTTTATTGACAGTTTCTAAAATTCTATCCTTAAAAAGTTACAATAGAATTATCAGACATTATATTATCAGACTAATAATTTATTCAGGACCGAAGCTTGCCGGAGGCTTATCCATAGGCTCACGGACGATGATTTCCAATCACATATCGTAATGAAAGATGGAAAATGAATATACCAGATATATATCAGAGCTGTAAAAGGTTGTGGGACAGGGCTAATGAGCCCGTTACTCATCCTAAACCAGACAGGTCATGCTGACCATATTCTGGTTCAGAAAGGATGTTATTCATTTTAATTGCTCGAATCTAATGCTTCACTAACTAGAGCTCACTCATATTGGGTCGTTTCGAGCTATGGAAGTCAAGCTCAGGGAGCATAACCCAAAACTCACGTTCTTACAAGAGAATGCTCTGAGTCATTTCGATTCACACGTCTTCGTCAGTGGCAGGACAAATTACGTCATTACGTCATGAAAATGTATAAATTATGAAGAGTAATGACGCAACCTGTCCTACCACTGACGAAGACGTGTGAAGTCCCTCGCCGTCGAAATGTTTGAAAGACCATGGATGAGAATTCTGATGTTTACATAAGTTTTAATAAATTTTATTGCTCGGAGTCATGTCTCAAGATTAGTGAAAGATTTTTTTAGAGAGAAAAACACTGAACCATCCAGCTTACAGTGAAGAATTTGCTCCGACAGATTATCAACTTTTTAGATCACTAAAACACTATCTGAAGAGCAAAATCTTCAATTCAAGATTATATAGAAACAACCTAATAATATTTTTACAAAAACTCAATATTCCATAGCCAGGAACTCAAGTCTTGATTTTGAAGATTATTATTGGATTAATGTTAGACAAAAAATTAAGATTTGCCCATTTAGAATCCAATTAAATACGTTCTTTTATTCTCTTTTAGCCATGTGTTACTGCTATACAAAATGGGTTGATTTTGCTTCAATTAAAGATGCCAATCAAAAAGTTTTGAAGGATTTTAGTAAACCTATCTTATCGCCGAATATTCATATGGCTATTACAAAGAAGAATTCCCAAGTCTTTATATCATCATAGCCAAGCTTAATTTTGTTACAGAATAAAGTTGAATAGGATTATCGGAATCATTTAATGAGCTTAATAGGTTAACTATAGAAATATTTCGTTCCAGGTGCTTAGGTAATACTGTATATCTCCCACAGGAACATCTTATTTGGTAATGGATTAGCCCATGTCGCTAAGCTTAATAGGTTTAAAATTTATTAAAGAGGTGAATTCAAGTATTTTTCATTACGAAATGCCTATAAATGCAAATGGGTTTAATCGATTTGTTATATAAAATTTCTATAAGATCATAAAGAATAAGGTTTTACAACAAATGCAGCAAAGTCTTAAAGGCTTTTGTCGAGGTGTTACTCATTATTTCAGATTTTCAGGCTTGAATATTCGTATTCATTCGAATTAAAATTTTTACGAAAAGCTTAATGTGCAGTCCAATGAATACGAACTAATAAATTTTGAATTTACATTGCAGTATTTACACAGCAATAATAAGCGATTCGTATCCTAAAGATCTTATTGACCCGATTTCTAGGTGTTATCAGATGCCCTGAATGATTCAAAACTAATAGCACTGGAGGAAATCAAAAAATTTTTGTTGTGTAAAATTTTACGCAGATTCTGAATCTGCTTCTAAGTTGCCCAGTTTTTGGTTATATAACAATATAATCGAAGAAAATATGTATTCTAGATTATATCATGAGTTCACGAGGAAAGTGTAGTTCCTCTCCCCTCCCTAATTAGTTATAAAATTCAATGAAATTGATTCTGAATTGGGCAAAATAAAGAAATCACAATCGATTCAGTACAATTAAAATTGATTTCAGTAAAATTAGTTGGCAGATAATGAAAGGGATATTGTAACTTCAAAGGGGAATGAATAACTTGAATATCAAAGGATATGCTATCTAGATTTAGTTGAAATTACGAAAACGGCCTGTTATTTTAGTTATAGTATATAATTTGGTGAATGATATCCCCCATTATTTTATATATTCCGAGACAACTGGGGATCTTAGACGGGAAGGACAGGAGGCTTCAATTTCGAATTTTTCGATCCTATACAAAAACCCGAGTGATGACTGCATAGACGTTTGGGTGAAGAATAAATTCAAGAGAATAGGCCTATTTAAGCTTTTTCACTTTTCTCTCCACTGTTGCTATTTATTGGAGAGTTTTGTTGTCTTTTCTGCGTACATTTATTCTAATTTTCGTAATTATTTTCCTTCATCTTTTAACTTTTATCATTATCAAAGAGACACTACTGATGATCCTTTGAGAAATGTACATTTGGTGTTAATATATCTATTTTCTACTCTTTAAAATAACTGTCCTAGTTGACATGAAGATGAGAATTTACTATTTTTACAAAAAAATTAGGCCGCTTTTCGAGTTTCGAAAATGCTTCAAATTTCCACTTTTTCGAATTTGAAGCAGTTGAATCCTAATATTTGGGATCAACTTTAGGCGAAGAATTTGAATTCACAGAAATTCGGTATTATTGCGGTAAATTGAACCACTTGAATATTTTGACTATCACGAAGAAAATCAATCCAGTAGTTGAACATTTTGAAACAGAAAGCTACTCTCAACCTCTTTGGCCAAATTCGAATACTTTGGCTAATGACGATTTAAAATCTCAGCATTTTATTCCTTCAAATTTTCAAAAACGTTAAAAAATATCCTTTGAGTTCGAAAACTGAAATTTTTGCCCACAACTTATTGGCAAAGTTTTTATTATGGAATTCTAGAAATAATTTTTTTCACAACTTTTCGGAGAAAACTATTGAGTATTTTGTGAAAATAGTAAATTCTCATCTTTATGCCAACTAGGTTCTCAAATGAATTCTTAGAATTAGTTTAAGAAAAACTAGGTGAATCATAAATTTGCAAGAATGTTGTTTGTATGAAAGAGAACTACTTGCATGTCAGACGGGATAACACATGTTGTAATTATATTCTAGTCGAACATAAATATATGAAACTCGTAATTCAAATCTATAGTCTCCTGCATTTTTCACACTCAAAGAATTCGTGAAAGAATAGGACAATCAAAAGATAATTACATTTCTAACACATTACTACCACTACAGTGTATATGCTATTTGTTGTGGGGAATAATGTCGCTTTCAATTAAACATAAAACTTGGTCGCTTGTCGTTCGCTTACACTTCCATCTCTCCTTGGAATGATGATAATGAATGTCAAATTACTTTGATTTAATTCCAGTTGTACTTTCAGCAAAGTGTCGTAAAATGAACGGATAATAACTCAAACATTTTAAAGCTTATTGATATAGAGTTGAGATTCCATGATTTCTGCAGAGATCTCAGATAATGATGCCTACTAGACTTAAACGAAATTTTGCAAAATTTCTTAAATCGCCCATTGATATGAAAAAACTAATCTTCAAGTATTTAAATATATTCCCAACAAATTTCGCTTCAAAATACCTTTCCATGATTCTGGAATAAGATAAACAAAATTGTGAAAAATTTTTAATTTAAAACGTTTTATATTCATAATTTTAACTTGAATTCACATTATTTCGTTACATAAAGTTGTAAAAATGACTTAAATCCTTTTAAAAT
Organism: Gyrodactylus bullatarudis; assembly: GCA_012064415.1. Lineage (NCBI taxonomy): Eukaryota > Metazoa > Platyhelminthes > Monogenea > Gyrodactylidea > Gyrodactylidae > Gyrodactylus > Gyrodactylus bullatarudis. Next base: position 102,100 of record SSNU01000144.1, read on the forward strand.
TGTTTTTACAATAGCTCAAAACGAAATTTCTCTTATTTTTCATGAATATTACAATTGTGATGGGTCAAAAAACGTTTTAAATTAAAAAATTTTCTCAATTTTGTTTATCTTATTCCAGAATCATGGAAAGGTATTTTGAAGGGAAATTTGGTGGGATTATATTAAAATACTTGAAGATTAGATTTTTCATATCAATGGACGATTTAAGTAATTTTGCAAAATTTCGTCTAAGTCTAATGCCTACCATTTGAAGAAAATCTAAAAAATTATTCATTTTTCAAATTCAGATTTGGCGCAAAAATCCCATTTTTTAAACTTTGAGCTACATTTTTTCATTGATTTAAAAGTGGAAGGAGTGAATCAAAAGATGTTTTCAGGATCAAGATTAAACAAGAAAATCAATTATCCTTAATCTTGAGAATCAATGAAATCACGATTATCAAAGATCTGTTTATAAATAATGGGTCTTTCAAATAGTTAACCCTTTCGGTGCCGAGATTATTTCACAGTTTTTATAAAAACCAAAATTTAGCTATGAAGATACCAAGTTATTTGGCCAAAAATATTACTAATGCAAGTTCACATTGTGGGCTTCAATATAAACTTTAATTGATCCGGAAACCTATCAAACTGGTAGAGTTATGAAGGTTTAGAAAAATTGGAAAATGGACATATATGTCCATCGGCACCGAAAGGGTTAATGGCGATATTTGGCGTCTAGTTTAAGAAAATACAACTCAGAAAGTTTTCATATGCTCCCGAAACCTATTTCTTTTCTTATAAGGCATAGCGCACATATGGTGAGAATTCAGTCAGAAAATTTTTTTTTGTAATATCATGGTAAGTTATGCAATTTTAGAAAAAAAAGAACATTAGACAACTAGCGAATAGTGTAGTAATAATTATAATTAAAGTGACGAATGTATTTTGAAAATTGCTTAGCGTTAGAATCGAATGCAACAAGGGTTTCCTTATTATCAGAAAGCCATTAAAACTAATTAGATATGTGACATTTAAATTTCTGTAATGTAATGGAATCCGTTCGAAAATTTTGAAAACTCTTGTTAAACTCTGGATTTTCCCAAATTCACTAACGGAGCTCATTTATTTTAGGTCGAGAGACGTTTATGCTCAAATTCAAATCGGTGATGAGGGACTTGTCTTGCATATTTTTGAAGAAGAAATATCCTGTAGCATCCATTCAACCATTGAAGTGATATGATTATAAGATATTCAAGACATATTTTAAAAGCAATTTAAAATAGTTAGGAAAGAATACCATAAAGCCTCTTTAAAAGAGTATGCTTCGTTAAAATTGAAAATTGAATTGATATTTCTATCTGTAAATGAGGTTAAAATTTCAACCCTAACCTAGGGTATATTGATACCAAATAGAAATGGTTAATATTGAGATTATCAACAAAAGCTGCTGGATCTAATTTAATTTCCTAATTAAAGGTTGGATAGAATTCATTGAAATTGGGTGGCAATTTGAAAGATTTAGGAAAAACTTAAAACATGAATATCATAAAAGAGAAGTCTACCTTACGGCTTCAGTCGATAATGTATTGGGTCAGCTCAGAACAAAATATCTTAACCCAATGCTTGATATTGAGACATGGCTTTTGTGAAAATTTAGCGCTAACTAAAATAGAGCAAAAAATCTCTCCTGCTATGTTTTTGCCCAAAAATGAAATTTCGACTCTATCATGTCACCAAGAAATAGATCAAACTTAGGATAGGGGATAATGTGTCTAACAAGCCTATAATTAATTTATTGGTAGTTAATAGTTGCCAGAATATTACGAAAATGAGGTTTAAAATTCATCAGATTAGAATGGAAATATGGTTATAAACGATCAAGTTTCAAAATAAGCACCCTGCTTGAGAGTAAAAACTATGTATATCATATATTATATTTATGCAAAAGGGAATAGAGTAGAGACTATAAAATGGAATTTCCAACTTGGTTATGTAATGAAAGATGACAAATATTAACACCTTGTTAAACTCATGTGTGAATATTACGTGAGAATATTTTTATTTTCCACCCACATGGCATAACTCTCTCATTCTTTACTTACTCCATTTCTTGGTTTTTATATCCAAGAAGAGAAAAAAAAGTCTTTTGTATACATATCTAACAATAATTTTATCTTTGAATGAAAGCTAACATTTATCCTGTCTCTTGCTCTATCTTTATTGAATGTGTTATATGTAATAACATACATATCAAGATAAGTTATTCTCTTAAAATTTACTCACTCATTCAAAACTCTCGTCTATCGTTATTGCTCAGTGACATCTGATTTGAGTGCAGTGTGTTCTTATCGTAGAGGCCTGGAATGGGGATTGTCAGAAACCCTCTAAAGAAAGCAAAGTAAGCATAAAGATTAATTAATTAATTTTGAAAACTTTTAAGATTAATGAAATATTGAGTTCATGAAAACTTTTATAGTGATAAAATATTTCCTGGTATTAATGACAGAGATTTCTTAAAAATTGATTTTTTTCTTCAAATCGTAAATATGGGCCCCATGATCTAGATGCCAAACAATCTTGATAAAGAAGTTTTCTCATTATATTTTGGTCAGTTTTCTCGTCAAAAATCTCAAAATTCTCAAGTAGATTAATAAATAGTTTAGAATTTGTTGAAAACTTTTATATGTCGTCTATGCCTAGCTCTCTCTTACCAAAATTACTTTTTAAAATTTATATATATATTTAATATTTATATATAGTTTCATTTAAAAATACCAAACAATTTCTTTAGGTCAATATAAACATTATGAAAATCAAGTCTTGAGTCCTGGAATCAAAAGGGGTTGAGGCTAGAGAACTACTCATCTCCTTAATATATTTAACGGGGACATAAAACCATTTTAAGCATTAAAAACCAAGTTTGAAAATGTATTTGAAAATACTTTAACATTTCTGGAAGAGAAGTTAGCGTAGTTGCATATAATAGTTTTGAAAACAAGTTTAACTGATTTTGTGGGTATAGTTTTGAATAGTGTGAACACCTCATCTTTTAATAAAACTATTACTTCACAAGTTCAAGCAATTATTCCCTTGAATTTATTTGAGAATTTCTATCTTTGTTCTCATCTAACTCTGAGAATAGATATTAAATTAAATAAAATCCTCTGTATCTGTTTATTACTTAAATCTATGCCAGAACTGTAGTGTTGATAGTTTCAAGAATTGAGCTATACTCTATTTGAGGCCTATTCTGTCATTGGTGCAAAAATTATCGTGGTCTAACTAAAAACACGAGAAAATCGAAGTAAAAGCAAATCTAAGAAATGAAATCAATAATCAACAGATACTTGTGTAGGATGTATCAAGAAACAGGTCGTGTTCAACACATTTTTTTTCAATTAAACACATTTTTTTGAAAGAAGAAAGAAAAAATTATTCCTTTACAGTCCGAAATATGTTTATATACACCAGAGGGTTATCTTATCAACTTTTTATCTATTAGTAATTATAAGAAGAATCATAACTAGACTGAATCCCGAAATCCTTTTAAACGCATCAGAATTTTCAGAAAAGAATTAGGATATACGTAGAGAAGAGATTTTAAATAACTATCAGAATACAGATTGCTCATAAAAGTGAATTTTACCTATTATCGTAGTAAAATTCATTCAAAATTTTTTGGCGCAAAACTTGTCATTTAATTCTCTATCGAATGAGAAAATAGCTGAAAAAGTTGTAAAAATTTGTATTCAAAATTTAAATTCAATTTAAACAGTCTTCTCAGTTATAGATCATATAAAAAATATTATTTCCCAACAAAAAAAAAATATTCGTTTATTTCTTGAAAAGGAAAAAAATCGTATAATTAATTAATTTCATAATTCGTTGGACATCTAAAAAATTCTAAAAGAGGCTCTAAAAACGGGTACCTAATGACACTTTTAAAGGCAATATTGGTGAAATAGAAATAGGAGATGAGTGATTACAATCATACAGAAAGAAAAGAAAACTTTCTACACGTCATCTCATTGGTTTTAGTTAAGGTTGAATGGTTAGTTGATAACTAATAGTTATTCTTGAATGGTCTTTTAGATAAAGTTGAAGAGGGTTCAGGTTACAAGCATCTCATCCTAGAATAGAATATATTTGACTATCTCAGTACCGAAATGTTTGAACGAGGCTTAGGACAATTGATATCTAAGATTGGTTTCAAATCCAAAGGTAATTTGGTGAAAGAATAAAAAGGTTAAAAATGAAGAATACTTTTTATAAAGTAAACTTGATCGGATATTACAGAATAGCTAGAGGGAAACCACTAAATCGCATTTAGACTAAATACTTTTCTAGAGATTTACTAATTACTTATTGTATAGTTTATTATAATAATAGACAAGGGAAGAGTTACTGATTAGACAATAAACAATTTGGAATACAAAGTTGTATAATCAGAATGTAAATGTCAGAATAAAAGGTTTTATTTACCAATGATTTTTAACCTGGATAATAATAATTACTTGGCTCTTGTGAGAGGGTAATCCGCTTACCAGAAAAAATATAAACTTTATAAGCTTTTTATAAACAGTAGTATGCACACAATTTTTTCCCCGATATATTTCACTAGGTCTATTTAGGGATCTGATATAAACACCAAAAATATTTTGATATTTTGCTTGTTTCTACGGTTAAATTGGAAACAAGCAAACTGTAAATAAAATATAAATTACACAGTCTAGCAAAAAAACACTCTTTTTCCTGTATGCTCTATGAAATTTCGACAGTATGTTCATCATATTGAAATAAAATTTGAAAATCTTTTAGCTTATAGAAACTCGGATTTGTTTTTCATTTAATTCGAGGTCTTATTTTTACTAGCGTTCTTCAGATTCAGAAATATTCCGAAAATTTCCGAATCGCCACAATTTTAATTCTGATAAAAACAAAAAAATAACTATGAAATAAGTTTTCATCTGTTTTATTGTATAGAAATCCTACACATTTTTAATCACCAACAATTCTTCTCTAGAGATAAATTTAAAATGTCTTAGCAAGCTATCTCCCTGGTAGGTTGATATTATTAATCCTTAATCTATTATTATCAAAGCTTGAAGAACGATAGATAGGTCCAATTAAGATCCTAAGTATCCTTAGAGATGGTTCTTGCGAAGAAGAAGAAGGTATCAAATTTCTTTTAGAAATTTTATAAGCTCTTGAATTTTAATATGAATAATTTTTGAAAAAAATATATATTTCACAAGATTATCAAAAATTAATACTTGTTTTGATAATTTTATTTTCGTTTTTTCCTTTCCGGAATTTTTTAGACGGATCCGAATCTGAATTATCTGAAGAACCCTAATTTTTACTGTAAAAGGGTTATTATAACTCGCAAAAAGTTAATCTGTGAAAAATTCTCTGAAACTCTCTGCATCAAGCTATTGAGCCAGTTTCAGTCCTCTATCTCAGAAAGTTTAGTTAGTAATTGGTCTAGAAAAGAGGATGCCAGAGAAATGATCTAAAGAAATCAAAGACTCAAAATTACATTTAAATGACGATGGTTTTCCCAACTGATTTGTGGAAAAATTCATCAATATTTTAAAATAATCTTTGAGCTATTTCGAAATCATTCGGCCATAACGGACTGGCTGAACTCTTGAAATGCTTCAGGTATAAACAAAATTTCGGAAAATTTCAAATTGTGAACGTTTTCAATACTCTCTAAATTTATATTTTCATTAAAAATGTCTTTTATATTGAAAATCCAAAACATAAAAATCATTTAAACTGTTTTTAATTGCATAAAATAAATAAAATCGAATAAAATACGTTCAAAATTTGAAATTGTTAATATGAAAACTCACCGCAAGTGATGTTAGAAAGCCCTTAGTCTCTTTGTCGTTCAGAAAAAGAGGTTATGTAGGTTTTCAGAAAGCGTTTTAAACAAAATTTAAATTTAAAAAAATCAACTCTCTTATCGAGCCTGACTAATGATAGAGCCAAGATCTTTGCGTATTCCAGGAGGTTATTATATTTCCTATTGAATAGGTGTGGTTCTTTAAGGGTAAAATTGACTCTAATTTCGTAAACCTTTACTATTTCTTTCAAAAATTGTAAATTATTATTTTCAATTATTGTTTATGTGTCACTGCTGATGAAGAAATGTGTTTTGTGGATATCCAACTCTACTGTATTGTGAAGGGAAGATATGTATTCAATGTTTTGGTTCATGTGAAACTTCTTTTCCTTCCTGAATAAGTGAAATGGAAGTTTAAGTAGGAAGTATAAGTAGGATTATAGGGATAAAGACAGAGCCAGTATTGAATCAAATAGGAATCAAAGAATCTTACTCGAATAATAGATAATTATTACTAACCAATTAGAAGTTTATAAAAAGTCTGATAAAGTATCTTATAGAGTCTTGGCTAGGCTATTCTCGACCATTAGAAGGCTTAGAGAAGATAAAATGATGCTATATTCAACCTTTTCAAATGTTTCATAAATTCCAGAGTTTTCTTGAACTCACAATTAGAAAATAAAACGGTTATGCATTTTTATATACAGTCAATAACCAAGAGAGAAACAAGAATAGTAGAATGACAAATCAGGCGTAGCTTCTCAAAAATAGTGGAATGATATAGTGTATTCGAAGGTATATAAGGCAATTTCATACCCTCTCACACATCCATGTGTTTGACTCAGAATCTTAACATTGAAGTATAGGGAGGGTAATTATAATCAAGTCGTATGCAATGAAACCAGTAATCAATAAATAAAGCAGGTGTAGTTGGTATAGTCTTACATTTATTGTTGGACAATTATTGGAAAAAAATAAAAAAAATAAAAAGAGGGTTTCTTATCCTATTTTCGTTTAGTTTCACACTATCGATGAAAAAGAAAGAACTAGACAAAATCCAATTTACAATACAATTAAATCCAAGTCGAGTTATAAAAGAAACTCGATAAAACCATTATCAAGGTAGCCCATATATATAGTGTAGTTATGTAATGTAGCAAGTCTCAGACAGAAATGTATGTGAAACAATTCCCCTAGAGTTGATTAAGGAAATAGCTATCTTTTTTATATATATATATGTTACAGTGAATCCGTGACCTCCAGTGATTCCATGGATTAACCGTTATTCCACGGAATCACTAAAAGGCTAGTTGTTCCGTAAACTCGGTTTTCGAATTCACTAGTTATTCCGAGGAATCACTGATAAGCACTGGTTATTCCGTAGAATTTTGTATTAATTTTATTTTTTGATCATGAATTTTTGAGATAAAATCTCATCCACAGTGACCAAGACTGATATGACGACTGTGTACTATGTTGAAAATCTTGTTGAGAGGAATGAACTCGCGTCTATTTGTTTTCTTATCTAGTTTTCTTTCCTCTCCATCGATCATCTGGTAGTCATACCGGGTCTTAATTCGATAGTACTTTTTATCAGATAAATTACTGTTTTGGGAGTCCTTTATATCTTTAAGTAACTGATCAAACCGTTCTTGACTGTATAACTTGGAGAAATAAGTAGGGTTATCAATATTGATAAGCTCAAAAACATCGAGTTTTCATCTGTTTGGGTTTATGAAATTGATACCAACTATTTATTTATATTTTTGACATAGATTGGAATAGGACTCAGCATACATTATCTAAATTCCTTAGGATATATTCTAGTATTTCAGGTTTTTGAAAATAATTCAAGGCATATTTCTGAAGGAATAAAAACAGATACATTACATTAATTAAAATGAGTTTGTCATAAAAGGTCTATCAGAAAAACATTAGCCTGTTTTTTTTAAATTCTTCAAATAATGAATTTTAAAATTTTCAATGTTTCATCTGTTTTTAAAATAATCGCGGAAGTACCTGTGCTTATCAGGGATTCCTCGGAATAACTAGTGAATTCGAAAACCGAGTTTACGGAACAACTAGCCTTTTAGTGATTCCGTGGAATAACGGTTAATCCATGGAATCACTGGAGGTCACGGATTCACTGTAACATATAAATAAGTTGCAATCATTTTATAGAAAAGAGGAATAGTGGAATCAAAAATCAGACATAGAGTTGAAAGAATAGTGGAATGCTATTGCCTATTCGATGGTATATAACTTAAATTCACACCCTCACACACATCCATGTATTTCACACTCAGGGTCAAAATTTAAATTCAATTTAAACAGTCTTCTCAGTTATAGATCATATAAAAAATATTATTTCCCAACAAAAAAAAAATATTCGTTTATTTCTTGAAAAGGAAAAAAATCGTATAATTAATTAATTTCATAATTCGTTGGACATCTAAAAAATTCTAAAAGAGGCTCTAAAAACGGGTACCTAATGACACTTTTAAAGGCAATATTGGTGAAATAGAAATAGGAGATGAGTGATTACAATCATACAGAAAGAAAAGAAAACTTTCTACACGTCATCTCATTGGTTTTAGTTAAGGTTGAATGGTTAGTTGATAACTAATAGTTATTCTTGAATGGTCTTTTAGATAAAGTTGAAGAGGGTTCAGGTTACAAGCATCTCATCCTAGAATAGAATATATTTGACTATCTCAGTACCGAAATGTTTGAACGAGGCTTAGGACAATTGATATCTAAGATTGGTTTCAAATCCAAAGGTAATTTGGTGAAAGAATAAAAAGGTTAAAAATGAAGAATACTTTTTATAAAGTAAACTTGATCGGATATTACAGAATAGCTAGAGGGAAACCACTAAATCGCATTTAGACTAAATACTTTTCTAGAGATTTACTAATTACTTATTGTATAGTTTATTATAATAATAGACAAGGGAAGAGTTACTGATTAGACAATAAACAATTTGGAATACAAAGTTGTATAATCAGAATGTAAATGTCAGAATAAAAGGTTTTATTTACCAATGATTTTTAACCTGGATAATAATAATTACTTGGCTCTTGTGAGAGGGTAATCCGCTTACCAGAAAAAATATAAACTTTATAAGCTTTTTATAAACAGTAGTATGCACACAATTTTTTCCCCGATATATTTCACTAGGTCTATTTAGGGATCTGATATAAACACCAAAAATATTTTGATATTTTGCTTGTTTCTACGGTTAAATTGGAAACAAGCAAACTGTAAATAAAATATAAATTACACAGTCTAGCAAAAAAACACTCTTTTTCCTGTATGCTCTATGAAATTTCGACAGTATGTTCATCATATTGAAATAAAATTTGAAAATCTTTTAGCTTATAGAAACTCGGATTTGTTTTTCATTTAATTCGAGGTCTTATTTTTACTAGCGTTCTTCAGATTCAGAAAGATTCCGAAAATTTCCACTATTTGACTTCAGATATAAACAGAAAATAATTATAAAATATTTGTAATCAAATAGCAATTCTTCTCAAAGGTTTACATTATTAATCCTTGATAATATGAAAGCTTGAAGAATGATAAATAGGTCCAGAAAAGATCCTAGGTAACCTTAGAGATGGTTCTTGCGAAGAGGAAGGTATCAAATCTCTTTTATACTTCACAAGATTATCGAAAATTAATATTTGTTTTAATAATTTTATTTTCGGTACCTTTTCGGATTTTTTCAGACAGATCCGAATCTGAATTATCTGAAGAACCCTAGGTTTACCAAATTCATGTTGACCTCTTAAACCTAATTATTTGTTACAAGATCTCATAAGGGAATATCTTTGGTTTCAAAATTTAGTAGTTTTTCAGTAGAATTTAAAAAAAATTTAAAGGCCATCAGGAGACTCATCAAAAATTTCAATATTTATATAACCTTTGGTCAGACTTTCAGAAAATCCTGGAAGATAGATTTCCTATCTGATTGTGAAAAACACTCAAGACAAGAGAGAGAGAACTACACAGCGACTAGATCTAAAGAGTTCTCTGCTGATCGGAAAATGATCACGATAGTGGGAAGAGAAGTCTTGATGTATCACAATAAAAAAGAACCTTGATAGTCTGTGTCTAGATTATCCTTGAAATAAGATCGGTCAATATTATGAGAAAAGTAATTTTCAATTACAAAAATTAATTTCAATAAATATTTTAGATGAAATAATCCATTTGAGAGCATTATTCAATGAAGTGGACAAGAGAATGATCGATAATTTCCAATTAAAATATGAGCATAAAAATTATCTAAATCAAATCCATGAATAGTGCAGCACCTATACTTACAAAGGTTAACTTAATGTAACTTAAAGGTTAGTATTTCGTTCTAGGTGCTTAGGTAATGTATATCCCACAGGAACGTCTTATTTGGATTAGCCCATGTCGCTGAATGTTACAGCTTACTAATGGATCCCACCGAGACAGGTACGAAAGAAACTCACAAAGCATTTAGAAATAATCTAAGTATACATATATGGTAGAAATATACGCTCGTTTCGTCCTCTTTTGGACTCGTCAGTACGCTGCAACCTGGGATTTGAACCTAATACCTCTCGACATTCCTGCGGGATATATTACCTAGGCATCTGGAACGAAATATTCCTAGTAAATCCATGTATCTCAGGAATAAAGTTTTTTTCTTCAAAGTCAAGTTGATATCAATAGTCGTAGGGCTACATGAAAAGAGACAATCGAAGAGAACGACTGGGTCTTTTGTGGATAGAACTCTTTTTCAATTTCACGTTTATCGTACAGAAATAAAACTAGACACTAAACGATACTGTTTTTTGTTTGTTGGTGTGAAAATTTTTCACTTGCTACCGGGAGAATTTCACAAATTCCCCAAAGTAAAGTATTTCCAAATTACACAAACACTAAATAAATTACGCTCACTTCTCTCTAATATTTAGGAACAAATCTAATAAACTATATATTTTGAGTATACATTCTTATAGTCTGTTTTTTAATTACTACATATACAAATACTAACATGGTGTTTCTTATTTCGATAAAAATCTTAAAAGAATAAGCAATCTGATTTCGGACCAACTTCAAATTTTGTTACAAAACTAAAACCTCTGTTACGCGAGTATTTATCTCAGTATTAATGAGGAAATTTAAAGCTTATTAAGTTATAAAGTTAATAATTGAAAATCCCTTTAAATAGAATGACAATATTCGACTTTCTTGACTAATTGTGATCCTAAAAACCATTTTGCTACTTTCAAATCAATGAAAATAGCGGGCAAAATTTGAAATGACGATTCTCAAGCCTACAATTGATTAGTTTAATCAATATTGGAACATTAAAAAGTCATATCTTAAAGGTATATCAGAAAAAAAACACTTTGGTATAGTCACAAAGGGTATGAGGCTCTAAACTCGTCAAATCATGCCAAAAACTGCAACACCGAAAATGAAAAAATTTATCGCTATATATGGACAACACAGTTATAAAATCAAGATAAATTTGCCATTTTTTTCTTACTCTCCTCCTTGATAAAAAATGTATTCTCGGTTAAGTAACTGTCTAAGTAAGCCTTTTCATTTACTCAGGTATTAGTTGAATCATTTTCTTCTTTTTTTGTCTCTGGCTATTTACACAATCCCCCTACAATAATAATATAAATATGAAACAAGTCCTGGACAATATGATGAGCTGATAGGCTGTCGTAGATGTGGAAAGAACTTCTTCAAAATTTTGAATTCGAACAGATAAATTTATTGAAATTGACACTTTTTTGCGATTTTTTCACCGCCCTAGTTATAATAAATAAAATCTCAAGCTAAGTAAAAACAGGAAGTCCTTATCTATCAGTTAGATAGAGCAAGAATGTATCTGGCGGGAAAATTGAATAAAACTATTTTCAAGAAAGAAACTACGAGAAGATATTTTTCACATTTATCTGTCTCCTTTAGTCTATGGTTGAATGTTTTCTTTGATCCTTTGACTTCGTGATTATTATTCTGAAGATCTGTCTTTGAACAGAATGATTTTTATTTAGAATATTTCCAAATTCGTCCAGCAAAATAGTATAGGAATGTGAAATCATTTGAAGTTAAGTAAAGGGTTGATCGAAAAAGGGTCTGAGCTTATCCTTCTCAACATTCAAGATGGGCAATTTTAAAATAGAAGTAAGGCTAGTTGAGGGTTTTTTCAAAAACCCCTAATTTTTATCAGGTAACATATTTTATTGATTTTAAAGTGTCAAAGGAAGAAGATGTTGATTTGATCAATGATCACTATCACTGCTTGTAAATCTCGAAATCACTCAAAATTGGTGGATATGTCGAAATTGTAGCAAAGAATTTCTTACAATCTTGAATAAATAAAAAAAGTAAAAAACATAAAAGTTTAAGTGGACAACCCCTAATAGACAGATATATCAAAAGAAAATAATGACCCTGAATATGAGCAGTGAAATCCCCTTCTTCCCCATCAACGAATCAGGGGATGACTACGAACATTTATCTGTTTTACTATCTATATCAAGCCGGTGTAATAGTCTGAAGAGATCCTGCGAAATATAAACTTTATTACTAAATATTCACTTGGTTTCTAAATCCTCATAATGAGCTTCTTATTAAATTCTAAAAATATTTTTGAAGATTACAAATTCTCTATTTCGGGTATATTCTTAACACGATTGTAAAAATAAAGCTATCATCCTTATCACTTGAACTTTACAAATGTTAACGTTAACATTTCTTACCTGGTACCAGGAATTAGCCAATAGGGAATTTCGACGATTAGAGTAATAAAATCGATAGTTCAGCTTAGAACCAGTTAAATAACCTAGATAACTTTTTTATTCAAATGGTAAAAGTGAAATCCGGATTAGAGTTAGGGATAGATACTTTAGATATGAGTGTGGATTAAAAATACATATGAGAATGTCGTATTTATTAAAAATCTCCAGTTGCATCTTGTTTTAAGAGGCAGTTCATAAGGACAGAAGAGTATTCTTACAACATCATAATATACACATATTATATAATGCGCATATATCCGTATGAATATAAAGTATGCTTTGATTTTGATTTTTCAATTCAAAAATTTCTAGAAGTACATTTTTTGAGTATTTTTTCATTATCTATCATTTATAATAATGGGAGGAGGGGAGTAATTATTAAGAGAGAGAGTCCGACTGAATTGAATGTTTAAAAATGCTGAGCCAGCCTTGGCATAGTCAAAGAAGTATATGTATTCTTATCTTGAAAACCTATCTATAATTAGGATTTGACAAATTCAGTCAAATACCACTTGAAATATTTCAGCCTCACCTTATAAAAGTGAGAAGGCAGAGTCCATTTGTCCAGCCTTGAGAATTGAAGAAAAATCCTTTTCATCATGTAGAGAGTGTCCTGAAATCAATCAGAGAAAGAACCAACTCTAGAAAATTCGAAATATTTGAGTACGAGTTAGCAGTTCAGTAGGAAATAGCTACAACATAGACATCTATTTCAAAAAATGATACAATTGTCATTCTGATCAAAATCACAACAAACATGAGTTTTGATGTAATGAGGCATGGTTGAGTGTTTTTTGTTTCAAGTGCTTTTAATTATTTTTGAAAATAAGAATAAACTAGACAGATGCTTACAGAATTTCAGCTCTCTTGAGAATTTCTCATAAACTCATAAAACCAGACGCAAGACAGAAAGTCAGAAAGAGATATAGATAACATGTATGTAGATTTGAGATATTACGAGTTGATATCACCAAGATGTAATAATCATTTAATAACTCTAGTTATCGAATGCAAAACGAGGTAGACAAGACACACTAAGAGTGAATACTCTTATATATATAAATGTGTGTGTATAATATTGGTATCCCCTTGATTGGAAGGGGACATCAAGGCAAGTGGAATAAATTATATTCACATTTTTTCTTGTTATAGAAACTCTAGAAGCAAGGGATAAGAGAAGAAGAAGGCTACTACTCACATTCCCTGTCTCAGTATCGTCTTGTATCAGTTTCTTTGCACAAGAGAATAGAGAAAAATATAAACTATATTACCAACAAGAGAGGAATGATAATAATTTTGGACGTTATGTATATGTTACGTTATATAGTAAGAATATTGTATAATATAATATATATATGGTCTATTCCACATTTGGAATAGAAACATATACACAAGTGAAATAGATTCATTCATATTCTCTCACTTTTATTGTGCTAAAAGAGTTAGCCAATCAGAAGGGAGTTGAAGAAAATTTTTATCCTTTTTCGTTTTTATAAGAGATATACTCGTTTAATTGTTTCTTTTTCTACTCAAGTTGAAGAGAATCATATTGACAAAATTGAAAGTTGGAGTCACTGGATTTACTCACGACAAGCTCCATGAAATAAAGACAAATGTGAACTCGTACGTGTAAGGGAGGATCGAAGCTTTAACAACAGAGAAGAGACAACTTACAGAATAAACTGATCAGCATGGAAACCAATATGACATGTGGAATACCAGATGTTGAGGAGTCCACATATCAAATATCAGCGAGAATTATTTTCAGTATACTATTTCTACTCATACTTATCGGGACAGCATTGGGAAATTTCCTAGTGATCCTTGCTGTCTTCATTGTGAAGAAGCTCAAGACTCCATCAAATCTTTTGATAGTGTCACTCGCTTTTAGTGATTTACTCGTGGCCATTCTTGTGTTACCGTTCAACATTTTAGATTTTATCAGAGGCTATTGGCCATTCAATAAGGATGTCTGTGGCCTGTATATATCTTTCGATGTTCTCTTGTGTACAGCGTCAATATTGAATTTATGCGCCATCTCGATAGACAGATATTTGGTCATAACCAAGCCAATGGAATACTCCATGCACCGGAAGAATTGGCTCATGGGTGTGTACATTCTCATAGCGTGGAGTATATCGACGTTGATAACCCTGCCCTCGACATTCCATTGGAAACCAAAGTACACAGAATGTCAGTGTGACTACAATGATAATATCTCATATCAAATTTATGCTGTTGTCTGTGCTTTCTATATTCCCCTAATAATTATGCTTGTCCTTTATGGGAGAATCTTCAAGCTGGCCCGGGATATTACATTGGCAGATAAGCGACACAAGTCTATACCCTCGAATAAAATTTCAGCACTGAATGAAGAGGACCAAGAGAATCTTCAACAGGCCTTGGATGGGGCTAGTAACACTGTGCTTAACATGTCTAGCGAGCAGAATTTACGACGGACTAGCGGATTAGGAGGTAAAAAGGCCAAATCATCGAATAGTGAGACCAAGGCAATTAAAACCCTTGGAATAATCATGGGAGGCTTTTGTCTTTGCTGGCTACCCTTCTTCACTGTTCAAGTGAGTGATTATTTCATTCATTATTGAGAATTAATCATTTTTGTTCTCTGATGATAAAAAATCCAGTCAAAAGTATAGGGCTAGAATAGTCAAGAGAGGAAGTAACAAGGGAATTCCTTTGCATTTGTTTCTATTTGGGCCAGGTGAAATAGTTTAATAATTTTTTCATAAGCATTTGATTAAAATATTAAATCGTAAGCATACATTTGTTATAGAAGAGACTCGAAATCTATCTTAGGTTTTTGCCAGAAATACCAAGTTGCGAAACTTGATCTAGGTAAATGTGCGTGGAGGCTGTGGGGGGAGGGGTGTTCTGAAATTAATTTTCTCAACATTCACTTTGGAAAAATCTTTCTCACTGGTATAAATTTCATTCATTTTTTCGTTTTTTTTAAATTATCACGATTTGAAATTCTCTTAGTTCCGTTGATCAATAAGAAAGAGAAAGCTTAATTTCTTTGTTAATATTGCCAGCCTTTTATTAATCAAATAGATCTTTTTACTACACATACAAATTGCCCAGAAATTTCAGGGCTATAAATTAAATAAATTTCCAGAAAAAATAGGAAAAAATATTTTCAACTTGCAAAAAAGAGATTCATTCAACTATTCGTTTTCATCTCAAACCTAACATGATTTTTAGTCAGCAACCTCAGAAAACATATCAGTTCAGGACTCACAAGATTGTCTGATAACAAATACGAAAGAATAAAAATGATCCCCCATAGATTAACAAGAGTGAGAAGTAGGATTGGCAAAAAACTCGACAGGAAAAAGACGCACTCATGCATAGAATAGATTGTGGAGGGATTGGGATTAATCTTTGTTTCTCTTGATCTTGTAGAGATAAATTTCTTTCGTAAAAGAGTTTATAGCTATCTGAATCTCAGTTTCTCTTTTGGTGGGGTAATAAGCGTGAATGAATTTGATGCAACGGCTCTACGTGAGGTAATCAAAAAAGGCATGTTGATGGCTTCGAATAAATTTTAATTCTTTTGAACTAATAATGGGATAACTATTAAGGAATCATGCAAATATCAGAGAGCCTACACACATCAACCCAAGGTCTCAAACAGATTGAGTCATTTGGGTAAAAATCTGAAAGAGGTTTAACTGGAATCTTTGTACATTAGGTTGTTTCAAAAGTATTAAGAAAAACTTTTATAAATCAACGGCTTAATTTAATTTCAAGTAAAATACAATTTTGTATACAGAATTTTTCAAAGAATTTGTTTGTTTTAATCTTAACCAAAGCAGAAAAAGGTCATGACATATGGTGAATCAACAAGTCACACAGGCTAAGCCTGACCGATTCGCCAAAAAAGTGATGTTAACCATATTCTGGTACAAAAAAGGAGTTATTCACTTTGAATTGCTTGAACCTAATGCTACTGTTACTGGAGCTCTCTTTTCGAGCTATGGAAGTTAAACTCAGAGAGCAATATCCCAGATTTGGTCGGATCACATTTTTAGAGGATAATGCTAGGTCACATGTTTCAAGATTAGTCAAATATTTTTTCAGAGAGATTTTTTTGACCACCCTCCCTACAGTCCAGATCTTGCTTCAACAGATTATCACCTTTTCAGGTCGCTACAGCATCATCTAAAGGGTAAAATATTCAACTCAAGAGAAGAAGTTTTGAGCTCAGTAAACGAGTTCATAGATCAGAAACCTCTAGATTTTTGGCAACGGGGAATAGATGGACCACAAAGATGGACTGACTTCCAATGGACTAATAAAAATGTATTCATTTTCAACGAAATTTTGCTTAATACTTTTGAAACAACCTAATATTTCAAGAAAGGAATGTTTTCTAGGGAAACAGTTTCTTTAATGAAGAGGAGCTAAACATGATAATAAAGTTTTAGTATGGATTGACAAATCAATATCCTTAATTTGCAGTATACTTTAAGAGATGCACATTTAGAGACAACATTTACTGACTAGAGTAATAAAACCAGATCAACAGAAATATTTCCATTAAAAGTATTATTACTTATACCATACAATAAATTAGTTGGGGGATAGGAATTTAATCTTGAATCTTCTCTTTTATTCATGGGACATGAAAAAAAACTTGGTTGACTATTTCTTTTTAACCAATTAAAGAGATCATAGTTCTTCAGGGAGCTGTTCGGCATAGATTGACTAAAACGTTGTTCGCTTGCTACCTGACTATGTTGTCTTTTGGCTTGTATTGGTCTATCTGTAGGAAAAGAAAGGGGAAAGAAAGGTGTGGTATTTCTTAGAGAATAAGTATCATAAACATTATAGTAATCAGAACTCTGGTAATATAACTCATCACTTGAAAGAAAATTAAAATTAAGATTAGAATAAAATCATTTAGATTACCCTGATAAAAATAGTTTGGACTCATACAATATTTCGAATGCATGTCGTACACGCCAGAAGAAGAATGTAATCTAAATGTTTTTTATTCTAATCTCAATTTTAATTTTTTTTCAAATGATGAATTACATTATCAGAGTTATTACTCTGATCATTCTGATTGCTATAATTTTTACTACACCTTTCTCTCCCCCTTACTTTTTCTACAGATAGACCGATACAGGCCAGAAGACAACATAGTTAGGTAGCAAGCGAACAACGTTTTAGTCAATCAATTACAGAGAGATTTTCAAAACATTTTAAACTAGGTAAATTGGAAATATCATTCTATCATCATCATTTTGTATTGAGTAGAAAGTTAACTTGGCAGAAAGTATCATCTACGCAAATGAAAATTGATCATAACCTCGAAAAAACAATAGAGATTGTAAAACTTTTTAAAATTCATGAGAATTTCTATAAGGTAGACAAATCAAATCGGGAGATTGATGAATGGTTAAAACCGAAATAGTCAAATTTTCAGATGATTGTTAATTCAAGAGTATACTTACCAGGTTTGTACTTGCACCAAGTTCATTTAAGCTCTAAAAACCAAAAGAAAATATGAATTAATTTTTATCTCGATCGTTTCATCTCAAAGCTTAGAGAAAAACATTCTGTCAATCAATAGATGAAAAATGATTCGAATTCTTTCGTCTTCGTAGTAAGGAAAAGGTTCAAATGATTTGATTTCCTGCAATAATGACAAATTTCTGTAAGCTTTAGTGACCAAATTCGAAACATTTTTCTAATGTTGATCACAAGTATTAGTTATTAATTGCCCCAAATCTTTGAAAGCTACAAAAAATTTGAGATGGAAAGCTGAAAAAGTGGAAATTCAAGAAATGGCTTAATTTTGGCCAGATTGAATTTTATTTATTTATTTTAACTTGTGGACTCATTTCATCTGACTATCCAGAGAAAGACATTGAGTTTTTTTTTGCAAAAAAATAGTAGGCTTGCAATTTTTGTCAGATAAAATTAAGAAACATGGCCAGAGACTGCCAATATATATGACCTGGGGGGCATTGGAAAAAGCTATGGCAATTATTTCTTTGCCCTGAGTAATAAATAACTACTTTGAGCACATTTCAAGTTAGACAGAGATAAAGACTAAATGTTTATTGTAACTCTCATCCCCCCTCTCTTTCTCTTTCTTGTTCACTCTCTTGTGATTTGCCTAATTAGATTACCACCTAAAGAAGAAAAATGTATAAGAAAAAGCAATCTTAAATGTGTCTAGGAAAAGAAATGAATGTGATAAAAAGAAGAAATCGTCCCACAGACACTTTGTTGGATGGTATAGCAGAAATGCATTTCGTGGAATGGGGGGGAGGCAGGTGGATGTGTGTGTGATATTGGTAGAATATTTATTGTATTTATTTACAATAGCCTTAATAAGATGCAAAAAGATCATCTATTGATAATTATAATTATAATTATTAGGAATGCCAATATTATTAGGAATGTACATTATTTATAATCTAATCTTGATCGAATATCATCAAAACAAATGGACGCTTAGGTTTTACTATGATTTCATACAAATCTTCCTATAAGCTATAATTGAGATTAGTTCTAAAAAAGTTGCATTTCTCTTCTTTTTTGAAAACCTACTTCCCAGTGTCATAGGTAGAAAGTAAGATAACTTTTAACGAGGAATCATACCTCTAGAATTCAAATATGCCAGCTACTAAAGCTACAAAGATAACCAGTTTTTGGATCAAAAAATCGATAACTTCTGAACCAAAAATAATTGCACTGAAACAACAGTAGATTCGTAATCAGCTTATTCACAAACCATGAGATTGACAAAAGATTGAATGCGAGTCATGAAAAAAAAAATTCTCTGGGACTATAAGGGTTAAACTAATTCGAACTGAAAGGGCAGAGCGGAATGCATCGCATAGACCAAGTGTATGATAAATAATTTCAGTATGAATTAGCAGAGCAATCCCTGCTAATTTAGAGCATAGGTTTCACACTAAGCTAGAAGGTTTCATGTTTTTAGAGACTGCAATTGAATTCTTGTAGGGGGGGGAGATCAAAAATTCAATTGAACAACAATAGATTGTAAAATTTCCTCTCAAGAGATGGGATTATGTTTTTGAGGGAAAGTGAGAATCGATGATACTTTAATCATCATTATCGAAAGGAAAGAGAGAGATTTGAATAATCTAACGATATCAAGAAATAATTTCCCAAATTTCTTCCTCTTCTTTCTGGATGAATTTATTTTCGTTCAACACTTATTTCTCCTATTCCTTCTTCTACTTCTGATCAGATGGAGAATGCAGTGAGATACAGAGATCCTTTATAATTAAATATGTAAATAACATTGGAATTATTTGGTATGTTTGCAAACTAAAAATTACTTTGAACAGACATACAAAAAAGGGGAATCGAACTGTAGGTGTGTGTGTATTTTCTCATGTAATTCACCTATAATAGATCCTCGAAAAAGAATATCTAAACATTTTGTTTAAAATCTAAAAAATGATAGTATTTTAGTAATTTGAATTTACCAAAATAAATCTTATTTGAACGACTCAAAAGCAAACCGAATAAAAATATGAAAAATCATTAACCCTTTCGATGCCGAGACTAATTCACAATTTTTATAAAAACGAAAATTTAACTATGAAGATACCAAGTTATTTAGCCATAAATATTACCAAATTATCCAGATTTAAATGAGTTATGCAGCTTTACTGAAAGAAATTCTCGAAGCAATTGAAAAGGGAAATTTTGTTTATGAACCCTCCTTCATCTTCTGTCTTAACATGTTTTTTTCTCCTTATATTTCCTTCAATACTTTTTACTTGTGTGTATGTTCTACTTTCTCCAAAGGGGGTTGATATTCTCTGTTGTTTATGGGGATGAAAACTTATTGTATTATTATTATTCTACAGTGTTATTGAAAGAAAGGATATCTTCCCCATTCAACAACAAGAAAAGACACCTCCATTCATATGATAGGACAAGAGACAAATCTCACTAAAAAAGGAAGAGAAGTGAATTTTAAAACTAGGCTAAACAGTATGTTAACTTGCTCATAATTAAGAGTATATGTAACCGAGAGAGTTGATCAAGAATTCAACATTTATTGAAGAAAATCAATTATTCTGAATCTGTCTTAATACTTGATGGTCATTATCATTAAGAGATTTTTGAATTTCTTGATTATTTTCACTAATTTTTAACCTGGGTCAGAATCTAATTCAGTTTCTTGAAATGATTCTACTGGTGTATAAGAAATAATATTTGAATCTTAAATTTACTTAATAGAGGTAACAATTTTACATTAACTTCAATAGAGCGGAAAATTTCTCAATACACTTATTTTATCAGAATATTTTTCTACAAAAGAAATTGCTTTCTTTGTTTATGTACAATTATTACCGTACCGTACTCAGACTCAGAGGAATGAGCTTTACGAATGTGAGATGTAAATGATGCCAAGGTGTTTCCCGAAAACAAAAAGAACTGAGTAATTTTTTCATAAGCTAAAAGATGAATAGTGATATATCACCTTATAACCAATAATTGAAATTGAAAGTAATGAAAACTTCATTTCAGATATGCTAATCAGTCGTTATATGCCAAAATAAGTACATAAAACAACAATAGGGATGAGTTATTAAAGCTAATTGATATGGAGTTGGGAATCTATGATTTTTACAGGAATCTCAAGAGTTTTTTCATGATCAAGATTAGAAAAGAAAATCAATTCAACTGAATCTGATCTTATGCACAGCCTAATTATCGTTTGGGAGCTGAAATTCGATCATTTTCACTACTTTAAAATCAATGAAATTTCAATAATTTAAAATCTCTCGAAAATGGGGTAGCTGTCGGTAATTTGATGGTGCTTTTTTGTCTAATCTTGATCATGAAAAAACTCTTTTGATCACCCCCCAACTTTCAAATTAATAAAAGTTTTCAGTTCCAAAGTTCGTAAGAATGGGATTTTGGCGACAAATTGAAACTTGAAAAATGGCCATATTTTACATAAAAATAATTTTTTTCTCCTCAAATCGTAAAAGTGGGCAACATGAGTAGGATTCCAAAAAATCTTTAACAATTTCGAGTTCTTGATGAAAACATTGAGATTCCTGTAAAAATCATAGATTCCCAACTCCATATCAATTAGCTTTAGTATTAAAAAGCATATTTAAACTGGTAAAAGCTGCTAAAGCTTCTAAAACTCACTAAAGTTCACATAATTTTTTGTTTGAATCTCAGAGTTTTTGAAAAATCGAATAGCGAGTAGGGTAATCATTTTCTGCCGATAAAGATCATCGTTATAAGCCCTAAAAATAATAACCTAAAATAGAGCCCTTCTTTAATTTAAATTAATCAATTTAAATATAATAAAAACTCAATTATACTGGATTAAATTTGATCGAAATCGGTCAGAATTTGATTTAGTTCAGATATCGTTGAGAAATTGAAACGAATTTTAATTCTATATCGAGAATAAATTGAAAACATCAAAACAATTATAGATGAATTAGTCATAGGAAATCTGTCAGAATCATTTGTTAGCGCTCAAAAATTTAAGGTCACACGAAGAGAACGAGAGAGATTAAGGATGGAGAGAATTGATCTGTACTTTGGCGACAAATTGTTTTAGTCATCTTCAATAATTATAGAATATACATTGTATATCGATTATGCATAATACATAAAATACATATTAGTATATATTATTAATTATAATTACAGTTAATCACCAAGAGAGTTTAAGGAATAGTGGAATCAAAAATCAGACGTAGAGTTGAAAGAATAGTGGAATGCAATGGTCTATTCGAAGGTATATAACGTAAATTCATACCCTCACACACATCCATGTATTTCACTCACAGTCTCAACATTGAAATATAGGAAGGGTAATTAAGTCGTATGAAAAGTAACGAGTAATTAGCAAGAAAGGGTCTAATTAATAAGGAAAACTATGTTTTCATTCACGATAAAAAAATTTCTCTGATGTGTTCAAACATTTTTATTCAGTTTTATTCAAAAGAAGCTGACAATGCTTTTCCAAATGTTTCATGAAAAGATTTTTTTACCACATCCTCTGATATCTTTATCCAGGACAAATTTATCATTTCGGCTACTTGAAATGCATCAAATTTAACTGGATCTTTTTTTAAAATACCCCCGGTCTGATCATAGACTCGTTTCAGCATAACCTCGTTATATATTCTTTTGAACTGAGCATTTAGGATTGAGTCACAAGGCTGTAATCTTGAGGTCGTACATGGTGGAAGCATTTGGAGCCTACGAATTAATGAATAAAGTTACTTGAAATTTTCAAATATTTTGTCAGACTTATGTGCTGGGTAATTGTCAACAAAAAGAATCGAATTAGGAGCACACTGATGATCCATTGATATAAGGTATTTTTCAAAACTCTCAAGGGTTGTCCAGCCATTTTTTGTACTTGCATAATCAATAGGAACAATCTTATTCTTAAAAGCTCTAGGATTCTTAGCGTGACCAATCATTTGAGGTTTGTACTTTCCTCCAGACATGTCTATTGTCAAAAGAACAGTCATCCGCGATTTAGATTCTCCATATCCTCGCGAATCTCCTACTGCATTTGTAGGTTGGAAAACAGTAGGGACAGATGTTTCATCTGCGTTAAGAATTCTTTCATGATTCATTACTAAGACATTCATACACATAAGTCTTTGGCCAAATGATTTAGTGAGATCATCTGA
The DNA here is from genome assembly GCA_012064415.1 of Gyrodactylus bullatarudis. Taxonomy (NCBI): domain Eukaryota; kingdom Metazoa; phylum Platyhelminthes; class Monogenea; order Gyrodactylidea; family Gyrodactylidae; genus Gyrodactylus; species Gyrodactylus bullatarudis. The sequence continues at coordinate 125,421 of SSNU01000144.1, forward strand.
AACTTTTAGCTGAGAACCATGAATCTAAAAATATACCATTTATCTTACTTTTTTTTCTATTAAGTTATGTCGTTTCATGAAATTGTCAAGAAAAGCATTTTGATTCTTTGGGAGGGAGAAATTTTTATCCACGGAAAGCGCTAACATTTTTAACTTGAGGACTTTTTTATTAATAACACCATTATTGTTGGAAAGAAATCTGACATGATCGAATAATTCAAGATCCAAATCCTTGAAGATTGATGCATAGTTGATTATCTTTCTATCCGAAGAGTACTTCTGCTGAATTCCAAACTCACATGTGCTTGGGTTTTCATTAATTCGAATTACAGTTGTTGAAGAAACTCTTTCCGTTGATATGATATCATTCAATGATGAACCTTGTTCTATTTTCTCTGTAATTTCCAGTTTTCTCTTAAGAGTTAGGGGTTTAGTTCGACTGACTTGGAATTTTTCTTTGTGTCTTGACATGAAACTCATGTACCAGCCTTCTGATAAAGTGACATCTAATTTTTCTTCTTTGATGATTATTTGAGCCATTTCGAATATCATGTCACGAGTAACAGATTGAGATAATCCTTTGATCATATCAAGAAGCTTTTTTTCAAATATCTTATTGCAACAGTAGATTGATGATCGCTTAGTTCTTGGATCTTCAGTCTGAAATCTTTCTTCTATTTTTTTTTCTCATGCAAAATTTTATATATGAGGCTTTCCGAGCAACAAAATTTAAGAGCAAGATCATTGATGGCTATTCCATCGTCTCTTAAGCGTGTTATGCTAAGTTTTTGCTCAAGTGACAGGCGAGTTCTTTTCATGTTCAAAAAAGTAACTAATGTTCTGTTTGGATATTAAAAATGCTCAATGAATGAATTGTAGTAAACTAAATTTTTAAGGTCATGGTCAAAACAGGTTAAACAAATAAAATTTCATTGCTAATTACTCGTTACTTTTCATACGACTTAATTACCCTTCCTATATTTCAATGTTGAGACTGTGAGTGAAATACATGGATGTGTGTGAGGGTATGAATTTACGTTATATACCTTCGAATAGACCATTGCATTCCACTATTCTTTCAACTCTACGTCTGATTTTTGATTCCACTATTCCTTAAACTCTCTTGGTGATTGACTGTAATTGCAAGTGTGATTTTAAATGCAAAAAAATGAAACGTATATTCGCCTAGAGTAGAGTAGGCCAAATTTTTCATATTTTCCCAGCCTTAATCTCATTTTGGAGATGATCGAAAATTATGCATTTTTCCCCATAAAATCACACGTTTTCGAATTTGTTCTGATATACAAAATCTCGATTGAAAATGATAATTTTTGAACATGTGCCAAGATTCTTTCAATGAATTTTAAGATTTTTGAATAATTTTTGCAACCTTTTCAATAAAAATAGTGTTCAATAGTTAAAATTGAGTCTTTTTTGAATGCAGAAATTTAGGTAAATTTTGATGGTTCCAGGGAAAATAGGTGAAAGAACATGAAAAAGTTGAATCGTGATTATCAAAAATTTGTTTTTCTTGGTTAAAACATAAATTTTGGTTAAGGCATGGGGAAAATAAAATTTCATAATAACCTAACCTAGAGGTATTTTTATTTTTTTGTGTAAAAAAACTGATTCTTAGGAGATATTATTCTTCAAAACAGGAAAACCAATCACAGATCAGATCACCTTATAATTAATTTATAGGAAAATTGTTTTTTCTATCTCTTGAAAAAAAGGTTGGCCATTTGGGGTCTAAAAATGTTCATTTTCTAGGCCAATAAAGGATGGTTTTTGAAAAAATTGTATATGCGCTATCAGTGTACCATACAAAATTTGGTTAAATTAGAGAACAGTTGCCCCCTCTTATTTCTCTCTAATTTTACTTTGAATCGTGTTGGTCTTTTTATTATCGATGAAATGAAAAATCACCGCTGTTTGCCTTTCAGAAAAATTACTGCAAAACATGATGGGGCAAATGTTCTATAGATTACCCTAAAATTTCCTATCTCAGCTAGGTACCTTGAAAAAACTTTCTCTGGTTCTTTAAGTGTTAAACTATTAGTATTTACTATAGTGTTTTTTTCATTTTGCGTGATTTTCTTCAAAAATATTATTTATGTCTGTCACTACTGTGATAAACCATAAAAGGAAATTTACCTTTGTTTAATGAATTTTTCTTTCACCTACAAAAATGAAGAATAAATCTTTATTTAAAAGATTTTGTTTAGAATAAAATTTGATATATTCTATCTGAGAGAGTGGATTAAAAATAAATAGAAAACTTTGGTCTACTTTAAAGATCCCAAAAACAATAAGATCATAGTCTGTTTGATTGATTTCATCAATCCATCATCAGATAAGATTTTAGAAAACAGAATTTCAAGTTAACAGATTAGGTATCCTTAGCATGCACACCTGCTCAAATTAATTATCCTTTGAAATTCAAAATAACTTACAGTAAATTGGAAGATTTGAAGAATAAGATTTTGTATTTTCACAATGATCAGAGGAAATTGTTATTGAAACTTGTACGTGGCGTCCTCGAATCTGATGTTTTGGAATAATTTCAAAGATTATCAAGGAAAAGCAGTTTTCTGATGACTCTAATTGTATATTTTAGATTAATAGGTAATAGGAATGACTAATCATAAGATAAAAATGGCATGGGTATTTTATTGACCAATGAGAATCATCCATTGGAATTTATGCTTAACTACGTAATTGGGATGTAATGTTTAGACTAAAAAATGTCTCTCCTTACTTCAAAGATTTCTTACTTGAGAATAATTTAATTTAAGTTTTTATTTTTAATCAGAAAACTGGTTACTATCAAAGAGAGAAATTAAGCTTGAGAAGGTAGAATCCTATTTATTAATGAAAAGATAACTATTTTTGTAAAACATGGATAATATTAAGTCTTTTTTTTAATTTTCATTTTAGGCATTCAACAGTAAAAAAAAAGATCTGACTACTTACAAACAAATTTTTAAAATACTTTTTTATAATTGATACAAAAACATCTAAAATTCAACCCGAACCCTAGGCTATATTGTAAAAGTATACTGGGAATTTATATAAACATAAAGTTGGTTGATTATTATGAGATTATCAACAAAAGCTGCAGTTTCCTAATTAAAAGTAGTAGAAAAAAAACATGAAACACCTCCTCCTTTCCGTTACAGGATGATGAAATATTTCTTCAGCAAAGATACACATAAGTAAAAACACACGAGAGAATAGGGTAGGAGAAATATTAAAAATAGAAATTCCATCAAATCGACTTTGTCTCTTTTATTGAAATAAATATTTTTGTTACAATTATCAAATCCAATACCTTCTATAGTTTTACAAATGTTCTTTTTCATGCTCTTTCAAGGCTAAATACAATTCATTGGGTATTTCTCTTATGGCCAAGTTGACTGATATGAAATTGGGGATCTATGATTTTCAAGAAAAATTATTGGAAGACCTGAAGTCATGCTGGATTTAATAAAGAAGGAAAGATTTGTTTTGGTGAATAAAGCTTTATTTTCGTCGGTTCTCAAAGACTAATGATATTTATTTATACATGAAATAATGTTGGGAACATTTGGGTTTAGGAACCAAATATAAGCCAGGATGATCGAAAGAGATATTTTTCACAACCAGAAGTACAGACCCCCACTACTACGCGAAAAAGAAAACTCTCCATATCGCATAAGCAAGACAAAAAAAACGATAATCAAGAAATAGATTTTTTCCTCACAGCCCCAAGAGTATGAACAGACTCAACTCCCATTGGTCAACTACTGATGAACAAATGCTATTGACTAAACTTAAATGTTTCCAACATTATTTCATGTATAAATAAATATCTATAGTAGGTGTTTGGTCTGAAGAGAACCGACGAAAAAAAAGCTTTATTCACCAAAAAAAATCTTCAGCATGTTAATTTATCAAAATTCATTTTTGCACAGATTTTCTGAAAGTTCAAAAAATTGGGAACAATTCAATTTTTTCATCAAATAATAAAAGTAGGAACATGATTTGGATTCCTAAAAATCTTTAACATCTTTTCGAATTGAAAAAATATATAAAAGGCAATTGATCTAAGATTAAATCAAATTAAATCAGAATGTTCATCTTGTGAAGGAGCCAGCAGACACAAGAACTAAACCAAATCTAAATGGTGATAATGTAAATTTTAGATTCATCTTTCATATAAATAGGCAAAACGTATGACGGATGAATCAATATCACAAATATATATGAAATCAATTATCAAAATCTCATAAAATATGTTTCAATAATTATTGATAAATGAACAAAATAAAAGGAAAATTACTTTCATGTTTCATGAGGAAAACAAGACGAAATAGATTTTAAAAGTATTCTAATTTCCTGGCTTATCTCTGTAGTGCATATATAGTGTATTTATTTGAAAAAGGAATAAACAACTGATGCACATAATTTTATGCCACAAGAACAACATTTCAACATCAAGCATTTCAAGGTAAATTTTACAATGAAGAGCATCTGTTGTTTTCTATTTCCTTAGATATATACCATGTATCGTGTGTATAGCCGTCTTGTTCATTTATCAAAAAATTGAAATCCACTCAAGATTCAGGGTTTATTTCAGACTAGTGGTAACAAGTGGCATTGAAAGAATGTAATGGCTTAATTTTAATAAGGCAAAGAATGAAATCGATGTTTATGCATTTGATCCAATCCTTATCATTCATTTTGAAATCTATAGACTGAAATGTTCTCAAATTAGAGAGATAGATTATTATCGAACTATTCCTTTTATATTGATTTCTTCAGTTACGAGCCTAGGATCCTTCAGAATCAGAACCAAAATAAATCTTGCGCGAATTTCATATTAAACTTAAACAAAAGAAAATTAAATATTTCTATAAAAAAGCTGTATCTGGTTATAGATAATGACAAAATTGCTGTCCATAATTAATATATTGTGAAAATTAAGGTAAAATTGGTAATAATTTACAAGAAACTTTATCTATAAAAACATTAAATGCAGTTATCTTACTTAAATCAAGTTAAAATATTTTGGCGCAAGATTTAAATTTATAAGAACCATTCTGAAAATAAGAATTCTGAAGGATCATATACGAACCTTTGTTGATTGAAAATTGTATTAGTAACAGAATCTCCTAAAGAGAGAGATTCAAGAAAGTTATGGTATTTAATAGGACTTAACGAATCCGAATAGTCTCTGTTAGTCATTGATAGAAAAAGTAAAAATTTCTGAAGAAGAAAGAAATAAAATACCAAGATCAGAATAATACACTTACGTACAGCTGAACTAAAAAGAAGAAATTTATCAATGCTACTGTTTATTGATATGGATTTGAATTTATGAATCAAATATATCGTGATATTGAATTTTTCTATCGAGAGGAGAAATTAAAAAAAAAACTTTTCAAATCACGAAGAATGATTTTAACAATGAACTTGATACTTTTACATCTCAAGTCTTTCCTTCACTCTAAAGGAAATTAACCAAGACTAAATAACTAGGAGAAAGTTGCAATTTTATTGCTAATAAGATACTTTCATTATCGAAATAATTGATTATCGGTATTGTATATATTAGACATGGACGAAAATTTCCAACATTACTGAAATCGCCCATCGATATAATAAATTTAATCTTAAAGTATTTTTTAATAGTATCCCACCAAATTCTATTTCAAAATACCTTTCCATGCATCTGAAATAAGATAAACAAAATTGGAAATGTTTCAAATTAAAAACGTTTTTAATGTTTAACTTCCATAATTTTAACTTTTTATTTATTCCTAAAATGTTACAAAAAAGACTTAAATTCTATCTTAATTATTTATTCAATAGTTAAGAATGAAATTTTCCACGGTCAAATAAAGTTTAAAATTTTCCAATTTTGTTTATCTTATTCCAGAATTATGGAAAGGTATTTTGAAATAAAATTTGGTGGGATAATATTAAAAAATACTTGAAGATTAAATTTAACATATCGATGGGCGATTTAAGCAATGTTGGAAAATTTCGTTCAAGTCTACTAAATATCAATCACCAAAAAGTCAAGGCCTATGTTTAGTCAGTTTAATTAAAAATTTAATTCATGATAATATTAATGATTGAAATTTCCATTTTTGGATTTAATCCTAATTGACCTGAGAGTTTACTATTTTTACAAATTAAGAAATTTCATGTTCCATTAGAGTTGATGCAAAATGTTCACATCAATCAAGTTTAGATCAAACATTGGGTTAGGATATTGGATTAGGCTCTGACCCAAAATAAAAATCGGAAATTAAAAGAAACTATCTCCACTGTATATTTCAAATAAAGCCAGGTGACATGAAGATGAGAATTTATTTTTCCAAAAAGACTCAATATTTCTGTTTGGAAAGTCAGGAAAATTTTTTTCCAATATTCCATCTTGTTCAGCTATACATAAAACAAAGTATTTTGAGCATAATTCAGGTCTGATTATCGCTAGAGAAAGAGTTGTGTCTCACTGATGGAACCATGAGGCATAAATGATTGATAAAGACAATAGACTCGGGATAAATGAAAGGGTATTCAGACAAAAGTTAGATAAATTTTCTCTCAACTGTGATTTTTACTTCAATATGAATAGTGTTTAAAGATTCAGAGAGAAAAGAACACTTTTGAACAAGTAAGGGCCCTTGTTATACTTGTAATAATCACCTTGTTCTACTACTGATTAATGAGAGAATTGATCGATTAAATGATGAAAACCTGTTGTAAAAACACCAAATTTCCATTTTTCTGGACTCTAAACATTCTATTGATTTGAAAGTGAGAGGTGAGGGTAGTAAAAAGAAGTTTTCAGAATTAGAATTAGACAAAAAAAATATTTATGACGAAAAAAACAAGAATAATTTCATCACATTTTACCCCTAATAAACTGTCGTTTTTCTTGTCTTCTTCTTATTTTTCAATTATATTCAATGAACCCTCGGAAATGATCAGTGTACCTGAAAGTTTTTTTTTCTCTGTTTTTATCACCCGTGTTATTCTTGTCTATAGGACATCCAATCCTTAATTTTTTTCATTTATTTAATATCAACGCAATTTCGAGTGAACTAATTAGACCTTATCTTCTGATTCATGATCGTTGATGTGTTATCCTGTTCTCTAATGAGATTATTCTAGGGAATTTATATAGACTTAGTAATAATTAGCGATAGATGAGACTGGATCATGTAATCTGAATAGGATCTTCAGGAGAATTCGAAGGATGTATGGAGCTAATGATCCAAAACATATTTATGGTTACTAGTTACAGTTATCTTACCCAAGATCACTGCCACTTGGATAAAAAATTGAGTTATGTTTTTACTCAGATGTCTATCAATCATAGTTCCAGTTGAGATTTTCCAAGAAATCATTTTCCTTTCTAAAATCAATCAAGAGAATATCTCAACTTTCTTCTCTATTAAGTAGTTTAGCAAATGTATTTTCGAATACAGTGACAAAAATTCACACTCTCATATTTTTTTTCAGCTAATAAAAGTGCTATTCATATCGCAAGGACAAAGCTTGGATATTCCCACGTCGGTATTGAGATTTCTCAGTTGGCTAAGTTACCTGAACAGTCTCCTGAATCCTATCATCTATGCCAAATTCAACCAGGAGTTTCGTCTACCCTTCAAAATGATTCTAATGTGCAGGTGTCGAGATATCAACAATCAGCTTAGGAAGAAAACCTTCAAGGATGATTTTGGTGAAATCAACAACTTTAAGAGGGTGAAACGTGACCAGCCGAGGAGTATATCATGACCTACATGACGAATGAATCGAGAAGAGAAGTTGAAATAACGATCAGATTGTCCCTTCCCTGTAAATAGCAAAACTGAAGAGCAGAAGCCCTGTGTACACACTGATTTCCTAGAATGATGAAAAGAGATCTTTCATAGACTTGTTTTTAATACAGTAAAATTTAAATTTACTCCCGACATCTAACCCTACCCTTGTATTGTGAATACAAATCTTCCCGACTCCCCCCTCCCATTGAGTCTATCACAAAATTTACAAATATTACACGATAAATAAACATGAATTGAGATTATTTTTTATCAGAGAAATTACCCCTGTAAATAAAAATAAACATGGATAAAGATGCTAATTTAAGAGAATACCGTTGATTTGTGAGGATTTTTGAGAACACTCTTTGGATTTATTCATCTTGTTTTGATTACATCAGATGATCTCTCTTGAGAATTGGTAAAGAACATTTTTATGTCCTCATGTAGGAGAGAAATCATGAGATATACAGTATATAGTTTTAATTGATAACACATGTAACTTTATGTACCTATTATATACTTTATAATACTTTATAAAATTAAATGACCTCCACTGGCATATATTTTACAAAGAGATGTCCTCAAGAATTTTAAAATTGGCAAAAGAACAACAAAAATTATATTTCTTTATGTTATGAAACGATATACGCCTAGTTGATACATGAAGATGGGAGTTTATGATTTTTACTCAACACCCTCAAATTTTTCATCAGGAAATCGAATTTGATCGAGATATTCTGGAATCTATAACCACGAGGCCCACTTTTACGATATGAAGAAGAAGAAATTTGAAAAAAGGGCAATTTTTAAGAATTTCAAAATTTGATTTCTTTGACTAATCGTGATCCTAAAAAATCGCTATTCTGAGATATACCAGAATTTCCTTGAAAATTAATTTTTTTCAAAAAACTTTTTTTCATACCGTGAGAATAGACCTCATGATCTAGATTGCAAAAAAATCTAGATCAAGTTTGATTTTTTGATGAAAAAAGTTGAGAATTTTGTAAAAGTTATTTTCATGTTAGCTTTACTGCTATTACATGTAAATTCACACATGTTAAATCAACATTGTTGATTAATTTCTAGCATATAACTACTACTATTGCTGCTGCAGCTGTGGCTGAAGAGGGATTTGTGTTTTTTCATGAGATATTGTTAATTAAAAAATATATATTCGTATTTTCATTCTTGATATTTTCTTTGGAGAAATGCGTTGCTCAATTTGGAATAAATTTTATGGTTTGAAGAGGAATCAAATCTTGGATCAATATATCCTCTGCTCTTGATGTGAGTCAGGATCAGATATCATCCCTACTAGGCTAGGGTGAAATTTTTAACCTCATATCAAGACCAACTTTTCCGATAGAACTATCAATTCTAAGCATTATTTTGCACTGAAGCATGTGTCGAAAATACTTAACAATTATGTCATTCGGTTTTAAAAATCCAAAAGTTTTTCTAACCACCACTCAATTTTCAATGGATTTTTACTAAGCAATCACTAAAATCCGGACATTTAATGGATTTCTCAAGTTTTATCTTCAAAAATAGTCATCAAAAGGGGCTTCATGGTTAATTTCGTTATTTTTATCATGACCGTGGGATATTGTGGGAAAAATGGGCAATGACATAATGGAGAATGACTTTCACGCTTTAAAATTATGCAAAACATGATCTGAGTACTAATTTTTATCAGAAAAGTTAGTCCTCTCGTGAGTTGTTCGGAGAAAAAAAATTCCACCCTAGCCTAACCCCTACAATGTCAAGTTTATAGAAACGAAGAAATTTTTTATTTAACGCGAATGATATTGGATAATAATTCTTAAACCAAGTACATGATTTTCATATTTTATTCGTTTCAGGTTTTTTCGTAATCATTGGGACTGTCGTGTAGAGAGTACATTTATCAGAATCCTACTTTCAAGAAATAAAAATATGAATTCATCAATTATTCCATGTTATCTATTCATCGATGATGATATCATCCAAAGAGGCTTCGTCTAATCAGATTAAATATCTAAAATCGAAAAGTAAGAATTTTATGGAACAGTCAGAGAGCAAGAATAATAATAATAAGTATTACTATTCTAAGAACAGAATAATCTAAACTAGTCTAAAATACAAGAATTACACACAAATTCATTTAAAAAATATTTTACAGGCTGTTTAAAAACTTGAATTTTAGTATTCGATAGAAGGAAAATTCATTGAAAACAGCTGGATTTTTCTCTGATAATTTAACAAGTTGTAGTTGGAGAAAATGACTGTATAATCAAAAGATAAGCTCAGAAACAAATTAGAATTCATAGGAAAAATTTCTGAATGATTTATTATTAACCTAATCGTTTCAAAAAGAGATAAACTCAATCAATTAGAAATGATCTCAGAAGAAGATTGAGAATGTAGATTTGAATTTCACTTTAAGTGAGGGGGAAAGATCTTTGTATAATTGGAAATGAGAGAAATTGATGCTAATTTGGATAAGATTTGGGATTGAGAAATGTTGAAGAAATGGTAGTACATACTTGGGAAAATATTATTGGTGTACAAGCAAGTGGTGAAAATAATTATAATTGACGAGCTGTTACTAAAGCTATTCTCGATGAATTTTGGAATTGTAGTGTGTCTTGGATGAGAGTCTTGTATGTTTAATACCTTGAAGAATCTCATATTTGCAAAAAGCTCTCAAAATATTTTGTAATCTAGACCCATCATGAGGCCCACTTTTACGATATGAAGAAGAGGTATATTTTTTGTTGATTTTAAAGTTGATCCAAAGTTGACAAGGAAACCATAAAATTTGTGAGAAAATCGTCCTTATTCACTGGATAATAATATTATAGAGGGATCATCAAAATTCCGAAAAATATATAAAAGAGCCAAGAAGAAATATAGTTTTATTGATTTCTATAAAAGTATTCGCTCAAACTGAATCCATTTACTGTATTTACTGAATTATGATTATTCGACCTCTAATTTGGTCGGATGATTGTAAAAACTATGATTTCTATTCATGTTAGCTAATCTTTTGTTCAGGGGAACATTTTTAAAATCTTTTTTGGCTTATAGCTCGTAAACTTTGGCGAGAATATACTGTGGATGAAATTTTAAAGATTCCGTATTTTGTATTGATGGTGTTAAACGAAAATCAAGCTTGGAAGTTAGCTGAGAATAGAATTTTTTCTTTCCGATTTTTCTTAGTGGCTGATTTTTCTTATCTATCTATCTAAAAAGGCATTAATCTTCAAAGATACATCTCTCATATTAGTAAATACCTAAATCCGAGATGATTAAAATCATTTCGTAACTATTTTACACGATCAAATTATAAAGCTATCGTGGAAATCCAGAGAACTGTGATGGAAAAAATAATATTAAGAATACTCATTAAAAAATCATAGAACTACTCTAAAGTAATGTAGATAAATTAGAATTATTTAATAATATTTATCAGACAACTTTTTTCAATCACATCCTTGTAGCAAGATAGATATAGCAAAATATGCTATCCAGACATTGTTATATCAATAAACAGGAATCACATAAATTCCCATATATTACTTTATATAGAATAAGCAAGTAAATAAAACAAGGATTTAATTGCCCAAAACTACAGTTGCAGTATATTCAAGAAAGCTTCAAAGACCAGCATTATATTTAGTTTTGGTAAGCTCCATCAGTGACAAGATTTCCTTTTCCATAGAGTATTTCAGTGTTACAAAGAGGAGCTGTTCCGAAATGAGATTAAACTTAGACTTTGTGTGCGTTTCAAGTCAAAAATAAACATATTCTACTTAAATAACTAATTTGATCGTCAACTGTCAGGATTTCTGAAGAAAGAATTTCAATAGTTAAGATCAAGATTTTGAGATATAACTATTAAAGTTTAGAAATTTTAAATTAGTAATGGTTAGGGCGACCAGAAAAAGGCATACTTTATGATGAAAAAAGGCTATTTTTAATTCTGAAAAAGTCAAAAAAGGCAAATTCATAAAATCGAATGTTTCTCATAAGAAGCATCCCAAGAAAATATCTGCTAAAAGAGGACTTAAAGGAGATCTCATTAAAAATCCAAAAAGTAGCTTTAACAACATAGTAAAGCAAAAAAGGTGTATTCTTAAAATCGAATGTCTCTCACAAGTAGTAATTTAAAAAAATTAATCAATTCTTCAAACCTTTCAAGTGAATATAATGAGAATGAGATGTTGAGTTGGATAAGTCATTTCTATTGGCTGTTTACCGAGTCCCCCATAAAATTAGATTCAGACAGTGAAAATTTAACTAAGATAAAGATAATCAATGATAAAAACTTGGCACAATCCTTGAAAAAAATGAAAAAGCAATCCTTTTTAAAAAGGCAAGCCTCCTCCAAACAGGCAAAAAAGGCAAACTTGTTTCTCTTATTAAGAGGTTTAGAAAAAAAAGGACTGAATTTTTAATCTTTCCAAAGTATTTTAGACTCACTCTCAAAAAAGGCAAAAAAGACATTTTGGTCGCCCTAGTAATGGTCCATTCACGTTTACCCTTAGATCGGCAAGATTCGTAATACATTGAACAAGAAAAATTCGATTGCTTGAGCTTTTATTGTACCTTGAATTTTTTGATCTTTTTTGTTTTACTTTGGGAAGAGATTTTTTAGTGTCGGTTTTATTCATATGCCTATCACAGGGGACTATTCTCGGCCACTATTATTAAATAGATTTAAAAATGTGGACCGAAAAATGTTACAGAACTCGGTCTGGCTAAAGAGATCAGAAGTACCCAATTTAGGCGAGAAATGGGCAGAGAAAACTTGGCCACTTGAACTTTTGATCATTTGGCTCTGGACACTACTGCTAAAATTAATAAAATTTGAGTTTTTAGATAGCCTGTAAGACTTTTTGAAAAAAAGTTCATTTTGAAAATAGACATGATAAAAACTAATTAAATTTGAAGGTCAACTTATAGATTAATAAAATTTTACAACTCAAAGTAAACTTGGAATTTGAAAAATTTTTGATTGGTTAGACAGTACAATATGTATAAAAACTAGTTATAGCGTTGTTTTTATCTGCAATTTATTGATCCGACCATTCATTGAAGAAGGTGGTTTCAAGGCGAAGACTATTAAAAAGTCTATCCAGACTGTAGTCGTGATGATTCTGACCTGAGATAAAAAGATAAAATTTTGATTACATATGTAAAAGAGAGCCTAAACACGAGGTTCTTTCGAAATGAATAAAAAATGATTGATATTTTTAATAATAAATATCATATCAAGAGCCAAAATTTAGTGTTTTTAATTAAAAGTGAACCGATTCATTTTTTTATTCTCTATTTTAACTAATGAATAGTGGGATATATATTACCTAAGCACCTAGAACGAAATATTTCTAGTAATCTCTATTTTAACATTCTGACATTAGAGAGAACAAGGTTTTTCCCTGTTTCATATTGAAAAGTTATGAAATAATTATGAGGAGTTAAATTAAATTAATATTTTATAGTATTTATTATATTATAGTTGATGTATTTATTATTTCCAATTCATCAAATATATATATATTTGAAAATGAATGCAATTTTCATATGAATTTTTATGTCTATTTCAATCATCAGATTCTGGCTTTTATAATGAATTTTTGGATAAAATTCAAAACAGGAGAATAAAGGTTAATACGTATCAACGTAAAAATTGTAGAGAAATTCGTTGAATTTTTTTCAAAATAATTGGCAAAGGTGATTTTTGTTTTAATGAAAGATAGGGGGTAGACCGATAAATAAAAAAATAAAACTTTTTATATCGGCATAATCAAAAGGGCTTTCTTTTGTTTTACATGTTAAAACGATGGAGTTTTTATGATAATTACAATAGGAATATTGTTGTTTTTTTTTCTTTATTCATGACAAAAACTAGGTTCAATCTTAGCATTACTCGGGCAATGTTCATGGATGGGCATTTTTTTAGCATTTGGGCAGGAAAAAATAGTAGTATAATCTCTTTTTAAAGTTTAATTGAGGTTTTGGCATTCAAAAAAAAACAACAAGGAAAAAATCTAGGCATGCATCTGCTAGTAAGTTATTAATTTCTTATGAGAAAAAGGGGTGAAAAAAAATCAGTAATAAAAGGTAGAAAAATAATCTCAACTTTGATTGTTCCTTGCCTCGTATGCAGACCAGTCCTTCTCGAAGTCTTCAAGTAAATATTTCTTGCATTTATGATACAGTTCAAGACGAAGCTCAGCATAACCCTGAGAAAAAATTTTTGTTAAAAGTAAAAAAACTGCATCTACAAAAATTGTGATCCTTTTTCAAAGTAGACTAGTAGTAGAATTTAACTAATTTAATGGAATTTTTATGAAAATTTGATCAGGGATAGATAAAAAGAAGAGAGGAGATACTCACAATGTAGTTGAATTCAATGTTTGACATGAAGCCCTGGACAAAACTCCATGCTCCCCAGAAAAAATGCGATAGCAAAATGCCATACTGGACCTCAAGCATGTTGAGTTTAGTTGGTTTAACGGTAACTAGATTATTTGCGTTCTCCAAGCCTTGGTTATCTTTATTGATCATGATCACCTCGATATCTGAATCGTCAAGACTTTTAAGGTAGTCGAGTCCGAGTTGGTTGCCTCTCTGAATATATCCATCTTCGTGGATATTCAATGACTCACTCAAATAGTGAGCAGTGAAATTAATCTAGAGATATAAGGATTTTATTAAAGAATTTTGGGATTAATTTTCTCTTGAAATATGATGCATCAGTTAGATAGTTAGTAAAATATAAATATTATCAATCAATAACTACGAAAAAGACTGTTTTATTTTCAATAATAATGATAAATGAATCTTAGTTACTTGTTCCTCTAATTTAGCTACTGTTTCAGGTAGATATTTGAAGCCATCCGGGTGTTTCGAGGAGTAATCTAGGCTCCATTCGTTAATAACATTACCAATTTCAAAGCCTCTAAAGTTGTATGAACAATACTCAAAGTCTATCAGGAGTAGATCAATAGCAATTTCTACTTTCTTATTGGGAGCTACCAGGATATTATCTGGAAAATTTTGTCAAATTAATCATTAATATTATGATTCAATATTTCTCTGACTAACTGTATTGAAGATCATTGTGACAAAACACTGTGGGAAAGTCTTCCTTATGAACAGTAAGAATTTGATTGCAAATCCAATCGTATTCATTTTGTAAATTGAAGTTTTCATGAAAATCCTTAGCTTTAATCAATAAAAGACTATTGACACGTCTTTCCTCGTTAGCATCAATGGGGTCAGCCTTTAGACTTTTAATTTCATCTAAAGAGAAAATTTTTATTATTTACTCTGAAAAGTATGATAGTGTTGAAAAAAAAAAGAAAATGTAGAATAATAAAATAGATGGAGAAATGGTAAAGGGAAAATAAAAGTGGGCGATTAATGGAAAAATTTTCATTATTAAATCGATAATTTTTTTCCAGTAGAATCATGATGAAACAGATTATTATTGGAATAGAAAAAAAGTGATTTTTATGCTTTTTTGAAATATATTCACCATCTTACCATGATGCTTAAAGATACCTTTGAATGTACGATTATTAAAATAAGCAAAGCCTAGGAGTTTCTCTAGCTGATGAGAATCAGGAGAGGACTCACTTTGAATTTCCTTATTACCGGCGATTCGACTTTCAAGGATCTTTTCAGGATACTTGACTTGATCAATGAATTTTCCCAAAGTTTTTATTATGGAATTGTTCTTATTCATTGGCATCGGTAACGAATTAAACTTGGCCAATTTCCTCGCAATCAAAGGCCATATTTTTGGATTCCGCATTTCTTTTCGGGATAATGTACGACTCTGAATGAAGAATTGAACTATTCATTTTTCTCCTTAATGCATTTAATTGAGCCCAAGTAGGATAAAAATTCCTCAAGATTATCACAAAATTCAATATGATACAGTAGATTGTAGAAACTTACTTCAATGTACTGTTCTATTCTTCCCCCAGAAAATACACCATGAAGTGTTGGTCCGAATTTTTTCTCAGATAGAATCGCAAATACAATCGAATCAAGGATAACTGAATCAACATTCGACCTTAGAATTTCACCATAGATACGAATCAAAACTTTGCTTGGAATATCAGCAGGACAGAGACTAGAATTATTTAAAGAGGCTACGTAGAGGTAATTACTCAATCCTCCACTGAAAATAAGTCAAATAAGCACACTATTTACTCACGACTTTTGTTCTACATGTATGTTGCTAAGGTCTGACCATGGGCCTGAGAGAATCTTGGAACATTGATTCTTAATCTTATTAATAAGATTTGATTTAATTTTCGGCATAAGAACATTTTGAGATTTCGGCAAGGAGTCAAGACTAGGAACGTTATTTTGTTCGGTTCGTTTCAAAACTTTTTGAGAACTGATAGATAAACTGTTTAACCTATTGATAAAATAATCAGTAAAGAGTTTTCTTGGGAATCTAGTTACTTAAACTCACAAGATCTGATCCTCATTGTAACTATCCATCTTGTGTCAGATTATTTAAATAAAAAATATACAAATAAGTGCAAATAATACCAAAATTCAGGCATATTAAAATAAATACACCAGCTATTAAAAGTATTTTTGTTTTACTTGTTGATAATTTCGTTTCACTACAATATTATTGTCAATAATAATATTATTACAATATTGTAGCATTAATTGTTAGCAGAAAATTATTTAGTCCCTATTATACAGAATGATCTTAAAATTGGTAAGAGGCTTCTCATTATTTTAGTATTATAATGCATTTTCAAGAATCAATTCACGGAGTTTCTTTCGTTCAATTAAAAATATAAATCAAGATTTTACTTTTCAAACTGTTCAGAAAAAAAGAGGAGCTATTCGAGGGAACGGTAACCTCAACAAAGATAATATTACCGTCTCTCAAATATTAGAAGCCTATGAAAAGGGGGCCAATTCATTCTCAAAAGTTAGCTCATTCAAAAAGCTAAGACTGTTACTCTTCTGGGGATTATTAGGATATTTCTTGTACAACATGATCTCTTTTAGAGTTCGAATAATTGACTCAAATAGCGTGGACTTATTCGATGTCGCTAATAGTATTGAAACAACCTTTGAAGATGTAAAGGGGGTAAGTTACATATCTAATTTCGTTTCCACCAATTTCTTTAGTGTGATGAAGTCAAAAAAGAACTCCAAGACATTGTACACTTTTTAAAAAATCCAGATTCATTTAATGAAATTGGTGCAAGACTTCCAAAGGGAGTTTTGCTTAGTGGTCCTCCAGGGGTTGGCAAGACTCTTCTTGCTCGTGCTGTGGCCGGCGAGGCTGATGTTCCATTCATATTTGCTAGTGGAAGTAGTTTTGAAGGAATATTCGTGGGAACTGGTGCTAATAAAGTTAAACAACTATTTGAATTGGCCAGAAAAAATGCACCTTGTGTAATATTTCTTGATGAAATTGATTCAATTGGACAAGCAAGGACTTCCTCTGCAATGCATCCCTATGCCAATCAGACTATCAATCAACTTTTGGCTGAAATGGATGGCTTTGAACAATCAGAGGGTATAATTGTCTTGGGAGCTACAAACAAGTATGACAATTTGGATAAAGCTGTTACTCGGCCGGGACGATTTGATGCGCATATTCAAGTCTCTCCGCCAAACTATTTGGTATTTTCTTTTTCTTATAACTTTCAAGGGAAGGCTAGAACTATTTAAATATTATGTTGACAAAATTAAGGCCGATATTAATGATATAAACATTGAAAAATTGGCGATGGGTTCTGTTGGTTATACTGGTGCTGACATAAATAATTTAGTCAATCAGGTTAGTTTATTTTATTTATTTGACAAATTTGTCTTGGTTAACATTCAAAATTCCGCCCTTTCTTAGGCTGCTATAAATGCTGCTCTATCTAATAGAACTCGAGTTACTATGAAAGATCTCTGGTTTGCTAGAGACAAAATACTCATGGGTCCAGAAAAGAGGAAACCGGATGATAGTTTAACCAACCAAATTGCTGCTTACCATGAAGCTGGCCATGCAATTGTTGCATTATACACAAACGATTCAATTCCTCTTCATAAAGTAACAATCATTCCCAGAGGTGGCAGTGGGGGTCATACAAGCTTTTTACCAGATGAAGATCAGTCTTATCTAACCAAGAGTCAGCTACTTGCTCAGTTGGACACAGCCATGGGTGGTAGAGTTGGTGAAGAGATAATATTTGGTCCTGCCAAAGTTACCACTGGTGCCAGCTCAGATTTTTCAGTAAGTTTTTGTAAATAATTATTTTTAGAGTGCAACCAGAATAGCTAGTGACATGGTGATTAGGTATGGATTCAGTGAGAAAGTCGGTCCTCGAGTGGTCTACACCCAAGAGCAAGAGAGTCTTCTCAGTCCGGAAACTAAACAGATTATGGATGAAGAGGTGGATCGTCTCCTAGCTGAATCCTACAAGCGAGCCAAAGATCTCCTCCTTAAACACAAGGATGATCACAAAAAGTTGGCTGACGCTCTACTCAAACGAGAGACCCTGACCAGAGCAGAAGTGGAAGAGCTTCTCAGCGACAAGCCCAAAATCTCCAGAGAAACTTCCATGAAAGTGAATAACTCTCGTAGTAGTGGCACTCAAGTCCCCATTGGTGTACCCACTATGAACTCATCTCCCACACGATCTTGATGTACGAATGATATTTTTTTTTAATCTCGAATTGCGCTAAATATCCAAACCTATACAAAAATACACATGTCATTATCGTACACTAACTCACATACTCGTACACATCAAGACTAAAAAATTTATTTTTAATAAAACAATTTTAAAGATTGATAATAAAATTCTATTCCTGCAAAGAGATGCCTTATTCCTTATCAAGTTAAAATGGGGAAATTATCATTTATGGTAAATCTTTATTCAATGATTATGTTCTATTTTTGGTTCACTTTTTGAACTCTTCACCTTTGAGTATTTTTTCAACCTAGTGTGGAGGGAAGAAAAAATTTTTTCATATAAATTGATTTGATTTTTTGGCTCGATTAACTCACTTCAACTCTATCCAATGTTTCATATTTCAAGAGGAAATCTGACAACTTCTTATGAACATCTGCATGTTTTATTAGAATCTGACGAGCACGTTTCATAGATCCTTTAAGGAGATCATCTACTTCCAATTCAATTTTGCGTTTAGTCTCTGGACTGAGGAGAAAATTTTCATCAGAATTCCGTACAACTCTTGGCCCGACAGCATCACTGAAACCGTATCTGGTGACCATTTGGAAAGCGAGATCATTGGCGTGCTTAAAGTCACTACCAGCTCCGGTGGTGGTGTTCATCTCTCCCAAAAGTAATTCTTCGGCCACTCTACCTCCCATCAATGTGTCCAGTTCAGCTAAGAGTTGGTCACGTGTCGAGAAGGAAACATCCTTATCTGGTAAGAAACTTGTATGGCCCCCACTTGGGCCTCGAGGAATGATTGTGACCTTGAATTTGAAGAATTAATGCGTTGGATAATCATAAAAATGTCCAAGATCAAGTGTAACTTACCTTGTGAATAGGCATAGAATTTTCTGAGAAATAAGAGACAACCGCGTGACCTGCCTCGTGATAAGCTGTAATTCGATTAGACTTTTCATCCAAAGGTTTAGTTTTTTCAGGACCCATGATAATTTTATCTCTGGCCTTCCATAAATCAGACATGGAGATTTCTTTACAACTTTGAAGACATGCCATTATTGCAGCCTGATTGACTAGATTACGAATATCAGCACCGGTATAGCCAACAGTACCGTGAGCTAATTTTTCCACATCAATTTCTGACTGGTGTTTGACTTTTGAAAGATACAAATTTAAAAGAGCTATCCTTCCCTTGAAATCAGGAGGAGAAACGTTAATGACACTGTCAAAACGACCCGGCCTCAACAGAGCATTATCAAGGTTACCCTTTTTATTTGTAGCTCCAACAACAATAATACTTTCTGTGGGCTCAAATCCATCAAGTTCAGTTAAAAGTTGATTTATTGTCTGATTGGCATAAGGATTCTGAGGGCTATTAACACGCTTGCGGCCGAGTGAATCGATTTCATCAATAAAAATCACACATGGAGCATTTTCTTTGGCAGTTTTAAAAAGTTCCTGGACCTTGGAAGAGCCTACGCCAACAAACATGTTTTCAAAGCTACTTCCATTAGCAAAAATGTACGAGACTCCTGCTTCACCAGCTAATGCACGACCCAAAAGTGTCTTTCCAACTCCAGGAGGACCTTCTAGTAGTATTCCTTTGGGAAGTTTTGCACCGATTCTATCGAATTTTGACGGGGTTTTTAAAAAGGAAACAACCTTTTCCAACTCTTTTTTTACTTCGTCACACTAAACAATAAAAAAATTATTGACAAAAGCTTACACCTTGGACATCAGAAAAATTTACTGTAGACTTTTCAGCAAAATAAAAAGAGTTTTCACTTGAAAATATTGATTTTATGGGATCTAGAAGAGAATTATGCTTAGAATTATTTACTTCCCAATGATTTATACAAGATGTATAAACCTGCGGCAGAGAAAGCGATAGAAATAACATTTTTAAAGCTGAAACTTCTGTTCTGAGCAGATTTTCTACCTCTTTCATAAGCACTCTCAATTATACTTTCGACCGAATTGGAATTATTGGAGCTGCTGCCTGAACCAGAGGTTGAACGCGATTTAGAATAAAACTCTCTGTAATCTAAAATGATGGGAAATGATTTTCTAAATTCGCGAGATGATCTGCAAACTAGCAAGAATTTATTCTATACATTAATGTGGTAAATTACCATAGTTAAAAGGCAACAAATGAGGTAAATTAACCAAATAAATTGGATTCTTTTGAAAAATTGATTAGTTAAAACAATATTCAGACTCTATTGAAAATAATTTTACAATTTGTTTTGTGAATAATCACAATTGGAAAAATATCGCGAGAAATTATTGAAAATGTCTGATACAGAGAATGAAGTTGAATTGAAACCCAGTGACAGTGCTGTCCTCAATAAATATCAATTTTCTGCCAAAGTCGTTAATAGTAATGTATTTATTCTTATTTTCAGCTGTACTTAATGAACTTATTGCAAAATGTGTTGATGGGGCCAAGATAATGGACCTATGTATCTATGGTGATGAACGTATAACCGCTTTGGCTGGTGAATACTTCAAAAACCAGAAGACTATTAAAAACGGAATTGCTTTCCCTACCTCCATTAGCGTTAACAATGTGATTTGTCATTTTTCTCCTTTCAAGGATGATGAAACTACTCTTAAAAACGATGATGTTGTTAAAATGTATGTCTTGTTATGATCATGTTTATTTTCCAGTGATTTGGGCGCTCATGTAGATGGTTTCCCCGCTATCGTTGGTCATACACTAATCATTGGTGCAGACAAAGTGAGTTTGAATTATTCATTCGTTGTTTAGGCTAACCCTGTTACTGGCAGACGCGCTGATGCCATGTTGGCTGCTGCCCGTTCTTTCGAAGCTGTTCTTAAAATGCTCCGTCCTGATGCAGAGAACACTCAGGTATCGAAGGTTGTTGAAAATATCTGCAAAGATTATAACTGCAAGCTTATTGAAGGTATTGCCTGTCACCGTATGAAGCAAAACAATTATGATGTTGATAAATCTATTATTTTCAACCCAAATGAAGAGCAAAAGAAGACAGTAAAAAAATGTACATTTGAGAAGTATGAATGCTGGCTAATTGATGTTATTGTTTCAACTGGTGAGGGAAAGACAATCAATTCTACAGATCAGCCTACCATCTTCCACAAGACTGATACTTTCTACAGCTGTCGGTTAAAGACTTCTCGAGAGGTTCTCGGTAAACTAGACCTTCACGGATTCCCATTCAACATTAAAGTTATCGAAGACCAAAGTAGAGCTCGTCTAGCAATGAAGGAGTTTGTCAATCACGATCTCATGCAACCATTCCCTGTTCTTGTGGAAAAGGCTGGCGAAACAGTTGTTCAATTCAAGTCCACTGTCCTCATTATGGATAAGGCCCCAATGCGTCTAGTCGGTCCTGAGTTTACTTCAGGATTGTTCAAGAGTGAATTCAAGGTTTCAGATACTGAGGCCAAGGAAGTACTTGGTAGATCCAACAAATACTAGCCATACACTCCAGTTCACTCGAATTACTTCTAAATGAACTCAATCACTCTCAAATCTTCTCAGACTATTTTGTGAAACGAGAAAATCAAACTCTAATAAACTGGTTTATTAATCATAACTAGTCTCTTTTCTTGGCATATAGTACAGTCAATTTATTTTGAGTAATTCAGAAATTTATTACAATAACAGCAGCTTTATAATACTATTTGTGGTCTGTGATTATGCAGATCATGTTTATAGTTTCCTTGGATAAATTCTATAGGTGCAAAATCTTTTGAATAATAAAATCACAAATTGATAGCGAACAGAAGTGAATAATACTGAATGATGATAGCGGTAAGTTGTCTTCAATTTAGTTTCATGTCTTGCTATGAAATAGGGAAAATTTCTGTCTCTCTGGTATTTATAAATATATAAATATATTTATAATATATAGATATGCATAAGTAATAATAACTGTTTATTAAAAATTCTCTGGAATGCAATTCTTGGTTAGCTCTCTTTCTTTTTTTAATTAAGCTTATTCAACCATCTGAGATGACATGTTTGGTGAGGATTGCTGATCTCGGGATCTGGGTGCAATTATATCGATAAGGGATAAATCTAATGCATAAAATTAAGATTAGAGAAAACAATTCAAGCAACAATTAAGCCATGAAACATACCAAAGACAGAGTTCAAGGACAAGTAAGGTGACAAGGCTGGTTCTTTAATCAGTTCTCTAGTAGTGGGACGATCTTTGGCGCACGATTTCAGCATATTCTTCAGAGGGGATTAAAGGAATGATTATAATTATTTCATAGATGAATCAAATCCAACTTACTGCAACAATCTCTTGTATTTCTTGAGGCAAGTGATTAAGTTTGAGGGGGATACCGTTCTGTTTAAAGTTATCCCATTCTGGGCCTTGCATGGAGCCTCCGCTAGTTTCGTAAATTGTCACACCCAAGGCATAAATGTCACGGCCGAAGCCTAGTACTGTCTTCTCGCTAGGTTCATCAAGACAGGGAAGGTATCGACCATCACCAAGGTCATCTCCATCTCTGTCTTCGCCAGCACGGCTAACTCGGCCTAGATCGGCCAACTTGAATATAACATTTTTAGATTCATGCTCTAATACTTGGCGTTCGATTAATTGCTTTGCTTCGCTGAGTGCATCTTGATTAATGTTGGCTAAAAATTCAACAGGATTCTCAATTTGCATGAGAATATTACTGGGCTTTATGTCTCCATGGATGAGGGACCATTTACTATTATGCAAATAGTGAACTGCTGATAGGATATGTGAGAACATACTCAACAAGGAGACCCTGGGCAAATGTCTGTGTTGATTAGCAGTACTGCTAGGCAAGTGGTCATTGCCTTGATCTACAGCCATATCATCGAAACAGCAATCGAGACTGCTAAAAGTTGCATAACTGACATTGTGAGTTGTATCATGAATTCTCGTCGGATTAAGAAGGTGGAAGAGACTGCCTCCGAGACAAAACTCCAACTTGAGGAAAATACTGTCCAGTTCAAACCAGGAGGAATAATAAGAAACAATATTCGGATGGTTTATAACAGATAGAGCTTGTACTTCGTTGTGCATTTCATAGAGGGAACTACCATAATGCTTATCAAGTTCAAAGTCGCAGCGTGATCTTTTAATACAATATATAAGTCCGCTTAATCGATGTCTGGCCTTGTAAACAACAGCTAACGGTGTCCTATTAACTTCGTCAATGTCTGCAAACATGCCAAGAAGACAAGTAGCATTGAATATAGGATTAAAGCAGCGATTTTTGACTTCAGCATCTGAATCAGAACAAGGATTCATGAATCTATTCGGAGTCTTCTCATTAACCTTTTCAGGACAAATTTCTGAGTACTTGACAAAACGTTCAACTTGAGTAACAGTCTGTTGGCTAATACTGAGATAAGTTTGCATATTGAGATCATCAATAGTACACCTTCGTTTACGACTTAGGATACTGGGGTCTTCTGTTTTGTTAGTGTTAGTACCATTTTCTGAAGAAAACAGCTGCCTAGGACTCATTGAAAGGAGGAAGGAATTTGTCATTCGGCTGTTTAATTGGCTTGCTTTGTTCTCCATTTGCTTGGCGTATGCAAAGGAATGGTTTAAATGATCATGCACTGCAGTTCCATTTATATTCCTTGATTGATTGTGAATCGATGAAGTAGTGTCTGGAGACTGATCGTAGCTTATATTAATGGATGACTGTGAGGCGCTGTTACGCACATTGTGAGAATTTATGTCTACTTCAAGAGGAGACATGAGACCGTTGACTTTATTCCTGAGGCTTGGAACAGAGAAGAATGATCCATCAAATGAGACATCTGGATTCAGTTCTTGGTTATTAATATTTCCAATAGTATGTGGGAAGTTATTAAGGTATGGCGTGGAACATGTAGGGGAAACCTGAGAGCTGTGTTTTTTCATACGCTTCATCTTGTGCGAGGCGCTAAGTTCATCAAATAGTCATAATAAACAAACAATTTTTAAAAATCATTTCAAACTTTATTTATAAATTTTATTTTACACAAGTTTAAATGAATTTTATTAAATGAAGATTCTTTCCTTCCATTGAACAAATGATTGAGGAATCAATCCAAAAATTAGATTCTTTGTCACTTAATGATGGAGCATCAGCAAATATATCGTATAAGGCTAGCTCTGTAGAGGCTGATGCCGATTCTGAATCCAAAGAAGATTCTAGTCCTAAACATCTTGTAATCCCATCAGTAAATGATGGGTTATCTAGTGGAAGTGAAATCGAATCTAGTAATGAATCTCGTTCTCCGTCTAATTTGAGAGACATTAAAACTATTATAGTTAATGTTTCTCCGGAAACATCAAAACAAAAACTCGAAAAGTAAATAACATTATTGAGCATATTCACAGGGTATCTTCAAATGATGAATCTTATGACAAAAATGAAGCCAATCAGAAAACAAAAGTAAATAAAGTCAATCGTGATTGCGGTAAGAATTAAATTCAATTTTCTTCTATTGATTATTAATCAAAATTACGTTGTCGTTTCTTCAAGATTATGAATCTGATCAGGATACCGATACTTTACTCAACAAAGCCTATCAGGAAGAGAAGAAGATTGACATTCCCGAGTTGAAGATTGAAGCTGAAGTTCAGGTAAAAATATTTTAAATTAATATTTTGTCTTCGAATAATTCATTAATTCAAAATGTTACCCAAAGTTTCAGAACGAAGAAGTTAGAAGCATGTATTTACGTTGCATTTTATAATTAAATTATTCATCAGTGAATCATGATTAACTTGAATCTTGAGCATTATGCAAAACCATTTTTCTAGATTATTTTTACTACGATGATATAAATTTTAAGGATCTTTGAGAAATTTACTCCTATTTCCCAATATAACACTCAAATTATTATTATTATTATTATCAGTTGGAATTCAATGTCTATTTTTCGGCAATGGTAAAATTATTTGAATATTCCCTCCTTACATGGATACATTGCTTGCATCTAATCATGAATCATTTGTCTTTTTTTATAATTTGTACTCTTCTTCCTGAACTTTGCATGTTGAATTCAATCAAAAGAGTTTCTCATCCTCTTTCAACTTTTGCCTTTTTTGTTTAGCACAAGATGCGAATTGGACGAGAGGTCGCTGTCCGATACGCAGATGAAGAGAACCCGATTCCTGGAGTATTATTTCGTACAAACTATTTGGGTTCAACACAATTCATGACTCCTGCTATGAATACCAAATCATCGCGAATGATTCAGGCACAAGAAGCCTTGGAACGTGTTAAAGTAAGGCATCTCCCTCTCTCTTACTCAATCTTTTCTGGGTAAAACGGTCAACTCTATTTTATGTCTGTATAGGCCCCAGATGGTGAATCTCAACCCCTGTGTCCTGTCGAGTTGTTTGTTTCTGCCTATCGTCTGTTGATAATGAATGTTAACCTGAGAGAAATTATGATTGACCACAACCTCAAGAGTATTTCGTACATTGCTGATATTGGAGACATCCTTGTCATAATGGCCGGTCGAGAGGACCCCACTTCTGGTCGTAATTCGACCAATGATGGGAAATTCATGAAGATTATCTGCCATGTCTTCAAGAGTCAAGAGGTGAGCGATGTTACACATGTTAGTTTAGTAATCGATTTCCTGGTTGGTATATACAAAGACTAAACTTTGTTTGCTCCTTAACTCCATTTTGTTCTCTTCTTTTCATTTTATTTCCTCGCTCTGTAGAAGATTGAAAAAAAATTATCACTTGTGGGAGATCATGGTAGAAGGAGTTTTCTACTTGAATTTCTTCTTCTCTATGCACTTTTTATTATTCGATAGTTTGCTACAAAAGAATTCTTTCTCATTTTATTGATTAATCTCGTTAGAGGAATTTATACTATACTTTTATTTCTCATGTCCATTAAAAGAAGATAAGTTATTCTT
This sequence comes from Gyrodactylus bullatarudis, assembly GCA_012064415.1. NCBI lineage: Eukaryota > Metazoa > Platyhelminthes > Monogenea > Gyrodactylidea > Gyrodactylidae > Gyrodactylus > Gyrodactylus bullatarudis. Next base: position 151,814 of record SSNU01000144.1, read on the forward strand.
TCACCATTGAAATTAACCCCCCCCCTCTCTCTCCATGTCTGAGATTATTAATAATTTGTCTCTAAAGCGAGTTATCTCCCAATACAACTGGTTCCGTAGTATGAATGTAATTTCTGATCCCTAGTAAAGAGGTGAATTTCATTAAAAATGATAGATTGACAACTTCCCAATGATGAGAGGGCCGAATAGCGTGAAATTGTCTTCTAACCTATCTAACAAGACATTCTTGTCTCTCTATCTTAATTTGAGAATCGGGAGAAAGCTCCCTTTTGATTTAATTTATCGATTAGAATTTTAGCCGTAATAAAAATCACATAAATACCGCTTTTGTTTATTACTTTCAGTTTGAATTTTTCAAGTTTTTCCAGTGGACAATCCTTTGCACTTTTTTCAGCTGTAGATGTGTGCCAATAAATTGTAGGCCAGCTTTTCCTTAAATCCAATCAAAATACAGCTTGCTGAAATCAATAATTGAATCTTATTGGTCAAAAAAATTAATAGTCATGATAGAAAAATACGAAGATTCTATTGGTCCATTCTTGTTGATCATGATGAAAAAAGCACTTTGAATAACTTGATGAATTTTCTAGACTAAGACAATCGCCCAGTGCATAGGCAGGGCCTTTCAGGTTTCTTACTCGAATTTCCTCCGAGAGAATGGCATTGATGAGGCTGCAATTATTGAACAACAAAGTCGAGATCACATTGAAACGATGATTGACGATCGTGAGTTATTCTGCGAGGAAATCAACATGTTTTGCGATCAAAATAAACAAAAAGAGGTTCGTTTGCCATTCCGTTCAACTCTTGAACAAAATAACAATTTCATCTTCATAGTTGATCATCTCAAAGCCTCGCAATGAACCTCTGGGTCTAGTAATTGTTGAAAGTGGTTTAGGCAGTATTCTTCCTTGCATTGTGATTGGCAATATGATGCCGACTGGGGCAGCTGCCCGATGTGGTCTTCTCAACATTGGGAATCAAATCCTAGAAATCAATGGTCAAAGTACTGTCGGTCTGACCTTAACAGAGAATCAAAATCTTATCAAAGTAAGCTGATTCCATTAACAACATAGGCAGTGTCAAGATTTTTTAATATAAAATACTAATAAAATAAAATTTTATTCTGGTATCAAAAACAAATCGGCTGCCTGTGAGCTTAGATATTGGACAAAATCAAAAATTTCGAAAAACACTTTGCTATTTAATAAGGATTAGAAACATTTGAATAATAAATTTGCTATCTAATATTAGGATAATTTCTTAACGTAATGGTTGTAATTTTTATTTATCCCAAAAGATTTTTAGATTTTCAAAAGTAGCCTAAACCAAGACATAAAATTTGCTAATTTTCTGTAAAACGAAAAAAGATTTTCCAAATTTTATCTAATTTTATTAAAGAAAATTCAACTTCTAGCATTCTTTGATCTTCTCACTCCTGATTGACTGATCAGGAGAACCTTGTTTTGACCAATGAGAATCTAGAATTTTTGTACTTCAGCATTCGCATTAAAGTTGGTAGACCTTAACTGGCTTCATAGCATTTTTAATTGAAAATTGGACCACAAAATACATAAATGACTCATGCGACATGAAAACTTGAAACTATATTATTATGGGTAGTTTTGTATTGCTATTGCTCAAGTTAAATAAAGAATCAACTTTAAATTGTATGTAAAAATTCCGTTTTAGAGATGCAAAAACATGTCAAATGTGAAGCTAAAAGTTGTTGACTCAACTCCAGTAACTGATGTTATGATTAGACGGCCAGATATTCGTCATCAACTTGGCTTCTCTGTTCACAATGGAGTAGTCTGTAGCCTACTCCGTGGTGGGATTGCAGAACGTGGAGGTCTACGTATTGACCATAGAATCATAGAAATAAACGGAGAAAGTGTGTCAGCCAGCTCCCATCAAACGATCATTCAAATGTTGGCAGCTGCTGTTGGCGAAGTAAGCCGTTTCTCTGGAAAAGATTTTCTATCCGATCAATTTTCTTTGACAATTTTAATTTATTTCTGATAATTTCAGATACATTTGCGGACAATGCCAGCAATCATATTCAGGCTTTTAACTGGACAAGAAACACCAACTTTTATTTGAAATCATATATTTTATTTTTTAATAAATTTTTGACTTGAATTTATCAATGATGAGTTATTATTTGCTATTTATGAAATTTATGTACATATCGAGCATTTCTGCAGCAATGTTTGCAGGTAGATTAGAGATGCTCTTGAGAGGAATTGTCTCGATTGAGGAATCTTTTTTCATAGACATAAAATGATCCCGTTCATCGGAACAAATAAAAACTCCAGCATTTTCAAGAAATAGAGTTGAAGTTTGCAATTTATACAATCTATCATTGATCTTTGTAATATTGTACTTTTCTTTTATTTTATCTTCAATAAAAATTTCACTGCCACTAAAATCCATCATTCGTGAATCATAAAAACTTCAATATTAATCAAAATATCTTCTCAGGAGATTCTTCTGAAAATTTCAAGTTAAAATTCTATGATATCAGAAAAAAAAACTTTTTCAAACACTCACATTTCTTATTTTGTTTTAACCATAAGAATTTTCAAAAAAAATTGATGAATGAAAATATTTTCACTTTGCAGATAGGTAACAAATCCAATTGGGTTGGTTCTCATATTTGGCCACTTCTTGATAAAAATTCCTTTGATAACGAAATATTTTCAGAGTTCTATCGAGAAACTTCCTCTGAAAAACTAAACCCATTTTTAATTTCAATCGATTTAAAAGCAAACATTGTATTGCCTCAATACGTGGATGCCAATACCAATCAAAACGATGTCGATAATTTTCAAGTTATTGATAAATCTGTTGAAACAAGTCAAAAATCATGGACAAAATGTCTTGACAAAGAGATACTTGAACAATATTTTGATAAAGATTATTTCATCTCCTATCCAGATTACATCCAAACTCCTGAATTTAATGATAAATCATCAGAAGAAACATTTGATTGTGGCGTATTCTATTATTTCGAGGAAAAATCAGATGATCCACTACTGGAGCAGTTGGAAGATTCATTTCGTAAACTCTCAGAAGAGTCCAGCTTTATATCAGGCTTCAATATCCTCTTTGATGGATGTGATGGTTTCTCTGGGATTTTCAAATGGCTGGCAAACTACCTGAATCAAGAATATCCAAAAAAATGTGCCTCGTCTTTCCCGATTTTTCCTGAATTAAATTTTGATCATATCAATGAATACTCGGTCTGGAATATGGCACAATCGTTAATTGTCCTCGAATCACAAGACGAATTCCTTTCAAATTCAGGTTATTTTCCATTGTCCTGTAATCACGGCACCTTGAAGAATTTTTGTACACAAGTCTTACCTTTGTCCAAAATTATAGCTAATCAATTCATTCCTGTTGCCTCGTGCAAACACGAAATGAGGAAAATTATCAACGATCTTCTAATGTTTAGCAATAACCAGAAAATGTTTACCCAAAACCTCTACAATCCCAAAGAGGATTCATTTAAAAGTTTTAATATCTTTGAGAAATCTCCGCAATCTAATCCATGCTTGTTGATTCAGAGGAATTCCTTACCACCCAACTCAAAATTCAATTGTCCCAAAGAATTTCAGCACAAAGATCCAGAATCTTTTCTCCCCTGCTACTCCTCGCATTGTGACCTAGATAGGGAAATGTCCATGATGACAACGACTCTAGTCAATCCAACTGGCCAGAGTGATCTTGTAAAGGGTATTTATGAAAAGCTATTCCATGCTTCCTCCACATTATCTACATTCAATAAGCGTCTCCGTCTCCCAAAAGATGATATGGAAACTTTCCGCGAAGAATTTCTTTCTCGCATCCTCTGTGCCTATGGAGAGAAAGATTAGCTCTACCTTTTTGATCATTTCAAATTAATAAATTTTTTAATCTATCTCGATATTTCTTTCTGATTTCGCAAGGATCTTGTTTATATCGTGATCCTCATGAAATTCTGATCGAGAAAATTCAACTCCGAATAATTCGAATAATACCTAGGACATCAAAAAGTCTTTAATAGCATATTTTAGCGACTAAGGAGATCATAGTTAGAACATATACAAATTTATATTTAAATTCTACATTCTAATTAAAATACTTTTTAAATATTCAATATACTACTTTTAAGTCTATTCGTGATTTTTCAATCAAGTCATTAAAAAATAGCTAATAAAATTATGTGCTTCGAGGAAATATTTCAATTTATTTTTTTCAAGAGTCTTGAATAGAGATGTAACGAATTTTAACCTTTTTTTAAATCAAAGTTTTCCGTGAAATTTCCACATATACTTTTGATAAAAATGATGTGTGAGAGCTAAAATAACTGAAAATTCGTCTGCAATCCCATGCATAGTCGTGCATTACGGCATAGTGGAATAACAAAATTTAACAGAAATGATCCTAACACGATTGTATTACTATTTTCCTTGAAAAACCCCTTGAAGCTTTATCAGCAAAAAAGATATTCAAAATTTTATTGAAAACGCAGTAAAAATTCATTGAAAATCTAGCGGCATTTTTAAACTCGAATATTATCACCGATAAGCATTTTGATAGTTGTTCTTATATAAAATAATGTTAAGAACTCATAGTAGGTTTTTAAAGTAAGTTGAAAAATATGTTACATTTCTAGTCTTGAATCAAGACTATTATTTCAAAACACACATTGCAATAATTAAAAAGAGCAGTTAATAAGGCTAACTTGCATTTCGAAAGAATACAATATTTTGTTTAAAAAAATGGCCATAATAAAATCTTGTTGACTACTTCCACTGCTAATACAGAGAGTATGTATTTAAAAAGGAGAAAATTTAATTCATATTAAGGAATGAGTTGGATGACCTTGAGAATAATATTTTAATACAACTAAAAATATAAAGCTTTTTTTCCCAGAGATCTCTATAGTAAAGAGATGGGAGCAGGAGAAGATGGAAAGAGTACATCGTACATTGCTTCTACAACAATGTATATGATATTCTCGTACTCCCATCTCTTAACAAACATACAATGTAATTTTATTGGTCAATTAGTGATGAATCTACGTGATTGGCTAGTGAATCCCTGATCGATTCCATAGCTCCTCAATCACACACAAGGTCAGAGAATATATGACTCTTTTATTTTAGTAGAACAGGAACAATTTTTCCCTTTTAACACTTGAAAATTTAAGCCTTCCTGTCCTAGATCAATTAATAGCTGTTGTTGTACATTTGATTCAGTGGAGAGAATGTGATCAATGCTTACTACGTAGACCCATTTTAACCAGTTTGTGGATATTTTAAACTTCAATTCAAAGATCATCATCATCATCAACAATTTTCAATGGGATTACTTTTGATGGATGGATTTAAGGGAACTTTTTGGATTTACCATCACCATTTGATAAACAATTGAAAACGTAATTTTCACATAGATACTTTGTGAGAAGGTCATGTCGAATAGTGTTTTGTTATCACAATATTCGACAGACTGTCAGAGTTCTAGCCTCGGCACAAGAAGTGCTGGGGATCTTTTCACAAATAATAGTACTCCTCGTCAACAAAACTCAAAACTTTTCCCCATGCCTAGTAATCAAGGCAGTATGGCCGATTCGGCTCTCTCAATGGAACAGGCTAGTAGTTCTGTGCGTGGTCTAACTAAAAAGTCTATCAACATCAACTTTCCTGGACTCCGAATTGGCACAAATAGATCTTTATATATTTTTTCAGAAGAGAACCTCATACGAAAAGCAGCAAAGACCATCATTGAATGGGGATATCCTTTTATTAATTTCTATTCAATGATTTTTAACCTCCATATGATAATAATTTTCCTTAACTAGCTTCTTTTTGATTTATTCTTTTACGCCCTTTGAGTACATGGTCCTGTCAACAATCATTGCCAATTGTGTATGCTTAGCCCTCGAGGTACACTTACCAAATAAGGATAAACGTCCACTTTCAGTTAAACTAGTGAGTATTACTTCTATTAATTTAACGTCCACTCTAGTTATAATCAGATGCATACTATGCATTGTATAGTAGGATAAGACATAATCTTTTTAGCTTTTCAAATTTGATAGAAAATAAGAGAAGAAAAAATTCATAGCGAACCTTATGTCAAAATTTAAATTTCAATGAATTTTACTACGAGAATTGAGTTGTTGGACAGGCTCTAATCAGATTTTCACGTCTAACAAAAATATTCTGATTTTTGTTATTCCTGGAAAAAATCCGGTTAATTTGAGAAAATGGGATTTATGAATATCAGAACATGGAAATTTTTGTTTTTACTTTTCGAAAACAGCATAAAGAATCTATTGCAAACATCAATTAGAAATATATTAGGCGAAAGAACAATTTTTGTTCTCTAATGAATAGGTCTTTTGGTTACAAAAGTCACATTTTTTCTATTTAGTAAGAATTGGGTAGTCTGAATTTGGAAAGAAAAAGTATTTAGTTAGTCTTGTCACACACACACTGGAGTGTGTATTCTGTGTAAACTGTTGCTGTTAGCATGCGTGAGTAGTTCTTTTTTCCTTCCTCAAAAAGAAGAATAGGGAACCCACTAGGGAATTCAGAAATTTGTTCAAAGGTTTCCCAAACTCTACTTTTCCCCCATAGCTATGGATGTTCTTCAAAACTCTTTCTTCTGTCTTTGTGTTGTGTGAAAATGATGATTTACCCTCTCATTTAATTTGGACACCCCCTCCTCTTTGTTTCTCGTCTCTTTCCTTTCGGTGAAAGATTAGGATGCGTTTATTTTTCCATACTACATAAAAACTATTAAAAAAACACGTAAATATAATATGAGTTTGTCTTTCTTAATCTGAAACTTTTTGCTTTTACCCATCCATTTCAGTCGATCAAGCTCATCTTTAATACAGTTCCGATGGGTAAAGTTGATTTTGTTACGTATCTGGCAACTAAACATACAGAGAGAGATAGATAGATTGGAAGAGGGAAATATTCCCTCCATACACACACGAACTTGTTTGTAGTCACACTTTTCATCTAAATCTTTCATACCACTTTCTCTGCTTGCCTTATTTATTACATTGTCAGGGGGAAAAAGTAAATCTTGTGCAGAAATGATCAGTGAATTAAGGTGAAAAAAATTTACATTTTATTATCGATGGTAATGCAAACTTCACTTTTGTCAAAAACGATAATATATTGATGATTTTTATGCGATATCAATCAAACCTCGACACACACTTCAGTCTAATAATTACAGTTGTGCCCCAGTTTTGGTGTATGAGAAATTTTCCTATGAAAAATAGTTTTTCTCATCAAGACACTGAAATGACTTTTGATAGAATTCGTCATTGATTTTTAATTAGACATGAAGATGTAATTAATTAATGAAGCTAACATAGAAAATGCTTGAAACTAAATTGAAACCCATAATTATAAACTATAATTATAATAATTATTGAACTTTTACCTTTTGAATGTGACACATTGCCTTTTTTATCAAAGTTTATTCTCAAGAGTTTTTATTCTCACTGGACGAATGAATCAAGAGAAAATTCTCTTTAAATTGAGACAAAAAACTAAAATATTGTGAAATTTTGGCCAAAAAATTATCTTTCCAAAAACATGTTCTACTTTTAAGTAGATCTATGATGAGAAAAATCTATGTTTCATAGGAAAATTGGGGTGTGCGATTTCTCATACACCAAAACTGGGGCACAACTGTATTATAATCTTATTTGCGTACGTTAAAAAAAGGGGAGAGAAAACCAAGAAGTGACACGTGCTAATTATCTTGAATGTTATCTTGAGAATGTTATTTTTGAATAAACTTGCGTAATTAATGCAATCAGCAGCACGTGTCTATAAAATATTTAATTGAAAAATTGTAGATTGAGATAAGGTTAAATTTTTTCCGGTCAGTTTATCTCTCGTCATGCCACAAATTTGAGCAAGTGTCTTTCCTTGATAAACAAAAGGAATTTTTATTATACATAGATCTGGCTTTTACAGTTGGAGATTTCCAACTGAAATGTGTTAATCAAAGTGAGTGTTTTTCAAAAAGTTTTTTTTCCCACTGAGAGTACTAATAATAATACCTTGTTACAAGCTGAAATCACCATGGTTAAATGACTAAATAGATTAATTTATTTGATGCAATTATTTTTCCCATACGTACTAATAATATTAAAACCCAATACAGTGCACTAGTAGGATTAAAACTCACCCACTCCAACTAGGCAATCTTTGAAATTGTTAAAAAAAGATTTTAAATATTCTTTATTTAGGAATTTTTTTTTCTTTATGGCATTACAAACAAGTAACATGCTAGATTGTTTTAGATTTCCTAGGCGTATAGTAAAGTTAGGCAGATTTCTAAATATCAATTAAATTTTTATATACTCGTATATTACACAATTTCTAATGTACAATTAAAATTTGCTCTTTCGAGCTTATCCCTTTCCTATCCGTATCTTGAAGTATTTTCTAGGCAAAATTGTAGCCTTCAAACCTTGAAAAGAAAGTTCAATTGAATTCAAACGTGTAAAAATGAATTACTCAAGACTTTTCATTACATACGCTAAGCAATGTTCTTGATTTCCTTTTTGTTTGTCAAGTCTTTCATTAAGGGGATTATAATATATAGAAGGAATTACAATACAATAAGGAAACACTTGCCAACACAGAGTGTTTTTAATTTTAATTATTTTATTCATTCTCCCTCTCTATCACTCTCATGAATCATATTTGCATGAATAAACTTTGGAAGGCAACACAAAATGAGTACTTCTCCTCCTCATCAAATCTATAATCCATTTACAAATATTCTACAAATGTACAATGTACATATATTTATTGTATATGCGAAAAAACACATTCTATTTTTTTCCAAACGAAGAGATTCTTATCATTCAAAAAGGGAACAAGTGATTTTGAACATTACAAAAACGTAACCAATAACTATAATATATACTAGTTGAATTATTTATTAGGAATAAAATATTCTCAAGGTACAAGAGCTTTATTGGAATTTGTTATCTCTATGCGTTTCCGTGTTAACCTTTGTCTATAAAGTTTTGACTAATCAGACCAAAGAACAACGCTATATTTTTACCCAACTATAGAGTAGAGTAAGTATAGGTAGAGAAATACAAAATGTATTTTTTCCAAATAACTTTTCGGTCGATTTGCTAATTTGGATGTCTTTTCATAAATTAAATTCAAAAATTTTGTTGTTCTGATACCTAAAAATCCCATTTTCCCAAAATTCTTTAAAACGCATAAAAATTTTCAGAAAAGGATGAGGACATGCAGTGAAGAGATATTAAATAACTATCAGAATAATTCACATCTGAAAAGTCATACAGGCTGCTCAAAAAAGTGAATTTTATCAATTATCGTTTGGCACTTATTTAATTTTAATTCTCAAATGAGATTTTGTGTATCAAAACAGAACTAAACTCTCCAAAAAATGTATGACTGGAAAAGCCGATGCACAAAATAAAATCAATTGTTTACTCATGAATATTATAATGAAAATATAATTAACTTATTTGAGATTTGAGAGATATTAGGGCCAAAAATATGATTTCATTTTTAGTTTTCAAATGAATTTGAGAAAAAATCATTCAGAATTTAGTTACAGATCCCCGTTTATTTTCACAACGATGATGTAATGCAAAAACATCTTTTCAAATGCTGTGTTTCTAGTTTTTTGAGGAAGTTGGGGAAACATACAATTTGCATTCTTACTTTTCACATCTTGTAAGGAGACCCCCTCATATTTATTCTCTCTCTCTCATTGGTTGACCGATAAGTAAAGTTCCAACTTACATTCTTCATTGAATAAAATTCATCATCTTGGTTTATAAAGACTTTTCTCAAAATTTAATTTGTTTATCGAATGAGGAAACAGCCAAAAAGTTGTAAAGGTTGGTATTACCCTAAAATATAGATAGGTTAAATTTTTGTCTAAAGTCTCGGCCTAAATTCAATGTTTCACGCAAGGCAGCCAGGGAAAAAGACTTTGTTGTTGATAAATATAATCAATCACGAAGAGTGGGATTATCATTTGCTCATTTGCGTATATTTGCATTGTGTATCTATCTCCCATTCATTGTCAGATTTATTTTTGTCTCTCTTATATTTCCAAGTCTAACAATTGTGCTGTTAAAGACTTTCTTCTCACTTGACTGATGGATCATATTCTTATTAGCATAGATTCACATACACAATGTCTTGCACATTCTCGAGCATTCTCTAACCTGCCTAAATAATTCCCTATTAATCTGTACACATTGGATAGTGTGTGTAGTACGCTTGTTACAAAACTAAAAATAAATTGGAGCTTGTGTGAGAAAGGAAATACATAGTACATAGCTTGGATATATCAGTAGGAGAGAAGACAATTGCGTGTTTGTTGAAATCATAAAGATTGATAAATAACAATGCTACCCATATATACGACGTATATGTCGTACATTTTTTACATGAAAAATTTCATTATTATATTTCTATTACATCGATAATGATTGTTGATTGTACTAATTTTCATTACGTGGCAATTCTTTCGGCCTGATTTTGTCTAGATTTTTCCTCTCTTTCTCTCAAGAGAGCAGATTGTTATCCACTGTAAATAATTTCTCTTCTTCCAAAAATTAATTCAATAGGGCATTTAACCTAAATTTTTGTTTAAAGTAAAGATTTTCTGAATTTCTATCCTTCCTATTCCTCAAGCTCTATGATGAAATTTGATATTTCAAGATCCCTGAAAAAGGACGAATTTATCAAAATTTTTATGATGATAATCGGTTTTTTTGTCTTATTCTGATCCTAAAACTCAACTTTTGATCACTCTCTCACATTGAAATCAACAAAAATTTTCAACTCAAAGTTCTAAAAAATGGGATTTTGGTGCTACTTCAAGATTTCAAATTCGCCGTATTTTCCTTAAAAATTGATTTTTTCCAATTTTTTTCTCCGTATCGTGAAAGAGAGGGCCTCATGATCTAGATTTTTTTTCCAAAAAATTTAGAATTTTGTAAAAATCTTAAATTCCCATCTTCATATTAACTAGTTTTACCTATGATACTTGAGGGATTACATCATCAGGAAAAAGAAGGGTAGAAAAGAGTGTGTGATTGACACATCGATATAAATTGACAACTGAAGCGATTTATTTATGATATTAAGAATCAAAATAAGACAAAATATTTAAATATGGCCATACAAGTTCACAGAGATCCTTCATTATTTGCAGAATATCAAGAAGAAGTTCTGCGAATTTTCAAAGATCTAAAAAAGTCATATTAATTGAATTTTTTATATTCATGGAATTCAGAGATAATCTGTTCTCGACCATCCGGAGAAAAATATTGATTTTCTTGTAAAAATTGTAAATTCTCATTCTCTTATCAACTAGGTTTACATTACAGAACACTTGACCCTTCATGTCACATTGTTCCACAAGTGGTTCTTGAGCGATAAGTTGAACCGAAAGATACTCAAAATATATTTTTCACCTCTCACTTGGAAGGATATATAATGAACTACAAAACTATGTACGATTCAATGAAAATCTAGTTAATTATTTAAAATATATATTTGAAATCCTATTTGCTGAGGCCTTAGGAAAAAATAAAATATGCCAATTTCGACCTCTATTATCTTCTAAATGTTAAGTTGGCTTTCAAGAGGAATTCTGATCAGCGTAATAATTTTGGTAAGGCACCTAATTTCCTATTTTTTTATGAAAAAAAATAATTTGGGACATGAAGACTTAATTACGGGATAAATATGAAATGATCATTTCTGTTAACTCTATCTTTATTCAGTCATAGCTCTCCTCTGATAATAAAGCTACAATTTCTATCAAGCTGGGAATCTATGATTCTTGTAATAATCCCAACTGTGTCAGAAATAAACTGAGATTTTCTTATGTCTTAATTATGGCCCATTTAAATAATTTTAATATTCTTAAACTTTTGAACTCTCTCTAAATCTAAACCAATGATGATTTCCAGTTCCTAGATTCCAAATTTCAACGAATTTTGCTTGTGATAATCTGACCTGCTACATAATCCTTCTGATTTATGCAGTAAACTAGAAATCATTGATTAGCCAGTTTTTTATCATTAAAGTATCTAATTTTCCCCTTTTAGCGATCATCCAGCTTTCTCAATTCCTTCTTGAAGTATCACCAATGATTGATTATTTTTCAGGCGTTTGTCTGTATGTGTAATTTCCTACAATTTCAATTATAACACACATAATAGAGGATTTTTCATGAATTTGTGTTATGATCGAAAAAAGCACCTGATCATAAGTGGATACATTTTAAGAACTCCTTGTCACTTTACATCTTGAAATTCTTTTCACTATTCAACTAATGGGGAATAATTTTTCTTTAATATGTATTGGTAAAATTTCGAGAATGCTTCGCTGTTCCCACCCCTTCACATTTTTATAGAAGCTAATCTCAGATAAAAATAAGGAAATTTAACCAGACTAACAATCTAGCAGAAATACAAAATTTCTATGCTCAAATGTAGTTTGGTTAGTTTTGTTCAAAATTCTATTTTCTTAAATTTCGATTTGAACCAGTTAGATGGAGATATTCGAGATCAGCATTAGAAAAAGAACTTTAGTACTTTACTTTCTGATTCAACAGTATTGCCTTAAATTATTATTAGAAAAATAACTGACTTTCCAAACAAAAGTATTGAGTTTTTTGTAAAAAAATTAAATTCTCATCTTCATGTCAACTAGGTTTAAATTCAAGTAGGGTAATAGAATCATCTCGAATCAATTTGTCACACTACATAGTTTTGCAGAATTGTGCTCTCCGTTGCCTCCCTTTCTTACAAGCACGCTCATTGAAACAGAGAAAACTTAACTCTTTTTTTTATCACATAGGAATTAACAATGTACAAATTATTATTTCCAAGTGAAACTATGCAATACAATAAATTTTTTGTTTATTTTAAATATTAAATAACGTTACAATATTTATATCTGCATTATTCTTTAGAGTACACATTCTACACAGAAGAAAGAAGTATTTTGCATTTTACTTAAAATACTTACTCAATTCTTATTGAGCGTCTACGGATTTATTCAGAATAGAAACCCTTCTTAAATATATCTCTGTAGTAAAGGCTCGTTAATAAAATTTGAACGATAATATGGCCAAACTTTATCTAGAATATTTTTAAGCAATAACTGCTATCTGTTTTACCATTTCTTACCAGACAAAATGATATATTATATTGAACTAAAGTTTAAAACCTCAAATTAGTCAAGAAAAGTCTCTCAGAATTGAAATTAGACAAAGCAACTTGATCTACCATTTTCAAAGGATTTCGAATTATCGAAATTTAAGTTTCAAGCAGTAAACATGATCAAAAAATCAAAGTCCAACCTCAAGATGATGATTTTCTAAATCCTAAGATAGCATTTATAAATTTTGATATTTTTGTCTAATTTTGATTCCAGAGAACATCTTTTAACTATTCTGTCACTTTCAAATCGATTAAAAATTTAAGCTAAAAGCTGAAAAAATCAAAATGCCAAATTAAAATTCGAAAAATTACTTCTTCAAATTATTTTTCCCCAATTGATGAAAGTAAGCTAAGTATATTTTTAGGTCAAATCGTCATTTCTTCGAAGAAAACAGAATTGTCTCTTTGTTTTCGACTGAAATTCAGACCAGAATCTATTGTTTAATTTTGAGATTTTTAATATTTTATGAAAAAATTTAGACTTAAATCTATTGTCTACATTCTACGTTTGTCTACTTATAAATATTAACAACCCAGGAAATGAAACTTAAAAAATATTATCTTTTGGTCATTAAGCTAAGGTAAAATTTCTTTTTCCCGATCAACTCACGAGAGTACTTTCCATTCTCATAGAATTCAGTACCCAGACGATGTTTGGCATAGTTTTAACAGGGGACAATCATTCCACACAATTTTTATACACATTTTTCATTAAATCACTTGATTTTTGGAATCCCAATAAGACATGAAAACCGATTATTATCAAATTGCTTTTGATAAATTCGTCATTTTTCAGGGATTTTGAATCATCGAAATTTCACCGATTTTAAAGTAGGAGAGAGCATCGAAATTTCAAGATCAGATTCAACGTATTTATTTCTTTGGTTGGTATAAGTTGCATAACTCATGCTTGGATTAAGAATAGGTGAATGAAGCTCGCCAATTCTGTTCAAAAATTGAGAAATTGGCACTAATACGAGATTTGAAATATGCCATAGTTTTCTTAAAAAAATTTGTTCATGATCTAAAGCTAATTGAAATGAAGTTGGGAATCTATGATTTTTACTAAAATCTCGATTTTTTCATCAAGAATACGAAATTGTTGAAGATTTTTTGGAATCCTACTCATGTTGCCCACTTTTACCAGTTGATGAAAAAAATTTTTTTTAATGAAATATATGGTCATTTTTCAAATTCCGATTCGGCGCCAAAATCTCATTTTTTCGAACTTTGAGCTGAAATTTTTTATTGATTTGAAAGTGGAAGGCTGATAGAAAAAGGTTTTTCAGGATCAAGATTTGACAAGAAAATCAATTCAACTGAATCTGATCTTATGCATAATCACATTATCGTTTGAGAGCGGAATTTCGATTTTTTGATCATTTTCAATGAAATTTCGATAATTCAAAAAAAAATTCGGAAATTGTCAATAATTTGACGGTGCTATTCAGCTTTATCATCTAATCTTGATCCTAAAAAACCCTTTCGGTCAGCCTCTCACTTTCAAATCAATAAAATTTTTCAGCTCAAAGTTCGAAAAAATGAGATTTTGGTGCCAAATGGGAATTTGAAAAATGACCATATATTTCATAAAAATATTTTTTTTCAAATTCTAAAAGTGGGCTCCAAAAAATCTTCAACAATTTGGTATTTTTGATGAAAAAATCGAGATTTTTGTAAAAATCATAAATATTTCCATCTTCATATGTAACAAGCTCTATAGTAAATTATCATCGAGTATTGTATTCTATTAATTTGAAACTTCTGGACTAGCAATTGGTTTGAAGGGAAAGTATCTTTGTAAGAACATCATTGATAATTCTTACTCTACCAAGTTCTTGAATTTAAAAAAAATTAATATTTTTTTCCATTTCCACCATTGAATTCCAATCTGAAAATAGATAAAATAGATTTGCTATAAATCTATTTGAATTGCGTAATTTATGTAGGACAGTTGATTTTCCTCTAGGTCATTCTTCTAGATCCGGGTAGAGCTACGCATTTTTGTGGCTGAGTTGGAATCATTCATTCATTTCTTCACAATGCTCTAGTCCACTTACAAAAACATACAATAAATGATGACTTTAAAAATAACGAAATTCAATTATTAACTTAACATTTGGTAATGTTTTAAGAAAAAATAACTATAGATCTTGCTAGAACCTCTTATTACACCTGTATTACAGGTCCTGTAACTATATTCTTTACTTAAGTTGAAAAAGTAGAAATTTTGGTACATTATCGAAATTCTAAAAATGGCCTAATTTTGGTCAGATTGAATTTTTTTTAATTTCCACAATTTATTGGCTCATTTTATCACGGAATTCGAAAAATAAATTTTTTTCTGAATTAGTAGAAATATTCATTTTGGATTTTGAGGACGAGTGAATAATGAGTAATAAAGCTTTTATTATTTCACCGGTTCTCATCAGACTCTTACACCGGCTTGATATTTATACATACAATAATAAAAAATCCTCTGATTGGACAAATGGGAATTGAAAGAATATCACAGGGAGGAGGGGTAAGGTTTCACTGGGCTCATTGTCGTTTCTTGAGAAAGTTAATTAACTCACTCTAATTAACTGCCCGCTACATCTTTTCCTTTTGACTCCTCGTTTTTTAATTGCACACTTTTTGGATTCAGTGATAATTACAGGTTGAGTTTAATTTAATTTTTTTCTGACTTTGCTAATATTTTTGTAAAAAGAATAAATTCTCATTTTCATGTCAACTAGCTTTATAAAAACTTTTGCACTATATTAAGGAAAAATTTGAGAGTAATGAAATTTAATAATAGAATTAAGTTGGTTGATATGAAGTTGGGAATCTATGATTTTTACAAAAATCTCGATTTTCTCATCAAGAATACGAATTTGTTTGCTTAATTTTACGATTTGAGGGAAAAAATTATTTGGATGAAAAATATGGTCAATTTTCAGATTTTGATTTGGCGCCAAAATCCCTTTTTTTCCAACTTTGAACTCAAAATTTTTATTGAATTCAAAGTAGGAGTAAGGCCTAAAGATTTTTTTTTAAAGATCAGAATTAGACTAGAAAGCGATATATCGCCGATAAATTTTCGAAAGATCAACGATTTTCAAATAATCAAAAAATCGAAAAAACCAAATGATAATGAAGTTATGCATCAGGAAAAAAATTCAGTATATTTGTTTCTTGTCTAATTCCGATCCTAAAAAACATCTAACTTAGAAATAAAAAGTATATCATAATTTTTGTTTGATTCTAAACTCATTAGGAAGGTTAGAGAAAACAAGTGTATATTTTTTATAGTGATAAACTTTTTATTTCGCCATGTCTCTTCAGACTCTACCCTCGTAATATTTATGCAACTACTTCTATGTCACTATTTGAGGCCTTCCATCGTTCGATTTCATATTTTTGTTTCATCTTGTTTGAATTTTTGGGAAAGAGAGGAGATTTCAGTGGGAACACTCTGCTCATAATTTGCTACACTTCTGTCTCCTCATGATTTAAGAACCAAACGAGAATATTCTTGATGAATTAACCTTCTCATTCGATTAGAATGATCCTACTAAATAATCTCATCGTAAAATTATTTATGTCAGCTTAGGATCTGACGACAACCTGTTCATCTAAGGAGAGTTTATACTATTCACACATGTAGTTGATTTTCGTACTTATTGCATTCAAGAGAGATGAGCGTTGAGCAAACACACTAAAAAATACAATTTAGCATGTGAAATTGATCTGTACCACTAATCCGAGGTCATTTTTCCTGTTGAATTAAATCAATTATTATCTATATCATCAAATATTGCCCCCTTCTCTCAAGGATAACATAATGTCTTCATATCTTTATGTTTACTATGAATATCAGGAGATCGATGGATTGTATCGCTAGTGCAAAGAGTAATAGTCGTTACTTTTCATTTCTCTCTGTCTCTCTGATTATTAAATAATTAATTTTTTATTTCTTGATCTAGCCAGTGAATCATTTGGTTCCCAGCCCACCCTATTTATGTACATTTTGTGCTTCTGAGAATTTCTTTAGATGGAAACTTTTGATAATAAACAATATCGTCTTTTCATTCATCATCACTAATAAATGTTTTCTTTCTGCAGTTAAGGAATAAATTGTTATCATTCTTTACTTTACTTTAGTGTATATATGCAGCGTTGTATGAAATAATTTATAAATTTCTCATCTCCTTTGTTTCGTTTTCTCAAAACTAAAAATTATTTTATCCATCCGACCGGAATTATCAATAAACTCTTGATAATAGTCTTGACTACAGTAGTTTTGAAAAGATAGTTTTTGAAGGAAGAAAGGACAGGAGAAACTCTTTGAAACTTAGATTGGACACATATAGATATACGATTTGAGCATAAAACCAAAAGCGAATCCCATAAGAATCAACAGAAATACTCACTGAAACTCCGTCATTGAAACTTGATCAAACGTTGAGCTGCATAGTTATAAAGTCGACAATCAAAGACATCGGTGCTCATTCCTGAAAATCTTCCTTCTTTTGAGACTAAATTAATCCTCATTTGTTGGCTCAAATGGTGGTAATTGATAAATTGGTTGGACTTATTTTTTTTCATAATATCGACAAATAATATATATTCAAACAAAAAGGAAAGATTCTTTGAGCTTTGTTTTAAATTGCATTTTCTTAGTAAAGTTATTTTTCAAAAGTAGGAAATTTTTGGATTCAACCTTTTTATCAAATTGTCAGCATATATGTATCTAATTCAATACAACTTTTCACGAAACAGTACTAAACTAAGTCATTTGACTTAAATCTTATGTTTATTTGATCTAATTGAGATGCTAATACTCAATCTTAAGGCATCAAGTGTACTTTCTGGGATCTTGAGGTGAGGAAATTAGAGATCCAATTTATAACAAATGTATTGATTTCGGAGGTCTTGAGGGAGTCTTGTATAATATTGAAGGGAAGCTTGTTAAATGCTTTCGAGATATCAAGGAAAATGGCAATAGATGGGATGCTTCTGTGTCTTAGTTCGTCAACTTTGTTGAAGAAAGACAGAAGGTTGGTTGAGGTACTTCTGTTTTTCACAAATCCATGTTGGGTAGGGTCCAAAATTAAATTTACATTTGCTCTCAGTTTCTTTCGGCTGGATACGGCTGGGTTCTTTGCCATCAGATTTAAGTCAAATGACTTAGTTTAGTACTGTTTCGTGAAAAGTTGTATTGAATTAGATACATATATGCTGATAATTTGATAAAAAGGTTGAATCCAAAAATTTCCTACTTTTGAAAAATAACTTTACTAAGAAAATGCAATTTAAAACAAAGCTCAAAGAAGTCCAATCTAAGTTTCAAAGAGTTTCTCCTGTCCTTTCTTCCTTCAAAAACTATCTCACTTTTTGTAATTGACATAATTTTACCAAATACATTTTCTCGTATATACTCACCAATTTGTCGTCTTTTCCTCTCCAATGATGATCAGGGGTTTTAAAATGTGCTGAAGATGGATTTGGCACTCATTTTCCCCTGAAAACAGTGAATTTTCCCATTTTCACAAAAACTAACTCATTTTCCTATCTAAATGTATAGAAATCACTTGCTGCATTCTGATTGGTCGAGATAAATAATACTTAATTAGGGGGGGATATTAGTAATTACTCGTGTTCCAATAAAAATAATTTTTCTGTAAAATTTTTCCCCGCATTATTTGGGACATGAACCTTTTATAAACCCATTATCTGGTAATCGCTAGGTTCCACATTTTTCATCTGTTCTAAATAAATTGATTTTGATTACTTGAAAAAATGGATTTATTCTATGGTTGATCTATTGCGATTCATGTTTCTCATGTTATTTTGAAATTCCATTTAAGTAGATAGATTTCCAAACCATATTTATATTTCTTAAAGCATCATCAGTGATATTAAAAAGTTTAAGTAAAGAGAAAAAGCTCAGGGTAGTTGGAAGTTATAGGAATCGTAGGGTTTGTATAGATAAGTTAAAGAGTGAAGCCTCATGTTTTCTTTTCAGATGACCATTTAATCTTGTAGACAACTTAATATTGTCTATTTTATTTTTGTCTTTTATTATAAAATACAAAGAAATGTTCTAATCCTCGAATCTGGTAATATTCAAATTTCATTAGAGACACAATGGCAAATCATTTTTGTTTCTTTATGAGAAGGTACTCTTCCTAGTGTCACTGTGTGGGAAGCGATATTGTTCCTCTTCTGCTCAAACAATTGTATCTTGAGAAAATGAATAAAATTTTTCAGATGAAAACTTCTTTCCAAGCAATCCATATTCAATTTTATAAATAGAATAAAATAAAAACAGCTAAAGAGAACTAAGGGTGGAATTTAGATTGCACACATACGCACAAGTTCGAGTTATTCCTCTCTCGTCTTGAGCTCTAGATATAGATATAAAGCAAACAAGAGATATGAGGAAAATTCTCAGTGTAAAAAATAGAAAAGTATTCGAGTCATACACACTCTCTCAGAGGTAGTAGAACGAAAAAAAGATAAAAAGATAGATGAATCAAGAAATAATTTATCATGAAATGAAATTCTCAACGCTTCCTGTTCCTTTATTTCCATTTGTGTATGTACAATGTAGATATATAAATGTTAGTGTACAATGAACAAGAGAGATGGAAATGAATATAGAAAACAGTTTTTGAATTGACTAATTAATAATTTTTACAGTCATGCATATTCAACTTTAATTCTGGGGGAGTAGAAAAATAGTTTGAGTCTATTTCATCCGCTTATAATAGTTTATTTTTCTCACAATGTTAACACATTATCGAAAGCGGAATAACAACAACAAAAAAACAGGAAATAAATGTACAGGAGAGGGAAATTATTCTAATGTTATACAGTGTGTATGGTGGGCTGAGAATATTCTGTCAATTTGTTTACTTGAGATCAATCCTTTTGTATTTTTTTACGAATTTCATTCATAAATTCATTAACCAATAAGGTGCAATTTTTAACAAAATCTGCTAACCAATCCAAAAAGAAAATTGATTGATTCATTTTTCTCAGTTTGTAATTAAATTCAACATCCACACTTGCTAAAAAGTTTATACATTTCTACGAGAAATGAATTATTTTTTCTTGTTATTGATTTTTGGCAAAGCGAATCTCCTAGAGGGAATAAATTATTCATTTTATGTTGAACATACCATTATTATTGATTGCCTCAAAAGTAATATTTATGTTCACTTGATCAGTTTTTTTATGTCAAGTAAAGTGTAATCTGTCTCGAAAATATTGAAATAAACTGTCAAAATTTCTGCTATTTGAAATTTGAATTCTTCTATTTTTTTGCATTGACTTATTTATTATTCAATCTCTGGAATAATAAAAGATAAAGATCAGCAGGTGAAGAAAAACTGGTCACAAATCCTTGGTAAAATATTTAAATTTTTTTTTAAGATGAGCTCCTATTTAATGTTTAAGAAAATTTAATCCTATATTAAGATCATCACTTTTTTATTAAAGGAACTTACAGAGAAATATTTTCTTGGAATATTTACTTTCGAGGCGACTCTGAAGATTGTGGCTCTCGGCTTCCTCCTCCATCCAGGCTCATACTTGAGAAATATTTGGAATTCCATGGACTTTGTTGTCGTCATTACAGGGTGAGTAACTTTCATATTTGATATTCTGAACGAGCCTAGAGCTGGATGTATTTTTGATCATATCATCACTAGAATATATTTCACTTCTCTGATACGATAATTTACTATGGGTCTTCTTCGAGAAATGTAATCGGGCAAATTTGTAATTTATCATCTTTTATCATCTTTGAATAAAATTAACTTGAGGAGAATTTGCAACATTGCTATTGCCAAGCAATGTGCTCATTATGACAGTTTTGAGGGAACAATTGAGAAACTAAACATTGAAAAATGACTTTATTTATTTTTAGTAGAAATAAGAGTCATCTTCAGAGAGAAATATGATAGTTAATTACAATGTCCAGAACATACGCTTATTTAGGTTAAAATGGCTCTACTTTTAGACTAGAGGCTTAGGCTTATTAAATTTAAATATCTATCGGAGAATTAGCATATCCAAAAATGCTGCCAAAGTATTTTTTCGATCCTAAACTTGAGTTACTTTAATAAATCAGAGAAAAAGCAAAACATTTGAGTGATGTAACAATACAAAATTGTATTATCTTTGATATACATACATAAAGAATCTCTTTTGATTTGTTTCCCCTATTCCTCTGATCTCTCATGAAAGAGGAGACTTTGATCAATAACTCATAGTTTGTCCTATTATTATTTATGCACCAGAAACAATGATAATAATAGGGAAAATAATTTTTTTTCTAGATTTATTGCAATGTTTGTGAATACTGGAACCGGTGTAGATCTAAGGACTCTGAGAGCAGTCAGAGTTCTTAGACCCCTCAAACTGGTCTCTGGAATACCAAGTAAAGAATTACATTTGATTTTTGTTTCTTCATACGAATTATTTTGAATGTTGTCCAATTTTCCCATGTTGTAGCCTCTCCTACTCTTTTTCTTTATTATAAATCAATTTTCTTTCAAAACATCATCCAATGAGTAGCGAAACAATTTTTATCAAATACACACTACCTATTGATAAGGATATTTCAGTTACACTCTTACATGCTTATTCAATATATATTCGGAAATCATTCCTATCATAAATATCGGATTCTTAAAGTAATATAAAAAATTTAATTCTCTTTATTCAGGAAAACTATTGTAGTTTGTGTTCAAGTAGTAGTATCATAGTAAAGTTGAATAAGAAATAAAAAATATTCAATATAATTACTTCCGTAGTAAATGACCGATTTCCTTTCTCTTAATTTCTCTATTCTGTACAGCGTGTAATACTTTTTCAACATTGAACAATTTTAATTCTGCCATAAGAAAAATAATTGTTAATATGCACCAATCAGAAACGACTACATCTTTGTCAATAATTGGTTGTTACGTTTTTCATTCATTTCACATTGTGCCTACTTGTATTATTATTCTCAAGTCCATAGATAGATTTAATCAAAATTTGATTGATTTACAAGGACTTTTTTTGTCTTTTTAATAACAAAATATTTTTTTCTTGTTATGTTTCTGGTTATGTATCGCAGTTTCTATTTGATATGAATAATATTTGTGTCTATCTGTTAGTTGAAATTGTGGGAATACTATCGTCTCCTCAATTTATTTATTCATGATACTCAAGAGTTATTTCCCAATAGAAATACATATAAATTATTTCTTTTCACTCTTGATATCATCATTATATGCACGACCTAATCTCAATTGAGAAAAGCTTTCCAGACAACAGAATTTGAATTTAAAAGATGGGTTAATTTCAAAAATCAACCCAAAAGAAAATTTTTTTCCAAAATTCACCCCGAAAATTTACAAAAATCACCCCAATGAAAACTTCAACTCTCTTACCTCGAATCAATTATTTTCATTTCAAAAATCCCCTCTTATTGAATGGTGTAACTTGAATGATTAAAATTCTTTATGCAACCTACATAAGTTTCAGAATGATGGAAAGTGAACGTTCTCCTTATATAGAACCTTTGATGGAAAAAACCTTACGCGAATCAAGGTTCTTACAAATTTTTGCAATCCTTAAAGAAGATTTATTTTATTATGAATGAGTAATTCACGTTGTTTTTCAAAAACGTCCGAGTATCCACTTAAATTCATAAATTTGGAAATATGTAAGAAAGAGATATATTTAAAACCATATACGTATTTCCTAAAGCATCATCAGTGGCATTGCTTTAAAAATGATATAAGTTAAAAGATTCATTCAAGATAATAATTTACAAATAATGAAAGAAATAGTAAAAGATGAATAAAATTAGAATTATATGTAAGCTGAAAAAACACCAAAACTCTCCAATAAATAGCAACAGTGGAGAAAAAAGTGAAAAAGCTCACATAGGCCATGGGAGTTGAAGGTTATAAGAATAGTTTTTTTGAACACATAGATTGGGTTTGTATAGATTGATAAAGAATTTCTCTTTGACCCATACATCTATGCTGTCATCTCCAGGGTTTTTGTACAGAATGGAAAAATTCGAAACTGAAGCAGCATGTTTCTCCTGTTTGATATGCCTAGTTACCGCAGTGTCCTTATTCAGATGATCACTTGATCTTGTAGACAGCTTCCTAATTGTTCTACCTATGTAAGAAGCACCACAGTCACATTGGAATTTATAGATTAGTAGAGTCTTCTCCTCCGGTTTGAGTAAATCTTTATGAATCAAACTAAACAGTCTCTGAGTTTTAAATACAATTTTCAATTGTATATTATTGTAATGTTGATTGATGAGATTGTTAAGTCTTCTTCTAATGTCATTACTAAAACCGTCGCCTTTGAAGTTGAGTCTCATGAAAATTTTTGTTTTTTCCATTTCATCTGTATTGACATCTTCATCCCTATTCTCTGAAATATTGATGAATTTGTCTACAAATTTCTTTGGATAACTATTTTCCATTAAACATAACTTCGAATTCTCTATTTCATTCTGCCATTCCTCCGGACTTACTATTCTTCTTATCCTTTTTCCTAGACCAATCACTAAGATTTATTTCTTTTTTCTCAAGATCGAAATAGTGAAATAAGAAGAGTTGTTAACTTCACCAAACTTCAATGTCCTTGTAGTTTGCAAAAATTAATGAATATCCCTATTAACATCTGTATGTCGTGGCTAAAAAGTCAGAAGTAGTTTTTTAAAATTATGCCCCACATGAATACAAAATCTGAATACACCTTGAAAGCAGCTTATCATGCTCCGTGACGTCGAAAATCTAATGAAGTCGAAACTTGAAAGTTACAGAGTAAATAAAAAATAAGGAAGACCGTACAAAGGCCGTAAAATATCAAACGCTGAAAAAAAGGGTAGAGAAATTTTTAAATTAAGTTAAAAAAAATATTCGGGGTGAATATTAGAAAAAATTTCCTCTGGGATGATTTTTGGAATTAACTCTTTAAGATACAACTATAAATTACAAGCTACTCAAAAGTAGTGAGATTCTCTCTCTGATCTGAAATATTTTAGTAATTTCATCTTCACCATCAATAGTGCAATGCTGAATTTTAATTTACAGGATTGTATTATTTTTTAAATATCCTCATTCATTCGTATATGTCATGTTCTATAGTAAAATGTAATTGTGAACCAAGAATTCTTAATAAAACATTCCAAATTCAGGTTTACAGGTTGTCCTCAAGTCAATTCTCAAGGCAATGGCTCCAATTCTACAAATAGGTCTTTTGGTATTATTCTTCATCGTAATCTTTGCCATTATTGGCTTGGAGTTTTACTCTGGAGCCTTCCACATGACTTGCTTTGAAATTGGTGGGTGGCTATAGAAATACATAGTTCTTTAGTAATTACTAATTAATACATTTTAAAATCGATATAGAAAAGCAAGATGTATTGCCATTATCGATACCAGGAGCGGATGGTCTTGTTCCCTGTGTTATTGAAACGAACGATAGTACCAAAACATCCAGTGCCTTTCATTGCCCAGAGAACTATGTGTGTAAGGGGTACTGGGTTGGGCCCAACTACGGGATCACCTCATTTGATAATATTGGCTATGCCATGCTAACTGTCTTTCAATGTATTACAATGGAGGGGTGGACAGATATGCTTTATACTGTGAGTAATTTATCACGAATTAGTTATACACGTTTTCAAACACGTCCAAAAATCCACTTGAATTCATAATTTTAAAAATTGAAAGAAAACCAAATGTACATTTCTCGAAGCATCATCAGTGGGAATTTTTCAAAAATGATACAAGTTAAAAGGTTCATCCAAGATAATAATTTACAAATTATGAGAGAAATAGTAAAAGTCAAAGAAAATAAGAATAAAATGGAAGCTGAAAAAAAATCTCCAATAAATAACAACAGTAGAGAGAAAAGTGAAAAAGCTCACATTGGCCAAGGTAGTTGAAGATTAAAAGAATGCTAGAATTATTTCGTTTTAGGTGCTTAGGTAATATTATATTACTAATATATCCCACAGGAATGTCGAGAGGTATTAGGTTCAAATCCCAGGTACAGAAACACTTCACTTCAGGTAAAAACTCCATTTAGGGAGGAGTTTTGCGTTAGCCAATGAGAATCAATCAAAAACCTGAGTGCAATACATTTCCTATTAAGTGCTATTCTTTTCTATTGTAGTCTATTCGAGTCTATGATTATATACAAATCCTCGAATACCATTATGCATACTTCACTTGAGGTACATTGAGCAAGCCTAATCATACAGGGCTTATTTCTGATTTAATTCACCCTTAATTCTGTATATTTTCAAAGCCTTTTCCTAAATTGAAAGTTTGATAAATCATTGATCAATAAAAATTATAGTGTCAATCATTAGACAAGAATTCTCATTTTTCTGTTAACCAACATGAACCTTCTGAGAACGATATCTGAAACATGATCAAGCATAAGACTCTATTGATAGATGCGATACTTCAAGAAATAAATAAAAACATTCCGATTCACTAGCTATAGACTATAGTCTGATGCGGTGTTTAAAATGCGCTAAGGAATTCTCAATCCTAAAAGGGGAATCAATCTTCCACAGTCAATTTCAAGATGACTCGTTGAAGGCAAATATTCATCGAACAATCGCCATACACCGAGTTTCTTGGGAAAAAGGATATATGAATAGTATTCATTGAATAATCAATGAGTATTACTCATAGAGGGAATCACTGGCAAGGGTTCTTGAATTGTCTACTCACAGCCATGGTCTAGAAAATAGAGTGATGACCTCATTCGATCTAGTCAATAACCTAATTTAAGATGAGAATATTGACTTTGATAGTTTAAGTTGGCTAAATATTGAGCATAAAAACCTTCTAATAACTTGAGTTATAAACAAGAAAAAGTTAAGATAAATTAATAATCAAGTTCTATGAAAAAATTGTTGAATTAATTCAGATTAGGCTTGCTCAATGTACCTCAAGTGAAGTATGCATAATGGTATTCGAGGATTTGTATATAATCATAGACTCGAATAGACTACAATAGAAAAGAATAGCACTTAATAGGAAATGTATTGCACTCAGGTTTTTGATTGATTCTCATTGGCTAACGCAAAACTCCTCCCTAAATGGAGTTTTTCGCTGTACCCGAAGTGAAGTGTTACCGAAATTTTTGACGTCTTCTCTTTTTGTTAATACAAAGAATAAACCTTATTGATGATTAACTTCTAATTTTTGAAAATTTCATCTTGAAACTTTTACCTTTTTTGTTAAAAATGAATTCTTATATTTTGAAATTTAATATACATAATTATGACAATAGTAAGATCTAGTTCAAAGAAAAATATAAAATTATATCTGAATAATAAATGATAGTTTTTGTAAATAGAATAAATGTGTTTTTTCTGATTGTGAAAAGTAATTCGGTTCGTCATCCAGTTAGTGAAGGTAAGAATAAAGGAGAGATTTTTAATGGCCAATTTTAGATCTGATATGATACCTGCCATAACTGATTTAAGATCAGTGAGGTTCAAACAATCAGATAAATAAAACTTTTTTGTTTATCAGGATTCCTGTGATTAGAAATTTTGTTTTCAGGTCTTTTCTATTCCCCCCTTCATAACTCATAATCATTGATTTATTTTCTTTTCAGGCCAACAATGCTTTCGGGAGTCGTTTCAATTGGCTCTATTTTCTACCTTTAATTGTGTTCGGCTCCTTTTTTATGCTCAATTTAGTCCTTGGTGTTCTCAGCGGGTATGTTTGAAAGATTCATAAAAAATGCACCAAAATAGCACTAGGTTGATCCTCCATGATGATAGAATCTTGATACAGATTGGAATTAAAGATTGAAAATTATAAAAGATAAAATATTTTTTCAAGATATTCTTCTAATTTAGGATAAACACAAGCTATAGAATAAACACACCTTTATTGTATAGCATAGCAAGGAGTCTACAATCTAACCAATTCCTTAATTGTTCTATTAAAATGTACACTTTCAAAATTATTTTTGAAACATTCATGCGATACAATTAAGATCTGATAAACTGACCAAATTGATCTACAACCAGTAGCTTTCAAGGTATCTCTCAAAGTAAATTAATTTTTTGGTCCAGTTTTTCAGGACTTTATCAACAGCGCTGTGAACTTGGGACAAAAAATAGTTTTTAAGACTTGGAAAACCTCGAATAACTCTCTACCTTACAGACCTCTAAAGTCTGAATTTCTTTGCATGACAGTATAATCAATAATGATTATTTTTTCTAATTCAAAGATTTATCTAATTCATGAATGATTCCGTAAAAATTAACTTCATCGATTGTGTTCTAGCCAATTTTGCTGTTGATCTCTCTACATAAATGATCCATATGGAGGAATTAAATACTAAAATGGCTTTCATATTTTTTCATAACTTTGTGTACTCTTACTCACTCAGTGAGGATTTGAGCTCATAAATAATTCAAATTTATAGAAATGAGAATATACTCAAAGATCATTTGGTAGTTTTCTCTTCTTTTCCACATCTTTTCTGTGAATTTACTCAAATATTCATCATACACCCCTCCATTTTTCTTCTTAAAGAGAGTTGTTTCCATATATTTTTTGAGCTTTCTCCAACTACTACTAGCCTTCTCCCTCTATCTCTTTATGCTTCATCCACTGGCCTTTTTTGGGTAATTCTTTTTATTAATTTAAGTACATAAAAATAAAATACGATTCTCTTTCATATACGTTATGATTGTTTGGACTATTTCCCTTTAAAATGTAATCATCCAAAATTTCATCTTTTAGCATCTTTAACCAATCTCTGAGATTTTGATCAACTTCAAAATAAAAAAAGAAAAACTCTTTGGCCCTGAAAGAGTTAGAAAGAGCTAGGGTGATAAAAAAATTTATTTTCCCCGAACAATGTTCTATGCCTTAATCAAAAATTGATGTTTTAACCATGAAAAACGCATTTTTGAAAATCAAGATGAAAATTTTTCATGTTCTGATATACGAAATCCCATTTTCCCTAAAATCATCAAAATTTACCTAATTTCCAGGGACTTTCTTCGAACATGTGAAAGAACACTCAATTTTTATTATAAGCCTTATTTTTATTCAAAATGTTCCAAAAATATTCAAAAATCTCAATTTTGTCCTTTCTCGTAGTGAAATTCATTGAAAAAATCTTGGCGCGTGTTCTAAAATTGTCATCTTCAATCGAGATTTTGTATATCAGAACAAACTCGAAAACGTATGGTTTTATAGGGAAAAATGCTTAGTTTTCGATAATCTTCAAAATGAGGCTGGGAAAAGTTGAAGAATTAGTATTTGGATATTTTTACTATTTTATTCTATTCCAATTTGATTCTAAATCAATGATCTGAAGTAGCATGACATGACCAGAGAAGCCAATTTTCGTATTTTAAATGTCTGTACAGTGTACATTTATACTAATAGTACATGTAATCTGGTGATGCTATAGAAACCATAAATAAACTTGAATGGTGTTACTTATCCAGTCATTTCCTGTGCCCAAATGATGAATGCAATAAGACGACACTTGCAAGATGTATGTTGCTGATAAACTGGGATTAGGACTCTATAGTAATGTACTTGAGTAGGAGATAATGCCAAAATTCTATTTGGCTTGAATAAAAAAAAAGAGATTATCAATCTTCTTCTTCTTGGAGAGAACAAATCTACACTACACACAGTTTCCCCATTATTCTTCTATAATTTGCCGATTCTGAGTAAATAATTGGTTTGTAGAAGATGGATAAAGGGTCATTCATACTAGTTTTAGAATAAAGTAGCTGATTTCACCTCAAATTAATAAATGTAGCCATCATCATTTAAATTAGTGTATTAGTAGATATCGTCATTATTCTCATCAAAATGCCGATACCATCCATAAATTATTAAGATCTATTATGGTCACTCTCAGCAATTAGAAATAATACTAAAGAGTCTTTCATCAATGTTATGTACAACTCTTTTCTTTGTTCTAGTGAATTTGCAAAAGAAAGAGAAAGAGTTGAAAAGCGTAGAGCCTTCCTCAAACTTCGACGCCAACAACAAACTGAACGTGAATTAGACGGATATCTCGATTGGATACAAAGAGCAGGTTTGTTAATTTCAATTTTTTCTCCCAACATGTAGAATATAATTTTTTCCCTCTATACCCATCAGAGGAATGCATTCTAAATGAGGAACAAACTACTGCAGCTGACCGTCTGAGAATTGTTCGAGGTAAGTGGCTCACTATAGAGATTATCAATAAGTTAATAAATGTACCAGGAGTTGTATTCGAGAGAGAATAGAAATTGATCCAGAAACCACAATTAGAATGGGTTACTTCTGTTTCGAAGATTTTTAGTTTTGAAAAATGAATAAAGTTCCCATTAATAATATTGAAAGACTGCTTCCAATATTGCTTTTAAAGATGATTGTAGTTTTTGGAAGGTCTTTTGTGAAATTCTTAAGTTGGTTGATATGAATTTGGGAATCTATGATTTTTTACACAAATATCGATTTTTTTATCAAGAATTCAAATTTGTTGAAGATTTTTTGGAATCCTACTCATGTTGACCACTTTTAGAATTTGAAAAAAAATATTTTTATGAAATATATCAACATCAATTCACGTCTCTAGAAGAATATAGAGAATAGATTTCTGATTGACTGGCTATTCACGAATTTCCTCAGTCTATTTCGAATAATGACTAAGAAGCTAAATCTCAATTGTCACGAAATTAATTTTACTGACACGAGTATAGAAAATTATAATTTTTCCATTCTCCGGTAGGAACGGGAAATAATAAATAACATTGAGCACACATCCTATGAACAAGCAGATATTTCTTTCCTGGATCTATATGCAACTGTAATAATGGATTTTATCGATTATTGAGTTATTCTTCTTCTTATTATTACTACTTAACTATTAGTACTGGGCAAGAACATCGATCTTTGTATTATAATATTCATCCTAAAATAGTTATACTGTATGAAAAAGAATCGAAAAGTTTAGAGGCCTCTGAAATTGTTGAATCGACTTTTCGAAATAATTGTTCGTTTAGCACAGCTATTTTTAAATGAAAACACCTCCCTATAGTTCTGAGGTCAAATATTTTTGTTTTCTTAGCTCGGAAGAGAGCGGACAAAATTAGACGTAAAACAGTTGATCCGGAGAAGGCCAGAAACCAAGCAGAATCAGAATTCGAAGAGATCGAGATGTCTGAAAAGAAACGTTTCAAATTTAATGGTACAGTCTGCTGTTGTCGATATCAGAAAAAGTTAAAGTAACTAATTAATCAATAATCAAACCTTTTCAATCCATTCAACCGAATGATAATATCATTTTCCAATAGATATAACGTACGAAAGTTGGTTAAAATGCAGGCCTTTTATTGGGGTGTTATTGTCCTCGTCTTTCTCAATACAATATGCCTAGCTGCTGAGAATAATAGACAGCCAGATTGGTTAAAAGATTTTTTAAGTAAGTTTGGCCTTAATCCCTCAACTTTCTCTGAATAGAGGAAAATTTTTTCGACTCGGAATAGAAATTCACATACTTTGACTATATTCCACCTTTACTAATAATAAACCTGACTCACGACCAAGTAGAAATATTGAAAGAATCCTCACTAGATTTCAATTTACCCTGAGCTAAATTCCTACAATGCTCCATGTCAGAGTCTGGCCTCAATCTGTTATGCCTTTACTCTCCTATATCCGGTGGTTTTTCCACTTAATTTTTCAGATGAACTCTCAACGCGAATAAAAAACTCATACAAGGTTCTTTGTTTTATTTATGACTATATTTTTAATAGTTTCTATTCTATTATAGATTATTTTCAAACAAAAAAAGAAAAGGAGATTTATTCGGAGAAATATCAATCTTTTCCTAAGCCCATTTCTGAGTTTCTGAGAAAGAATCAAACTAATTACGATAAGATTAACCATGTGTACTATATATGATAATAATTCATGAAAGTCTTCTCCTCTTTCCGCTTAATTGCAAACAATTATCACCTAGTTTGAGAAGATTTCAGACATAATATGTATGAATATTCTTTAGATATTGCTGAATACGTATTCCTTGGATTGTTCATGTCAGAAATGCTACTCAAGATTTACGGAGTCGGCGTAAACATTTACTTTCAGTCATCATTCAATATTTTCGATTGTGTTGTAAGTTTGCCGAAAATCATTAATAATTATTATAATCATATGCACAAGATCAAAACCCAAGTAGTGAGTATTTTCTCTTCAAATCGAAAAAATCGAATCAATACAAATCGGTATCTAGAAATAGTCTTGAATCAAAAAACGTAAACAGCTATCAAAAACATATTTTATATAATTGCAAAATTAATCATCGTTCAGCACAGGGAGGACTAACCAATGGTTAGTAACCATGACTGCAATTATTGAATTCCAACACAGAAAAAAAGGAACCATAAATGGAATATTTAAAACTTTGCATTACATTAAGAAACCTAAACAGTGAATTTTAGGGGTCCTCGAATCAAATGTAGAAAGGTGACCAAAATTGTATTTCGGCCTATCACTGCATCCATTTCTGCAAATGCCAATTCCCGAGTAATCAATGATACGTTTCGAAAAAATTTATATCTTTTGAATGCTTTCCATTAAACGTAACTGATTTTAACAACTTTTTGCATCAACGAATCGTGTTTGAATAACAAGATCCAAAGAAAAAATAATTTTCAAATTTCAAACCGGTATCAAATTTATTCAAATTATTTTTATTATTCAAGAAAAGTAACTTCATATCGACCATCTTCACATTGTATTTTGATATCTAAATTTTAAATTCTAAAATATCTTTTCATCATTATAGGTTATAATTGCCAGTTTATTTGAGATTATTTGGCAAATTAACTATCCAGAAGACTCCTTCGGTTTCTCAGCCCTGCGTAGTATTCGTCTACTGAGAATCTTCAAGGTAACCAGATACTGGGCATCATTGAGGAACCTTGTCCTCTCCCTACTCAATTCCATGAGGAGTATTATCTCATTGTTGTTTCTACTCTTCTTATTCATGCTGATATTTGCATTACTCGGCATGCAGCTTTTTGGTGGAGAGTGAGTTTATAAATTTAAACTTTTAAATGTACCATGGAAGAAATCAGTAGTTATTATTTTAAATTTAAACTATATTCGAATCTTTTATTAATAGGAATATTGTTAATGGAATCTGAAATCTTCAATGGATAATGAATCGTAGTAAAAGAAGACTTTTTTAGGAATAATATAATATAACAAGCCTTTTTCCAAAGCCTCTTACTGACGTTTCCACTGATGAAGGTACTTAAATCTAGTTTTACTAGTATTTATTGATACTGATATGAAAGAATTTAATAAGAAATCTTTTGTACTAATGAAAAATATTATAAAACTTCAATCTACTTCTGGATTATTTGGGGTGATATAAATAAAGCCATTTTCGAAAGAATACCTATGCAAAAGGTACACTTCGATCGATTTAAGAGAAAAATTTCGAAAAGAATTCAGAATCGAGAACAATGGTAGTTGAGATTGCTAGAAACACCCGGATATTTTGTGAATGTCTACTTTTTGTTTTCGACTATTTTTATTGCCAGAAAATTAATATAATCAGAGACAAAATCACAAACCAAGAGCAGGTGAAGCCCTTAGACGAAGACAAGTGCATCATAAGGCACAATATTACAAAAATTTTTTATCTAAGATGAAAATTGCTAATTAAAACTCAAACCCTTATTTCGGTAACATTTTCTAGGAAGTTTAGTCTAGTCTTCGAAAGAGAATTTTCTCAAACTTTTAATTTTGAATTTTTTCCTCCCCTGATTGACAGTTTCCTAGATATTCCAGTCAGAAACTTGAGGTACATAATTTCTGTTCTCTCTCTCTCTCTCTCGTTTGACACTAAAAACATTAACATTATAAAGATTAGAAAATAACATAGATTCGATCTTTCTCAAGTCACGACATACATATAAATTTTTTCCATCATGATAGAGTTTATCTATATATTTTTCAGTCCCAACAGTTGAAACTAAAAGCAAATCATTCATCATTTTTCTATTCATATGGTAGTACTTTTTATTCTATCAACATTTATTTGTAGGAAAATTATCCTTTTGTTATTTTCAATAGATTCAATTTTGACGACGGTCAGCCAAGTCAAAATTTCGACACCTTTGTCAAAGCTATCTTGACTGTATTCCAAGTAAGTTATTTTCTGTGCATTTTGATAACTTTAGACATTAAACCTACTAGCAAAGTGTTACATAGGTTAGAAATTGGATAAGCAAGTGTCAATAGTGTCAGGAAAGTCACATATTCTACTCACGTTCTATTTGTGAGAAGAGAAGTTTTCATTTTTTGATTGGTTCATCCCTGTTTCCAGGACTGACACGTTTTCACATAAAATGAACAAATAATTGTTCTGAATAATAATTTGTAATTATAGTTGGATACCACTTATTGTAAATTTGTACTTATATGGCATGTATCACACTGATGAGTATGCCCAAAATAAAGGCCTTATTTGTGAAACGATTGGTATCATCTTCTTATTTTTTATAATGATAACTTCGGTGACTTTGCTCAAAACAAAGGTTACCCAACAGATCACTGAAATAAAGAGGTTTACTAAATCTTTTGGCACCTGTTTAAATTCTTTTAGACCAATTGATTCCCATACCAACAAAGAATTACCTCTTGATACAGGCAGTTTTTCACCAAGAAAACTTTCCAGAGTAAAAATGTCTCTTCCTATTTAGTACTTGAGGTGTTTAACCTTATTCATTTCTAGAGAAACAAACGTCAACTTTTTTAAATTTTTCTCAAGATCCTCACTGGTGAAGATTGGAATTTGATCATGTATTCTGGCGTTCGATCTCAGGGTGGCGTGGAGAAGAATGGAGTCTTCTTTTCAGTCTATTTTGTAGTCCTCATGTTATTTGGTAACTGTGAGTTTAACTAGTATTCTTTAATCATATCCTCTATCATCGTCATCTATCATTGAAATTGTGCAGGGCATTAAATATAAATCAATTAAAATTAAAAAAAACATGAATAAAATCAATAAAAAAGTGTATTTTTCATAAGTAGATCTTTCAATATTTTCAATTTTTCTGTCTCAGAAACCCACAAAGGAAAGAATGTAGTAATTCTGCCAAGGCTGGAAATTTTTAATCATTTTTATTAAATATCTTTTAAGACCCAAAATTTTAGGAGTTTAACGTTCTCTTGAACACGAAGAGTTTTGAATAATCCGCCTAATTTTGATCCCAAATGTCTCTGAATATGTATAAGGCCTTTATAATGAATAAGAATTAACATATGTTATAAATCTTTTGAATTCTCTTGAATAGAAATCGAATAAATTATATCATGGTTAAATTAAATATTTACTACTTTTAGATACTTTGCTCAATGTATTTTTGGCCATTGCTGTTGATAATCTGGCAAATGCTCAAGAGTTAACTGCTGCTGAAGAGGAGGAGAAGAGAATTGCTGCTCAAGTATGAACTAAAGAAATTCCTTACTATAAATGTAACTTGATTAATTCTCATTTTTCCTCATCAAAAGAAACAAGAGGAATCTATGAATGCTGAACTATTGGCTCTCAATGGATGTGAAGAGCAAGAACAGGAAGAAGTCCTTGTGGAACAATTGGGTAAGAATATATATATATGGAATTCATATTAATTCATGGGGAAAATTCTTAATTCATCTTACTCAACTATCTTTAGACTTGAATCCGGAGAATGAGGGCGACGAGAATGGACCCAAGCAAAAGTATGGCAAGCCCATGTTACCCTATAGTTCCATGTTTATATTTTCCCCCACCAACCCGTGAGTATTCAAATCTCTCAAGTTTAGAAAGATCAAATGTGATTAGTAGGGCCAAAGATATTTATTTAGCGTATTTAGATATTTTTTATGTCTTAAGAGTATGAAGGATACAAGTTTCATGAAAATTGAGCATTTAATCAAGTTCAAAATTATTTCTGGTTAACCAATATTGACATGATCGAAAGCATCTGAATGAATTATAAATAAAAGGGTCGAATTGTTGATCGAAATTACGTATTATTTTATGACTTTATTCCTTACTTTTTGAGGCCCTATCTCTGATCAGGAAATAAAAAATATAACAGTTGAAAATATCAAATTTAATGATAAATGTTTACAATTTTCTTTGTTTGTTTGTTTAGCATCCGAAAATTTTGCCATTTCGTGGTGAACCTCCGATTCTTTGATTTGTTCATTATGATTGTCATAGCGAGTAGTTCCCTTGCTCTAGCTGCCGAGGATCCAGTCAACGAGGCCAGTATTAGTAATTGTGTCCTTGAATATTTCGATCATGGCTTCACAGTGGTGTTTACAATTGAAATGTTCCTAAAGGTAAATGAGACAATTTTTGAATTAGACAAAATCAATACTCTAAACTAACTTTGAATATAGCTCATAGATTTGGGAATCATCCTCCATCCTAATTCTTACTGTCGGGATTTTTGGAACATTCTTGATGCAGCCGTTGTCATTGGTGCCCTTATTTCATTCTTTAGGTATGTTTCATCTTACCAAGTTAATTCTTTCAGTTGAGTTTTCCAGCTAGAAGATTCTTTATCAGTAAAAGGTTGTAAAAACACCTCTTTTCTCTAACCTTTTTACTTTGAGCATTCCTGGTAAAGAATAACAAGAATATCGAGAAAAGCATACTGATGTTCTGTCTATTTCATTGAATTTGAATCTGTCCCTTCAAGATTCCATTAATGATTCAACATTTTCCTTGATTTACATTAACCATTGTATTTGAATTTCTCTCTATATGCTCATACTAATGCTTATAATTTCAGATCACGAGAAGGAAAGTCAGGTTCTGAAAGGTAAACACTCCCAATAGTTATCCCGTTATTTCTATTTCATCTGTGAATTTCTTACTCTTACTCTTTCTCTCTCTTTTTTCTTGACCACCTTTCTCCACCTGTTATCCACTTTTTATGTATTGTTTTACTCTTTCTCTAAAAATCTATCTATCCTTTATTTTTCTAACCACATATTTTGATACTTTTCGGTTGGCAAATATCCACTAGACATGACATATTGAGAAATGAATCCAAAACACTATTGTAATGTTCATCAATAGTGTCACTTTTACTGTTTTTAAATGTAAATCTTGGGGATTTGAAAAACACCACAAATGAGTGTCATCAGAAATTATTTGACCAAGTTCCCTGATACCTAACTAGCTTACAATACAATACAATTTCAAGTTTTATTTGCACTCCAGACCAAAATTTTTGTAGTTGAGTAGTTTTTTTAAAGGATTTTCCAGTCCAAGCTTTTATCGGAAAATTAAAAATCATTCAAATTTATTAGCTTGAGTTTAAAATATCGATACAACAATGAAAACACCTTTCTATCGGGATCATTATTGTTTTTATTCAACTTTTTTGCATAAGACACAATTTATTATTATTAGCAATGATTTATTACATTTATTGAACCTCTTTCCTCGATTTGCTCCATTCATTTCTAGCGCATCGAATTCAATGAGTCAAGGAGTGTAAGTTTCCTGGCATATTTATACACATTTATATCGGCATCGTACATCATATTTTTATTTACTTTCTTTGAAAAAAAACACACTCAACTCAGTTCAATGTGCCTCAATTTCCCAATCTTTACATCACATTATCTGGGCTTCAGCATTCGTTCTTCTCATAATTTTTTACATTCTTCTATTTCCTTTGATTGTATCCTCATGTTTGTTTTGCCTGTGTAAATTTAGATGTACATTTGTATGTGGAAAATGAATTCACACAAGCCTGTTGTATCATTCAAATGATCAAGTATAACCAGAATGAACTGAACTGCAATGTTTACATCCACTGATTGGGTCAAGACTGACCAATCAGAATGTAGTAGGCAATGATATCGATTTTTTATCATAAATCAGAAGGAAATTTTCTCTTCAATGAAAATTAATGAGTGAAAAACTGTCAAAGTCTGTCTTTTTTTCATACATTACATATTAATATTAGTACATATTATAATATATATCTGTGGAGTGGAAAATATCTACGTTTAAAAGCATACCCTTGGTGTACAATTATGTACAATTTTATGTGTCAATGAATTTAATCTATTTGTATTTAAA
Source organism: Gyrodactylus bullatarudis (assembly GCA_012064415.1). Lineage (NCBI taxonomy): Eukaryota > Metazoa > Platyhelminthes > Monogenea > Gyrodactylidea > Gyrodactylidae > Gyrodactylus > Gyrodactylus bullatarudis. The sequence goes on from SSNU01000144.1 coordinate 189,252, forward strand.
AACCAAAATATCCCGATCGATTACTCAAAGGGAACACAAAAATATGTATTTTTCCTTTTTTTAGATTCCCTAATACTACCAGAGAGTTTGTGTGTGTATCTTTCTCTCTTATGCGATGCATATCCATATTCTGATGCATAGCAGATAAAGGGGTGATGGTATAGTGGGAGTTGATCCGAGGGACATAACTTTTCACGCTATAGGGGGAGGGGGAAGGAGTAGCAAAAGAATGAGAGAGATGGAAGGCATTGTAAATACGAGTATTTCTTGCCATTCTTCATTCTTTATAACGGGCCAAAAATTATGATGAAAGAATTGATCCCATTAAAAATACTCATTTATAAGATAGAGTTAATTCCAAAAGTGACCTCAAAGGAAAATTTCCTTTAAGCATCTCACTTGGAGATTATGTAGAAAATCTGAAGGAGTCGGAACTTGAAGGTTAACTAAGAAACGTGAAAGATTATGTACAAGCCGGAAAAAGTGTAATTTAGTATTGATAAAATTATTTCTTGTAAGCATTTTCTTTTGAAAAATTTTTGGGGTCTTACATGTTTCCTTTGTGGTCATTTTTGGAAATATTTGGGGTCATGTATGGAAAAAAATTTCTTTGGGGTTTTAGGCCTACTTACAAAAAGTACAACAAGATTATTTTAAAAACATTGAATTTGTTTATCATGGTATTGAAATTTTGTAGATTTGTTCAATGCTTTTTAGTTTACTAGAAATGAAAATTTTATATTCGTATATATTTTTAATGGTTTTGTTGTCGAATATTATGCATGAACTCAATCACCTCACGGAACTGCTATGTTTTCCCATGACTAAAAACTTGTTTCTATAGCAAAAATCTAAGCACAATCAAATCTCTGAGGGTACTTCGGGTTCTTAGACCTCTCAAAACCATCAGAAGAGTGCCCAAGTTGAAAGTATGTCTACCATGACTAAAGAGGTCACACTTACAAAACTAATTTTTCTCTCCAAACAGGCAGTCTTTGACTGTGTCGTCAGTTCGCTGAAGAATGTCTTTAATATCCTAATTGTCTACTTGTTATTTCAATTCATCTTCGCTGTGGTTGCAGTACAGTTATTCCAGGGTAAATTTTGGTATTGTACAGATTTATCAAAATCCACTGTGGAAGAATGCCAGTAAGTACATTATTTCATACAATACTCGCAATAAAACAGTAAAAAAAATGTAGTGTATATCGCCTAAAAAGTGCCAGAGTTTTTCTTTAAAACTCTCTAAACTCAATCTATAAATTCTCAACAATTTTCTGTAAATATGAAGAATAGAATGTGGATTCGACAAAATTGCTGGTTGTTTCATAGTAAAACGTGGATGATGTCTTTTCATGCTTTGTACATTCCCTTTATAAGATATGCTCGATATTAAGCAAAAATTTCTGTTTAAAAAAGAAGATGATACCAGTTGTTATAAAAAGAGGCCTTTATTTCGGGCATAATCATCAGTGTGAAACATGTAATATAAAGTATACATTTGCAAGAGCCAAATCATTGGTTCCAGTTGTTTTATTTCATACCCTTTTTAAAATATGCTCAACGAAAAGATTTATGAGATTCTAGAAATCCTCGACCTATGCCTTACATAGACATACTAATGAGAATTTACTATTTTCAACTTTTTTTCAATTTTTATCGATTTCATCTCAACCTCATCTCAGCCAAATACAAAATCTTCGTTTAATGTTGATTTCAAATAATTACCTGTTTTCAATCTTCGAAATCGATAACAATTTTGGGTTCGAAAGTTGAAAAAGTGGAAATTTGTGCATTTCCGAAAACCGTCTAATTTTGGTCAGATTGATTTGGCATTGGCGCATTTCATTTTTGAATTCAAAAATTCATTCGTTTAATAACTTGTTACTTCAATAAGATTAATTGGAATTATCACAATTAGAATTGGTCTGAACCCTAAACCTGTATTATGAACAATAATGAACTTTGACCTTTATTTTTCAGAGGATATTATTTCTATTACGAGGGTTCAGTACCGTCAGTTCGACCCAGAGCGTGGAAACAAAAAGATTTTCATTATGACAATGTTGCTTTTGCCATGCTAACCCTGTTTACTGTCACCACAGGGGAAGGTTGGCCTGAGTAAGTTTTTATTCTCTAAATAATATTTTCCAAAATTTAAATAAATATTCCTGTATGTTCAACTCACATATAAATACAGCTATTTTTGCCAATATTGATAGGAAAATTTTTTTGTTACATGATTGAATCTGAAATCTTCAATAGATTTTAGTAAAGTAGATATAACAAACCTTCTACCGAAGCCCCTTCATCAATGGCAATATTGGTGAAATCAGAATTATACGGATAGAAGATTTTCATAAATTAATGATTTAGCGAATGGTTGATTTCAGGTTTTTCCGTGTTTAATTTTGAATGGTTTTTTAGATCTGGACCAATAGGAATACTCATCCACTGAACAAGATACTTGATTATCTCAGTACCGAAACGTCTGGAAGAGACTTTCGAAAAAGATGGGGTTATATTCTTATTGTCAATTTCAAATTTATTGTATAAATATTTCTGAGTAATTAAAAATACATGTGTCGCTTACAAGTAGAACGGATGTATAGGGAAATAACGTATTGAAAAAAACTATGAAGGAATGATCCGACAAAAAAAATTATCAAACATGGTTCTAATTTGAAGGATTACAGAAAATAATTTTAATATCCTTCTATTTTGACCATGGTAGCGAGAGGGTTAAATGCTCAACCAAAAATATTGGAAAGATCGAACGATTCTGATGGCAATCCAAAAATTATTGCTTCATATTCTATGGGACAAAAGTTGGAACTTTATAGAAAATTAATTTCATTATTTGCAGCCAATAAGATTTGTACTTGAAAAATTTAGGGCAGCCTAACCAGAAACACACCTTTTTGATTTAGCTTCGTTTCCACTCACATTTCAGCTTTATATAAACTCAACAAGTGTATAATACTACTGCTAGTGTAGTATTAAGCAACTAGAGAATTATAGTTAACACCTCATCATCATCATCATCATCATACAGTAAATTCATGTTTTTATCCCTGCACGCGAGAACACTTCTTCAGTCTGTTCAGAATTCATTTTATTTTTATCCATCACTAAGGTAAGAGAAAAGATTACTTTGTATTGCTAATACACTAATCTCCATCTCTAATTATAATAATAATAATAATTCTGTCTTATTTTCACATATATATAATATAAATTTGTATATATATATTTATAAATTGGATATTTATTGCCATTAAGGTTACATAAATCTATCTATTAGAGTAGAGTATTATGTTGTCTATCGATAGACGAATTCCCATTTCCCACAAAGAGATTCTTTCGCTCAATTAACCTCTCGTTTATTTGAAAGAAAGAATAAGTAGTCGACTTTTTCGAGTACAATATTCGTATTGTATTCTATTCATAATTGCTAAGGTATAATTACAGTTTTATATTTGATCATTATTAGATCGGAATTTATGATTTTTACAAAATTCTGATGAAAATTATCAATTTAAAGAAAGGATGGCATTTTTCAAATTTCGAGTTAGCACCGAATTTTCATCATTTTGAACTTTGAGTTGAAAATTTTTTAAGATTATTTTTGAAAGCCAGAGCGTAATCAAATGTTGATTTTAAAAATCAAGATTAGACATGGAAGCCGATTATCCCTATGATTATGGTTCATCAAATTTTCATTGATTTTCAAGCAATAGAATGAAACCAAAATTCTCTGGGGTCATTCTCAAAACCTGATTCAGCATATTTGATTTCTTTGTCTTGTTGTGATTCTAAAAATCAACTTTTGATCATTCTCTCAACTTTTTAAGCTCAAAGTTCAAAATAGTATTAACAAATCAGGGATGTGTAGAGAGTGAAAGTTTTCTCTAGGAACTATGAGTTATTATTATTATTATTCTGGTAATTTTCAACAATGTACTCTTCTCGTAGATAACAACATTCAAATGGAAAAGTGTGAAAATCCACTGAAGAAAGTACACCTTTTTTCTTGTGTTCTCTTGATAAAATTTTTCCCGCCTATAAGACATAGTTTAAAGATTTTGTAATTCGTGATAATAATTCAGTGAATTTATTCTTTTATTCCAGTGTCATGAGGAATAGTATTGATGCTACCAAGGCAAATATGGGTCCAAAGCGTGACTTTAGACAACAAATGGCCATATTCTACATTGTATTTTTCATTGTATTTCCATTCTTTTTTGTAAATATTTTTGTCGCTTTGATTATTATCACATTCCAAGAGCAAGGTGAAAATGAACTCATCCATCATGAATTAGACAAGAATCAGGTAGGTCTAACTCTTAGCATTGTATTTATTTGAAAAATTCTCCCTTTGCCACAAAAATAGAAACAATGCATTGACTATTCCATAAATGCACGTCCTCTCAGCCGATACATGCCGAAGAATACTTACTCTTTCAAATATCGTGTCTGGCGTCTAGTTGTGTCGAGTCCCTTTGAGTATTTCATCATGGTTATGATTGCCCTGAATACTCTTATCCTCATGATGAAGTACCATCGAGCAGATCGTGAGGTCACCTCAGCCACAAAGCAGGATACAAACACTCAACGTTATCTTAATTATTGTACAGCCCTGGTATATTTGAATACAGCCTTTACAGTAATGTTTAGCATTGAATGCCTATTAAAGATTATGGCATTCGGGCCAAAGAATTACTTCCGGGATCCTTGGAATGTTTTTGATTTTGTCACTGTCATTGGCTCTATCACTGATGTCCTTGTTACAGAATTGCAAAATTCCCAATTCCTCAACCTTGGCTTTCTGCGTCTCTTTCGAGCGGCCAGGCTAATCAAGTTACTACGCCAGGGCTACAACATTCGGATACTCTTATGGACGTTCATTCAATCATTTAAAGCTCTTCCTTATGTTTGTCTACTGCTGGGCATGTTGTTCTTTATTTTTTCTATCATTGGAATGCAAGTATTCGGCAACATCAAGACAAATGATGAAGAAGGTGCCCTTACACGTCACAACAACTTTAAAACATTTCTCAATGCAGTCCTTTTATTATTTCGGTAAGGCTATAACTTACTTTTTGATTAAATTAAATACTTAACAATTTGATAAATAAATATAAACCAATGAAACTTTGTTTAGCTGTGCCACAGGAGAGGCTTGGCAAGAGGTTATGCTGGCCTGTGACGCCTCAAAAGACTGCGAGAGTCACAATAGCAAGACTGGCCACCAAACATGCGGCAGCAATGTCTCATATGCATATTTTGTTGCCTTTATCTTTTTGTGTTCCTTTCTCATGTTGAACTTATTCGTTGCTGTTATTATGGATAATTTTGATTATCTGACGAGGGACTCTTCAATTCTCGGCTCACATCATCTCGACGAGTATATTCGAGTTTGGGCAGAATACGATCCCGGAGCTACGTAAGATATCTCTAATTCTTTTCTACTCTTCTAAGAAATTTTTAGTTGATAAAAATGTTGAAATATATGCCTATTTGAAGTGTGATTTATTCGCTTTCCAGAGGTCGAATTCATTACACAGACATGTACGACATGTTGAGAAAATTGGAGCCACCTGTGGGTTTTGGTAAAAAATGTCCCTATCGTCTTGCCTATCGAAAATTGATTCGTATGAACATGCCTATGGATGAGAATGGCTCTGTTCATTTTACTACAGCACTGTTTGCTCTCATTCGAGAATCACTGGGCATTAAAATGGGAGAAGCTGAAGTAATGGACATCAAGGATGCGGAACTCCGTGAAACCATAAAGACAATGTGGCCATTACAAGCCAAAAAGGTCTTGGATTTATTGATACCTCCAGATTCCGGTAAGATTTCATGGATTCATTATTGACTATAACGCTGTCTGCTTACTGCCTGACAATGTTGTCTTCTGGCTTGTATTGGTCTATCTGTAGGAAAAGAAAGGGGAGAGAAAGGAGTAGTATTTCTTAAAAAGCAAGGATTATAAAAATTATAGTGAATTATTTGAGTAATAACTCTGATAATATAATTCATCACTTGAAAGAACATTAAACTTAAGATTAGAATAAAAAACATTTAGATTACCCTGATAAAAATAGTTTGGACTCACACGAATACATGCCGTATTCTTATTCTGTAGTGAGATTTTTCAAAAAACTAAGATACTTAAAACCTTGTGTGCCTAATCAAAACCTTAAACTAATCAGATTTCTTCTCAACTTTTATCAATCAATTCTAACCAACAATTTCAAATATTTATATCCGTCTTATTATCATTATTGTTTACTTTTCTTTATAGAGTTAACATATGGCAAGCTGACTGTGGGTAAAATTTACGCTGGCCTATTAATATACGAGGGCTGGCAATTATACAAGAATGCACTCTCTAAAATGGATCCCAAAGAGCGTGCAGCGATGCTTGAGAATAGGGTGGATGTCAACACCTTACGAGAAGAAATCTGTCAACAAATTCGAATTGAAGATCAAGAAGAAGAGAAGTTCGATGCAAGCCGATCGTTCATCCAGCGTCAAGCAAGACAAGAAGAGCTAGTCGATGCTGATAAATGTCATGAGGAATACCCAGAGCCTAAGGAACCCTGGCAACTGAGGACTGAAATTGAGCCCAAGGAATATATCAACCATCCAATGCATCCATCCCCGCATGAGCAGTTGCAAAATTCTGGTATGAAGCTTCACAAACAAAACTACGAATACCTAAGTTGTGGTGCTAAGTCTCCTAGTAATAAACCAGGAGATGTCCGTTTCATTGAATCATCCATGTATGAATTAGTGTCCAAGAATATGCCCGAATACAAGGCAGGGCCAGTGGGGCCACAAATCGATGAAGATAATTTCCAACGGACCCAACCTCAGGAATACGACATCTTCCCAAGGAAGCCATGTCCTCAGACAATTGGAAAAGTTAATCGAACTGGTTCAAAGATGCTCAATTTTTATAGTAGTCCTCCTAAGGAGATTCCAGACCGAGAGTTTGTTTATCCTCGACATCAGAGTCAACGAATTCATTCCCAATCTGCCTACATGGCTCAACAACATATTTCCACTAGAATGAGTTATGGACAGGCCTTAAATCCTAGCCAACAGGCCTTCTATCAACATAATCCAAACTCTATAGATGAAGTTAATCATTTAGACTTTGCTGGAGCTGTCACTACCCTTGTCGACAAGGTAAACATGCTTGTTGAGAAAAATCGTCTTCAAAGATATTTGGGTAAGTCACCCTTTATTTAAACTCATCATAAAATTAATTTATTTGGTTATTTTCCAGGACGAAACTCGAAAGAATATGACATGGAAACCCTTTCAAACATCTACCATCAGCGCATAAAATCTCGAGGTCGCGGTCGACATCCTTCAGGACATTCCGCAAGTGCCAAACGATATTTGGATACTATATATCTGGAAAATCATCCAAACTATCGTTCTTTTGGTGGTGAACGTCGATCCGCTGTCTTCTCTCAATCCCCAATGAATCGACCGAGTACTCAGTCCCGCTTTTACAACGTACCTCCTGAAACAATTCATAGTAAGCCAGTGGAAGTTTCTGGAAAATCACTTCACTTTCCGTCAGCTACTCTGGGTCAGTCTTCTTCGATGAAAAAGCCAAAATTGTATCCAATTCCTCCGGAGACTTCAAATCATCCGCCACACGAACATTCATTCCAGCCAGCACGAATGGTCCATCGTACAAATAAATATTATGAAATGAGTTTGTAGCAGTATGAATAAAAATTCATAAAGACTCTTAATTCATTGATTTTATTAAAATTTCAGAAGGCCTTGAAATCGAGATTGAGGATGATGGAGAAAAGTTTATGTTAGAACATTCAGAGCAGGCTTGTCTGCCTCCACCCCGAGAGAGGATAGAACTTCCAAATCCATCTAACGACTCTGACCTTATCCTTGATCTCCAGCATCAACATCATCAAATGATGGATATAAGCCAGTCATCAGCCTCATCCCTGACTACGCTAAGTCAACAACAACATCAACATGACAATCCTACAACAAATCCAAATATATCTCCAATTTGATAGCTAATGCGAGGGGGTCAACTGAAATAATCTCTCTGATTTACGCAATAGGCATAGCAATTGGGCATGTAGTTGCTTAACAAGACAAAAGAACACACAAACTTTTACTTGATCATACTCAAAAACTTTTATTTATTTAAAAAAAATAAATATACAGGATGTCGTATAATCAAAGGTTTTTTATTAATATACTTCCTCTCCTATACACAATGTAATTTTGAACAATTTATTTACTAAAAGTTACTTGCTAAAGAGTTCTATTAGTGCCAAGAAACATTTATTATAATTATTGTTATTACGTAATATGACGTATCACATCAACATTCAATGAATCAATCATATACATAATCCATGAGTTCTCTTTCTCGTCGCAGCTACTATTCCAATGATTCCTTCATCCTTACTCATCCAATTGCATTGTAGAAACACAAAAACAACTGATAAATACTACTACTACTACTATTAGTAATAAAATGTTCAAGATTTACTCCAAATTTATCAAAATTAAACGATTTAAATTCCTTTTATTTAAACATTATTAAGAACAGAATTTTAATATTTGTCAAAAAAAGGATAAATTTCTGGTCTCCTGCTGACGACTAAAGAAAGACTTTCCAGAAATAAAATAAAGCTAAATGTACATTTTATACAATAAGAAAAAAATATTGTTAGATGTTCTTATTATTATTCAATATGTTAGAATGGTAAATATTCTGAAAACAAGAAAAATTATAAAAAATTCTGTGTAAATAAATTACAAAATTTAAAAACATTCTTATTTTCTTCTGGCTACTTTTAAGTATATGCATATTCCATCATATAGTTCTTTAAGAGCTGTTGTTATAAACGTTTTTTTATATGAGCCTGAATAAATTCCATCAATAGAATATGAAAATATATCAGCCTAATTAGAATATTTCTTCAAAGGCTATTAGGCATAAGTTTTGTTGGCATCTAAACTAATTTGTTTTAAAAGGTCTTTGGATCACCATATATGGGTAGTTGAGTATGATGGATACTAAGAATCTTATCGACTTCAAGGTCAATAATAAATACACCCTTATACGCAGAATTGGCTCAGGATCATTTGGAGAAATTTTCCTCGGCATTAACACGGTCAACGGTGATGTTAGTTATGATTTCTGATATCCTCCTCTTCTAGGAAGTAGCTGTAAAAGTAGAAAGTACCCGGTCAAATCATCAGCAGCTAGCTTATGAGAGTAAATTATATCGTTGCTTAGCCGGTGGGCTTGGTATTCCTCATCTCAAATGGTTTGGCAGGGAGAATGGCTACAATTTCCTTGTCATGGATCTCCTGGGACCTAGCCTTGAAGATTTATTCAATTTTTGCCATCGTAAATTCACTATGAAAACTGTTCTTATGTTGGCCGATCAAATGATATCCAGAGTTGAGTTTATGCATATGAGATTATTCCTTCATCGGGATATTAAACCAGATAATTTCCTTATGGGCGTCGGCAAATATTGCAATAAAGTCTACATAATCGATTTCGGCCTGGCTAAGCGGTTAAAGTCCAAAGCCGGTACTCATATTCCCTATCGGGAAGATAAAACACTCACAGGAACAGCCAGATACGCCAGTATCAATGCACATTTGGGCATTGAGCAGTCTCGTCGGGATGATTTGGAATCACTTGGTTATGTTTTCATGTATTTTAATCGAGGATCTCTTCCATGGCAAGGACTTAAGGTATGGAATACATTTATCGAATTCTTTCGTATTTATTTTTAATTTTCATTGAGAAAAAGGGGTTTGTAATTTTTAAAAAATTGAATCATGCTTGATAGAGTTAATTCGAAACCTTTTAATAATTTTTTCACTTTCTCTCTGCTAATTTAGGCTGGAACAAAACGTCAAAAGTATGAAAAGATTAATGAAAAGAAAATGTCAACACCCACATCAACACTGGTGCGTGGATTTCCTGCAGAATTCGGCATGTACTTTAATTATTGCAAGGCTCTAAGGTTTGATGAAGCCCCCGACTACCTCTACCTGCGTCAGTTATTTAGAATTCTTTTCCGCACTCTGAATCATTCATTTGACTTCATCTTTGACTGGAATACTCTCAGTAAAAAGTATGATCAAAATGGATCTTCCAAACAACCCGAGAGTCATGATAACCAATACAAGGAGACTGATAATAAGAATAATCATATTAAATCAGAGCAAGTTTTTAGCAATGTCCTGTCTCCATGAATTAATTGAATAACAAAGCAACTAAAATGTTCCATCTAATTCTCATTCTCTTGAATTCCCCCCTATCCCTTCAGTAAGGCAATTACTCATTATTTTTACTTTGATTTATTTTAGTACATGTCAGGTAGCTGTAACAAATATAATCTTCTATGTACAATGAACATTGTCGCCCATTCTCACATTAGGGTCGCATGTATATTTTTATGATCCCCTCTAGACACAGTCGATTGCCTTACTTGAACGACTGATGATAACTGTTCTATTTATCTATTTTTTCTTGAAAACAAACATTCTCTCTACACCTACACTCCCTCATGTTCCCTGTTACCTTTCCTCATGAATTTTGAGAATAGTTTGATGTAAATATGGAAAATTGAAAAAATAAAATACCAATTATGATATTCAAATAACTGTATTTTTAAACTATGAACTTTAGTTGAGAATAACTTGACAAGACTATATTCAGTTTAATTCAAAAATTTATTGATATGATAATTTATGGACATATAAAAAAATTTAACATCCCATAAGCTGGTCTGGTCTCTCTGATATGGTCTCATCATAATTTTCAGGTAATATTCTGTATCTGATAACAAATCTAGGTCGGGCCTGCTCACCTCTGTATATAACATATTCGGAATAGTTGAGGCCGCTACCGGGTGCACCTGTAACAGAATGATGACCCGGAGGAGCATGTGCCAGTTTCACAGAGTTGTAATGAACAAATGTCTTGCCCAGTGCAACTAAGCACACGAGTAGACTACGCTCACACTGATAACAGTCGGGATTTTGATGAACAGGGCATCCTGCTCCACCGATGCCAAAAACGTACTGATTAGACTTTGACGACATGTCGGCAAAATAGATGCCAGCCCCAAACATTCCTCCAATATTGGCATGTCTCTCATCGAAACCCTTTGTGATTATTGAATTAATAAAAGGACTGCCATGGAATAATAGTTTTTCATTAGCGAAATTATTGTTTTCTTCCATAATTTGTTTTTTTCTGAATTTGTACTCGCATAAATTCTTGTCATTCTCAATCATGTCAATGGTCAGGATACGGTACTTTGAAAAGGTATTCTTGTTGGGACCATGACTTCGAATGGTTTTCTGCATCATGTCCTCGATAAATTTATAATTCACATCAGAGGGATCACATCTATGAAGTGTAGTTACAGCTTTACTCGAAGCTATGGGCAAAAGAATCGTTTTGTCAGGACCATGTTCACAGGAGAGCTTTCTTGCGTGATTGAGAATCTTGTGGCGATCACCGAATTTCTCAATGCCGAGCTCTTTCAAATCGTGATCACCCATGTTGATAATGATTGAGGGGGTGACTTTTTCTCTTTCAAACAAATCAAAATAGTGTAGGAGGTCTAGTGAGCCTAGGAAGTCCCAGAGGTTGAACCCATCTAAATCAGCGAGTAGAGAAATATCACTTGATGAAACAACATCATCAGACTGAGGAGGTTTAGAGATAACTGGAATATCATTTTTGTCGACAACAATATCATGGAATAATGCCTTAATGTCTTCAGCTGTGGCTAGATCAATGGGAGTCTTGCCGTCGTGATTTGTCTTTAAGGGATCAGCACCACAAGACAAAAGTTGCGAGCAAATCTGAGTCCTACCCTTCTGGGAGGCTTCATGAAGGGGTGTGAAGCCCCAGTTATCTTGAGCATTGACATTAGCATTATGTTTGATTAAAAGTGTGACAATATTGATATGACCATAGCTACAGGCATTGTGAAGGGGTATAAGTCCCCCCTTATCCCTGGCATTGACGTTAGCACCGTTCTCAAGAAGATATTCAACAATATCAATGTGATTATAGCCAGCAGCCAGGTGAAGGGGAGTGGAATTCCTACCTTGAGAGTCTCGGCAATCACGTTGAGAGGGATTCCAAAGAGCCTTGATCCTGGCCAAGTTGCCCGATCTTGCTGCTATGAGAAGTTGAGATGGGCTACTGAGGAGGTTGGTGACTTCTGTAGTGGGATTCTCCCACAGATCATAGGGAGTCTTTCCATGGCCATTGATTCTGGAAATATCAGCCCCATTCTCAATGAGAATGCGACAAACTTCCAGTTTTTTCTTCAATGAAGCCTCGTGGAGAGAAGTGAAGCCCATATGGTCGGGCTTATTCACATCAGACCCATGTCTTATGAGAAGCTTGACCATTTTAGTATGACCATAACTACAGGCATTGTGAAGGGGTATGAGGCCAATGTTGTCTTGAACGTCAACTCTGGCCTTGTTTTTAATGAGAAACTCTGCAATTTTGATACGATTGTACCCAGCGGCAAAGTGGAGAGCAGTAGACTCTCTGCCTTTCTCATCGCCAGTATTAATAAAATGTTCAACGCTCTCTGGGGATGATACCTCCTGGACTCGGGATATTATTTGAACAACCAATTCGAGAAAGCCTTGACGACAAAAGTCATAGAGGTATTGAAGCAAAGAGGGCTGATTTAACTAGGAGTAAAGGAGAGAGGTTTTGATCAAATTAGTTCATTCAAATACATAACAAGGAACATACCGGTTTACGAGAGATGGTGGTTTTTATCAAGCTATTTTGACTGTCATTCTGATTTGTATAAGGAAAAGACTTGATTGACATTTTATCGAAAATGGGTGCAATGAAATTTTTAGCTCCAGCATAATACCTAACAATATCCCTAGCCGTTAGGCCGATATTGTTCTTGACGTCAATATTGATCTCAGGTCTATGCATAATGATCAATTCGATTAGACGACTGCGACAACTTCCAATTCTCTCCTTGTCATGGAAAGAGGGCCTTGTCAACAGATGGAAATTAGAACTTAAAGGCATTTATTGGAATGTAATAGACGAATTATTACTCACGGAATATCACAGAGAGAATGAAGGATAGTGTTGCCAGTCACACTGTTTTTATACTCGAATAGGTCAAAGTTGAAGCCGGATTTAGTCTTGAACGTCTTGGAAATAACAGCGAATAGGAGGAAACGATCCAAGTAAGATGTATTATAAAGGGAATTTTTGAGTCTATTATAGTCCATAATGGAATTGATATCTTCGTAATTCTCATAAATTCCATCTATTAACTTGAATACTTTATCCTCGGTAGTCTCGTGAAGATAATCGCAGAGAGAATTTCCTTGACAAAATAATTATAAATAATAAAGATAAAGTTTTATCAAAAATTAACTAGTTTTTGTACATGAAGAAATAGAAAAAAGAATTGAAAAGAAAACACATCAAGTGTGGTAGTGCATCGTGAAAAAAAAGAAAATGAAACTTACCAATAAATTCGAAAATGATCTGATCTTTTAGTTTGGCATCTCTAGCTAGGGAATAGGCATCTTGCCCGTCGTCATTTAATAGGAAAGGATTGGCACCATGTGAAAGAAGTAGGCTACAGACCTGTTCTCTACCTTTGAAAGTAGCCTCATGAAGAGGTGTAAACTGGTAGTGGTCACCAATATCAATTTGAGATTTGATCTTGGCCTCATCATTCGGGTCTGGATGATTTTTGGGATCTAATAGAATGCGACAAATTTCATAGTGTCCATAGTTACAGGCATTATGAAGGGGAATAAGACCACCGCGATCTTTGGCCAAGAAATCAGCGCCTTTAGCCAATAGATGTTTGAGAATTTTAATTCGATTATAACCTGCGGCCAGGTGAAGAGGGGTCGATTGGCGACCACCACTTGCTTGTAAGTTAATGTTTATTGGTGTTAGTAGAAATGCTACTGATTTAAAGCCTCCAGTTCTTATTGAATCATGTAGTTTTTCAATTTTATAATTTCCAGTCAAGACTTCTTTACACTCGTCCCGACTCAGCTGTAGAGGAGATTTGTCTTGTAAACTTATGGTGTTGGGATCAGCCCCTTTTTTGACAAGACACAAACAAGAACTAGGTTTATTCTTCAGAACAGCTTCATGAAGAGGAGTGTATCCCCAGAAATCTTTAAAGTCAACAATTGCACCATGATCATGAAGTAACTCTATAATTTCTACATGTCCGAATGAAGCAGCATTATGTAACGGTGTCATGTTGTTTTCATCAGTAATGTTGGGAGAAGCACCCAGACTAAGGAGATATCTAACAATATTTATTCTGCCATAACCACTAGCATAATGCAACAAGGATAATTTGAACTTTGAGGACGAGTTTTTAGCATTAACAGATATCCCATTCTCAATATTTTCCATAACTAAGTCCAAGTTACCGGATACACATGCCTCGAATATCGGATGGATAATAGTTATTAATTCCTTAGAGACACCAGAACTGGTGGATCTTTGGGTTTTTCTTTCAGACATTAGTGTAACACCATAATAAATGTTTAGAGTAGAAATTCATTCAAAACTGTACAAAATTTTAAATAAGCTGTATAAACAAAATTTTTTTACCGTGTAATTTTGTTTATAATTAATTATAATAGAAAATTTAACTATCGTTGTTGAAAAATCCTAAATTTCTCAAGTGCCTGTAATTTATTCATTGATGGAGCCCGATAAACCAAAAATAATCGAGTATAATCTTGAACCCAATTACATGCTACGATATGAAGTTAACGATGAAATGACAATTGTACTCAAGTCTGGTAAAGCAGAAATATTTGGAAGAGAATTAGTTATTGATGTTGAATTACCTCTTGAAATTGGACACAGAGGAACTCTCATTACATTTCATGGATGCAAAGTTGAAATTCATGCTAATAATCCTACAGCTTTCACTCTTCCCATCAGCGAAGATCAAGACATTCCCTTCATTTACATAAACATTCATGCTAATCTGGAAAAACTTAGAGAGGAAGCTTCTAAAAAGTCCGAGAGAGGTCCCAGAGTTCTTGTCGTTGGCTATGATAGTGTGGGAAAGACTACATTGTGCAAAACTCTTTTGAATTATGCCTCACGACGCGGCCATCATCCCATGTCTGTTGAGACTAATGTTGGAATGAATGAAATTTGTGTTCCAACCACAATGGCTGCCTTGGCGGTATCAAAACCCTTTGATTTGAGAGAGAAATGGCTTCTCGAAGAAGATCCTCTAGTCTATAGCTTCGGCTATACAGATCCATGTGATAATTTGAATTTATATCGAGAACAGGTTAGTAAACTTGCTGACATGGTCAATATTCGATCGGAGAATGACTCAAAAATATTCTCTAGTGGATGTATCATTAATATGGCTGGTTTCAAGAAGGACGATATTACGACATCTGTTGGAAACCAAAAAAGTATTCATGCTATACGAGCTACTGCGACAGCTTTTGAAGTGGATATTGTCATTGTTATAGAAGATGGATTTCTATGTGAATTCTTAAAAAATGACTTCCCCAGTGAGATTACCGTTATACGAGTCCCAAAGTCTTCCGGAGTTATTACTAGAACACATGATCAGTTAATTCGCCAGAGGGATGCCCGTATTTGTTCTTATTTTCATGGAGAATCGTCTCAGAGAAGATTTCATCCACATCAGTTTACTCTGCCTATTTCCGAGGTAATTAATTTTACTGAGATATTTACCAATTTAAATTTGAAGTATTTACTGTTTCTGTTAGCCTATTAAATTATTAGCTACTTAGATTTAATCAGAATAATACAAACCTTTTACCCATGGAGGACAGAAAATAACTAACTCTCTCTCAGATGTAATTGAACAGAATCTTTTGGTTGAGTACCCTTTTTCAGGGGATGAGAGGCTTTCCCTATTTGAGTTAGTTTAAAAGAGGTTTTCTAATAAGATTTCTATATTATGCTGATTAAATATCCTTTTATTAAACTTGAACCGGGGGTTCTGATAGAGAAATCGTCTGATAATAATTCCCCTTCGCCCTTTTCACGTTCAGGTCTTTTGCCTTCTCACGTAGATTTTTTTGGAGAAACTCATTTAATTGACTTTTTTTATATTGAGTAAATAAATCTTGATTTTTTCATAAATTTTTTGATTGTCTGGTTTTATAAATTTTGATTTCCGAATGAATTTAACTTGAGCCATTGATATTCTAAGAAGAGAGGAATTTTCTATCCTGATTTACTAGCGTTCTTACGTCTTATCGAAGATTGTGCCTCATAAAAAATGAAAGTTTGTTGAATACTGCTAACTAAAAATTCGGGTTAATTTTATGATCCTTGTGAATGAATTTTATTCATACAATTGATGTGTTTAATTATTTTACCCCCCCTCCTTTGTGAGTAGAAATTTTTTTTCGAGTTTAGATTTTAAAGATCACTTTTGGAGTATCTCTAAAATAAGAACCATACTAAACATGGTATAGAAATGAACAAGGAAAAATGCTCTATCGAATGGTTCTGGTTCTTTTCACGTTTATTTCCTCAAAAGTAGTAATGATTTCATAAAAGCAAGTGTAAAAATCAGGGGGATAACCTTTAAACAGATAATGTAGACTGTACAAGTCTTCTTTTTCAGAATGGAGATTTTCCAATCATTTAGGTTTTGATATGACCAATTTTTTAATAAAATTTTTCTTCTCCAGTTTGAGGTATTCAAAGTCGGTAGTGAAGCTGTACCAGATGCCTTATTGCCACAGGGCGCTGAGAAAGAGGAAACTTGGCGTAAAACTGTGAGTATTCCCATAACTAAAGAACTGAAAAATAAAGTTTTGGCTGTCTCTCAGTGCTGTGAACCCGAAGGGATACCATTTAGCCCGATTTATGGTCTTGTTGTCATTGTTGATGTACAAGTTGATAAGCAGACCTTTACAGCATTAGCTCCATCACCAAATAAAATACCGAATAATTATCTTGTCCTAACATCACTTTCCTATGTTGATCCAGAGAATTTGTAAATATATCTCAAAAATAATAAAACCTCTTTATTTTTTCAATTATTAAAATATGTACTTTTGTAAGCATAACGTTGTAATTGAGGTTAATCGAATCAGACACGATCAAATGAGAAGAATATTAACATAATTCAAAAAATACATTTATTTTCTTTCAATAATCACTTCAAAAATATCATCATCAGTTATTATATATATGAGTTTAATCTGTTTTATTTGATCAATTTTGATAATACTAAAATTCAGCAGTTCTCTTAGCCAATCACAATCGAGTATCGAATACAAGTTGTAGTTATGTTTTTTTCATTTATGCTTCTGTTGATGCTTTGTCAAAACAAGAAAAACCAGGATTTGTAAGATTCGTAGAAATTGGCTATGTATAGTTCACAAGAAACAAAAAAATAGTCTAGGGAAGAATTCAATTAAATCTGCATGGTTAAATTTATCTCTGAAAAATCAATGATTGTCTCTGAGAGGAGATGAATCAGTTTTGGTTCACTAAAAACAATCTTTTGAAATCTATCAAACGACAACGGCCAAAAGTCACCCTCTTTGCAAACAAATAGGTCCTCCAGAATAGATCGGATCAGAGATTGCAGTTCGATATCAACATCAAATGCATCCATTAACACAAGTATAGACTAAAGAGAAAGAAATAGATAGAATATGATTTATAATTATATTTACACTCAAATGGAATTCTACTCTTTTGACAGATTAATGAATTTTCTGTGACAATTAGGGCAGCCAAAATATTATCATTCTTTTATGATAATATGTAAAGAACTCTGATTAAAATGATAGCCAGCTATAGCTAATGTATTGGGACATTTTTGAGATACACTAGCGAGAACTTTCTTTCTCTCCGTCTTAATTATAAAATATTAATAAAATATGGACCCCTTTTACGATCGTAATACAATACTAAATGTAAAAAATGTTTTCAATAGTTTGATTCTGTTTATGGTTATAAATTTATGCCTGAGACATGTATTAATAGAATCTTAAATAATTATCGCTTACCTTTTTCAAAAGCATAAAATCGTTTCTATCGATGGGAAGCAGTTTGCTAATGTCCAAGTGAAAGGTCCACCTCTCAGAGTTCCTCGAGATCATATTCACTTCACTCTCAAAGTTGAAGAATACTTTGTTATCGTTATTCTCTGATGATTCTTCATCCTTCATCTCTTCACCCTTCTCCAAGGTGCCCATATTGTCCTGATGATGATTATCTTCATCTAATCTTGTTGGCAGGCTATATGTATGATTGTCTTTGTGGTGTAGAGCGAATAGGAAGCCGAGCTTGTTAGACATTGACTTGCCCGTGATTGTGGCAAGGAACCAGAGGAATTGCTGAAAGTTGATCATGTTGTTTTTGTCAGTATCGAGAAAACTAAACACCTGAGCACAAAATCCGATTGGTATTCGTTGGAAAATTGCATTGACCAACTGAATGAATTGATCTTGATTTATGCGTCTTTGGTCGTAGATAGGCCTGACTGGGTTATGTGCCTCATTGTGTTGTAGGACTGGTAGGGGATTGTTCAAATTCTTTCCTCGCATCATAATATAATAGCTCTGGAATGTAATAACATAAATCTTAAAGCTGATAGGTTAGAATTTTGAAAAATCAAAATAATAAAAACTCGGTGAAAATATTAATTTATCTCGAGACATCAGGGGAAAAAATTGACTGTAAATAACCAAGTGAGTTTAAATCTACTGATTTCTTTTTTGTAATTAAAGAATACACTACAATATTACGTGGGAATTTGGGATCCCACAATATTTCCCGGACTAGGCCTCAAGTTTCAAGTAGGATAGGGCCATTTCTCGAGGCTCTACATCCCTTCTCGAAGCACTTTTATCCTTGTTAGTTTATATTCCAAATAATACAGTAATAGAATAGGTCTATTACCTTTTCTTAGTGGACTAACCTTGTAGAACTGATAGATACTTTTGACAGTGTTTTGTTTCATTTTAACCAGGCCATCCAGGGCCAGTGAAACATCGTTCGTATCAGCCTCGTCAATATCATTAATGACAGTGAGTCGTTTAGTTATTCGCATATCATTTATACGTTGATTGGTTATCTTTGAAAAGTTTTCATAAGCATCCCTGAGTATTGTGAAGATGCCTGTCTCTTCATTGTAGTCTGGTGTAATCGAATTGAAAAATGTCTGAAACTTTATTAGGATCTCGTGTTCTTGCTTCTCGTAGAGAATCATCTTTATATCGTCATAGAGAATCTTGAATATCTGCAAGATGAATCTAAACATGGCCTGAGTCCCATCATAAAAGAACAAGTCCATAAAGTAAACAGCGGATCTTGGCGGAATTTTACTTAAAGAAATTAGTAAGTCTAATTTAAAGACATTACAAAATATTGATTTTTAACAAAAGTAACAAATAAGTAGAGAAGTCAAATAATGAGTAAATAAAGAGGTGTCTTTGGTTCATAATGCAGAGGTTAGTCAATATGCTCTTATTTTTTTAGATTAATTTTTAACAACACTGCAACTCAAACAATGTTTAATCTAATAAAAACTCAAGATTTTGAGGATTTTTCCACTCAATGGGAAAATTAGCAGTGAATTTATTTCTATTTCTTACAATTTGCATGGCCTTTGCAATTTCCACAGTAAGTTTTGTTTTTAATAAATGAACCACCAACCCTCCTCAAGAATGATGATGGTGGCAATTCGATGGAGGAAGAAAAGTTCCTAAAGGAACTAGAAGATCTCCTTGAGGAATTCGACAACCTGGAATATGACGAGAGTTGGAAGAAGGAATTCCCGGTGGTATCCTTTAGGAAATGGATCAGGGACAAATTAAGGGTTGGCTTCTAACCATTCAAAATGTATTATAATATCCTTGTTTTAATGCAATATATGTATGAATGAAATAAAGTTGAAGCCTCGGAAAATTCAACTTTTTTTACATTCAATGTATTTTTATCAAATTCGAATAATCACACGACTGTTAATTTCTTTAGGTAAAGCTCAAACATTCAAATAGTGGGAAATTGGGGCATTTTTCAAATTCCATAAAAATGGCCAACTTTTTCTTAGATTAAACTGTTTCCAGAAACTTTGGCTCATTTAGGATCCTCTATGGAAATAATGCACTCTATAGTTTATTGCGACTTACTTGAGGAATAATGTGAGGAACCAAGAGATGGAGATCATAGAAATAACTTCCCTGGGCATTTGGTTATCCACGGGAATGTTGTCGGATTTACTCCGAGGTCTTGTTGTTGTGGGCAATGTTAACGACCGACGAATAGTATTTTCATTGGTTTGAGAAAAAAAGGCTATTATCGAGAGTTTCTTCGGGGCAGGGAATAGGTATGGGAAATACTCCAAGATGAGATCTAACAAGACTTCTTGGTCAACTCGGACACCGAATATCCTATTGGAGTAGTAGTCGGGGAGGAATCGTTCGCTTAGAGCTGACAATATCCAAAAGGTTTCCTCCTCTGAACAGTAGAGAAGGGCAACACTAGACACAATATTCATAGACTGACAATACCCTAAGAGATGTAAAACTAAAATCAATCATCTTATTCAAATAGAATTTTTACTTTCATTTTCATTATGATATTAGTGATAGGAAGAGACTCAAAATTCTAATTTAAAACGAAAAGACAAGTGTAAATTTACCAATTGATGGATTTTTATACGCGTAGGTTTTGAGAACTCGGCGAAGAGTATCGATTCCATCTCTATTATGATAAGCTTGATGTTCAGGGAATGAACGCTTTAGATCTCTCTCGATTTCATCGACAAAGAAACTCTTGTTACTACAGACTTGTTTCTGCAACTTTGGATACAAGTCCTTATTGCATAGAATCTTGAATTAAATATTTAAAGTTATTTTCAAAGATACAATATGATGAAAAATGTAAACAAACATCCTTATTAGCCCCACTGAAATGCATCCAAAGATGTCCACGTAGGGATTCTGGAAAACCATTGAGCACAATATTTTGAACCTCATCAAAATGATCAATCATATTCGTGTCATTACCATAGAGGACCATGTACTCATTCCATTTCTTGATACGCTGTCTCTCCTGGACAAATTCAAGAGATTTGTCCTCCAATGCAAAATTAATATCCGGATAAAGCTTTGAGTAACACCCAGACACACCATTCTCAGATGTGGGGCAAGTTTCTATTAGTTCCTCTGCCATTTGAAGATCATTGAAATCCAAAAGTCTCGTCAGAATATCCAGCAGGTCCATGGATTTGTCCAATGCTTTAAACGTGAATGAGTTCGAATTTGTAGATATACAGACACAGTCATCAGACATTGCATCTATCTTCATCAACGTCTTCACAGACAAGGATAGTCGACACTTTTTAGACTATGAGAAATAAAATAACATTTATTATGTGGAAGGAAAATTTCGTCAAGGAAATAATAACATTTAATCAATACACTGGACTGAAATTATATTTCTTGCTCTTGAAATTCCGGATTTGTAACAGGAAGAAGTAAATGCATTCATAAAGGAGCATTCAGATCATCTACTTTTAAATTTAAAATGAAAAAAAAACTAGGTACATGACTAGTTATTGCATGATTAAGTAATGTGAAAAACTTACATTGAAACAAATGAAATCATTGAAAATGTAAAGGTCACCACTAAACTCCAGATTTTTGAGGTATAAGAATTCACAGGAAAATTCATTTAAAAGGCTCTGTTCTTTTGATAAGTGGAACAAGTCTCGAATTGATTCAATCTTGAACCAGTCTGCATTCCATACGTTATCTTTTTCCAAGTATAAACTACAATGTTATCTAAAACTCTGACGTACGCATCTTTGTAATATATGCTACCACTGTAGTTATTATCGAGGAGCAGACACTGTTTCCATAAATCAACAAACTTGACAAGCGTCTTGAAGACTATATTAGGCTGATAGAATGGAATAAAGCTAATCTGCAAAAATAACGGAAATTGAATTTACAACATCTTTGCTTGTAGTAATCTTGATAGCAAATTTGAGTTCAATTTTCTAAGGATAACAAGTTAGCTGTTAAAATTAAATACTTTAATGTCAATTAATAGGATTTTCAGATTGTTTACGAGAATGAAACTCTTGTACACGAGTACATTTTTGTCAAGAGATTTAATTTCATCTAATTCTTTAAAAGAATTTGAGCTTACGTAGCAGTTCTGATGGAATAACTTGAGGATCTAAAATAAATTTCATTTAATACATCTGATTAATGAAACAAGATTAATCTTGTATTTTGGTCAATTATTAAAACAATTATGTGATAGTTATATAAATTCGAAAAATTAGTCAGACCAGTTTCACAGACTCATCGCAAATTGGTTCGCAATGAGTCTAAAACTTCACACTTTAGATGTGGTTATACTGAAAGCATCGAACCTCAAAAATATTGAACTTATTGGCGAAAGTGATCCCTATTGTACTGTTGAGATATTCAGTGAGATAAAAATATTTGGATATATGCCCAAAAATTAATTGCTAAATTTAGATGACAAGCGTCAAACCAAAGTCATAGAAAATAATCTCAATCCAGAATGGAATGAAAAGTTCAAATTTGATCTTGTCCGTGCCTTACAATCAGAGGATAAAATCGTATTCAAAGTTAAAGATCGGGATAAATTTCCGCCTGATAAGTAAGCCTTTTAATTTTCTCATTTGAGTCTGACGGTCAGACTCTGACCTCAAAATTAATTCAAGTGTTTAATATCTTTTATTCTTATTCATAAATCTAATTTCAAGTAGAAAAAGAATGAGAAGCCTGTTTCTTCTCGTCTCTTACAGAATATTCCATTTACACCAATCATAGTCTTGGTTAAATTTTATTCGGTAATCTTCAAGAGTAATTATGTTCAACAAAACTTGCATCTGGATCAATAAAAAATCAAAACCGGTTTACTCTTTCTTGTCTATTTTTATTTCTATTCTCTATGTAAAAACCGAGGGTTCTTCCTTCTCCTATTTGAATCAATGTTGACTTTGAACTTGAGTGAATCATGTCTGTTTATCGATGCCTTAGTCTAGTACTTTAATGGTTTCATAAATATTCTCATGTCTTTTCAAGTCAATAAATACATAGTTTAATCATTAAAAGAGTAAATATTAGAAAATAATTGATCTATTGGATGGCAAATAAACTCAGCTTTAAAATTTTGTTCAATCGAAAGATACTTTGAATATTATGAATACTTGATGGTATTTGATATTGGTAAAAATCACCAATGATTAGAAGAAATAAAATAATTTCCCAAAACTACTCAAAAGTAAATGGGCCAAAGTATTAATTAATAAGTGGTATGAGAATAATCCCTTTCTGATCATGACATAGCTTAAACTACAAACTAATATTAGAATTCCCCTTTCTTCCTTGTTTTTATTTTCCATGAATAACTTTTTGTCTGATTGGTTATTTTGCATATTAGCCAATCATAACTCGATTAAAATTAGTTCAACTAATGATACCAAGTTATCCAATGGATAAAATATCCATTAAACCCTGCATTAAATGAAAGAAAAGCATTTCATAAATAATATCTTGCCAAGATAATTGATCGTAAAATTCTTGATCACAAAAAGAAAACTATGCAGTTAAATTATTCGATAATAATCAAATCTACAGCTCAAATATCATGAATAACTTTTATGCATAATCGAATTTCTCTTGAATAAAATAGGGTCTATCTTTATCCATTTTTACTTTGATACTCGGTTTGAAAAAAAGAGTTCATCTAAATGTCAATGAAACTTGATTCTATTTATAGAAAAAAACTAGGAGTCTTGATCAATAAAATTGAAATTACAGCTCTTAGCTCAACTTTACGAGCTAAAATGTTGAGAGATTATTATAGACAGACTCATGAATAAGTAGATTCGAATTCCACTCTCTCTCTCTTTGAAGATCTTAATGCTCAATATTCTAATCTACCTAATCCTATTTCTAGGTTGATGTGTCAAACTGAAATAAACTGCTATGATCTGATACGAAGTTGTGACATAAAAACTGTCTTGACCCTGAGTGATGAACGAGGTCGTCCCGTGGTTGTAAGTTTCTTATTTGCATTTATGATAGTCTAGTTTTAAGTCTAGAATTATGAGACCCTTTTGATTTTGAACGTTTACTTATAATTATGAGAGAGCCAAAAGATTCTTAATCAATCAATAAATTTTAATGCTTCCAAAATATTGATTGATTAACTGTTTTCTTTCATTCTACTTCTTTCTAAAGAAATAATGTAACAAATCATATTTAAATTGAGAGAAAAACACCTCCAGTCCATTTGTCCATGTAGGAATTCATAAAATGTTACTTATGAGTCTATGAACAGATAAAAATGCTTTTCAATTAATCATCCTCAAACATCCTTTAAATATTTAGGTTAAAGGTGTAACTGTGAGTATATTTTCATGTTCATCATGGGATAATTAACCATCTTTATCCAAAATAACCAAAGGCAACTCTTGAAATTCAATTGATCTATACGAAACCTTCTGGTGAGTCAATTTGAATAGACCTAAACTACCGATTAAATTTAGATGAAATTTCATAAAAACCACTGAAACCTTGCTTCTGATATGAGGTTAATAAGTATAACTCTGCAAAGTTTCGTAGATTGATTTTATTAAAGTATTTATTTACAAAGCATTTAAATAATAATATTTTAATACATTAAATAAAAGCAGGAGAAAGTAATTAAACCAAGATACATCGATTGAATATGTACCCCCCTCCCAATAAAATCCCTTGAACCTCATCTTACTGAATGAATCATGAAAATTTATTGATTGATGCATACAATCTTGAACTTAATTTTATCCTCTCTTCATTATTTCCCATGATAAAGTATCTTTTACAGTAATTGAAAAAGTCTCAACCTTTTATTATATAATCAACATTCATCATGGCTATAATAGAATTCATTGTAGTTATTTCAAAATTTTTAAATGATTTATTGTCTAATAATGATAGAAAAAAAGGAACCAATGTCACATGGATTGTCGTTTCAATTTTCGTATCATCAATCATTACTTACAGCTACAATTGAAAAATAATTTTTCATAATACTCAAGATCAATTTCAACAAGTCAAGGGAATATTTAATCTAATAATTCTCCTAATTCTTATGAAATAATTCGAGATGGTTATCATTTTTAGTGTTGATTAATGTTCTTTCATTAGAACCTAAAGTTGCTGAACCAGAGTCAGATCCGAACGATCCTAGTGCCATTGTAGTTGGAGGTGAGCTATTTGAATATAATACAGCAATTTTACACGGATCAACTCTCAGAATCTTGAGTTAGGCCTTTGATTACAACATTTACACTGTTAATGAAATTTTTATTGATTCATTTATAGCAAGTAAGAAATGAAAAACTAGTGAAGAATATACAGACTAATTTCAGAATAAAATCCATAAAAAATTCGATCTTTAACAGCTGAACCAAGGGAGGGGGTAATAGAAAATGAGTATGCTTACGAGACATGGTTATGTAAATTACATGCATACAACTAAATTTCCTCTCTAGAGTGTTGTGGGGGATTAGCTTGAAGAACAATGCTACAAGTATTATTACTCGAATATAACAGAGAATAAAAACAGGAAGTAACTTTAGTATAAAACTAAATTTATCCTATAAAGAGAGTTTAGAAACAATTCACTCAATCATTCTGGTCATCATTTGAAATGTATAAAAAGAGTCCAGATGATGAAACCAAGAAAGGCTCGCCGCCTACTACATCTACTGTAACACCTGCAGTAATAGCCCAGGATATCGTACAAGATGAGATTGTTGATAACTGTAAATTTGTGGATTTGACTTAATAAAATATAATTTCCTTTTACAGCAGGTAGTAACGAAGCTACAGTTTCAATTGATCCATCAACCGGAACTCAAATTATCAAAATGGAAATGCCAAGTAGACCCAGTCGAGATACGCTCTCCTCAAAAGTGGTTGATTTCCAAGTGAGAATTCGTGTCATTGAGGGCAGGCAACTACAGGGAGCCAACATTGACCCTGTTTGTCGTGTAACTTGCTCAAATTTCAAGAAACAAACTCGTATTCTTCGCTCTACTAATTCTCCTTGCTTCAACCAAGTGTTTTACTTCAACTTTCGGGATTCTGCTGTAAATCTCGTGGATGAATTGATAAAATTCAGCGTTTTTGATTCACACTCCCTGAAATCTGATTCTCTAATTGGAAGCTTCAAGTTTGACATTGGCTATGCCTATCATTCAGACAATAGAGCTATTCTCAACAAATGGCTGTTACTCTCTGACCCAGAAGATCCTCTAGCAGGCCCTAAGGGCTACTTAAAAGTCTCAATAATCATTCTAGGCCCGGGTGACTCAGCTCCAGTAAGCTCCACATTAAATAGTTAACTTTAACCATTTCTAAACCCTTTTTTATTTTCAAGTCGTGGAAATCTAAAGACAACACAGATGATGATATTCAATCGTAAGTGGTCCTTGATCAAAAGATTTAAATCCTTTCATTACTAATTCTTTTGTTAGAAACCTTCTTCGTCCTGCTGGTGTAACTTTAAGACCAGCCACTTATGCCATCAGAGTCTATAGTGGTGAGGATTTGCCCAGAAGTGAGTTTCATATACTTTTATTTTCACTTCCGGTCTGAAACTGAGTCTGTCCTTCATCCTTAAACTTTTCTTTTCTTTCATCTTCCAGTGGATAATGGAATTATGAGCAAAGCTGTTGCATTGGTCACAAATAAACAAAAGGATGCCAAAAACTTTGTAGATCCATATGTGGAAGTAAACTTTGCCGGCATTAAAGTTTGTTACCCACACTATTTTCAAATCGAAATTAAAAAAAAATCTCTTTCTCAATAGCAAAAAACAAAATATATCGAAGAGACAGATCACCCAGAATGGAATCAGGAGATACGCATGGTCTTACAGTTCCCATCCATGTGTGAAACAATGAAATTTGTCGTCTACGATTGGTGAGTTTTTTCTCATTTCACACACATGATCAAGTTTTATTGGTCGAAAATATTTGAGCCAATCAGAGACGTATTCTTCTCCCCACTATTATTTTTCCAAATTTATTTTAAGCAATAATCAATGAAATGTTTACAAAATTATAATTTTCTTACAAATCTTCTAACAAAAATAAAATTGATTATTTTCTTGAATAAATTACAGCAATAGAAATTTTGGGTTTTATATATTTTTACCTACAATTTAATTTCGAAAAATTGCACATGAATGTCTGACAGAGTCGAAACTAAATTCTACCTTTTTAAACTACTTTATATTATTATACAGGGATCGAGCCAATAAAAATGATCCCATTGGAGCATTTTATTTGAACTTGAATAGTTGTACATCGTACAACACTGATGATAGCGGTTAGTAATTATGACATATAAATTATCAATTTTAATTCACACAAAGACACCGAATTGATTGATTGCCATAAATAATTTATATTGTCCTTGCAATATCTAACGAAATTCTAACTAATCCCTCCCACCCTTGTCTTGATTTAACCAAAACCTTTGATTTGCTTGTACATGCATGCTTCCTTTAATAACTGCATGTAGATTATTTAATTGTTTTTTTGAATGAAGCTGTTTTTGTGGATATCTCAAAGGGAATGTAAATTCATTCGGGATAGGTTTTTCCTAGTTTACTCTTTCGTGCCCAATCAGAAATAAACAAGACATTTTTTGTATAGACATTCATCAATAATAACACTCCAAGTGTGTATAGCTATGAATGAATGAATAGAAATACCTTCCTTGATACTTGAAATTGTATCGAGTCATCTCTCCAACCATTCCTTCATCCTTCTATATATACCATTGTAGATTTATGAAAATGAAGAATAGAATAATTGTACTCTTAATTCTGAGATCTCTATAGAGCTAACTAGAGTTTTATTCTATTTTACACTATCGATTATTTATTCAAAAAAATATATATACACCAGTTTTATCTTCGTTATCATCTCAATGTTCTTTTTACTTTTTCTTTTCTTTAAATGAATAAATGATAAATGATTTGAAATTTTCATTGTACCTGATTCATGTTGAGTTTATTTGAAAGTATCAAATTTTCTAAATATTCTCTTCAATAACCTATTTATCTATCTTCTAAATTACCTCTGCCTGTCTGATATCTTTTTCTTGAATGAATTTCAATATCAAGTTATACAGTTGTACCTCTATAAAAAATGTAACAAACCTATCCCTCTCCTCTCTGTCCCTTTTAAGTTGAGAAAAATAATGTATAGCTACTATAAAATAGGTTTATGAGTGTCAAACTTTCCAAAAAAATAAAATTCAGTCAAGTTTGATTCATTCAATAGAGAGTTTTCTGCTGATTCTTTCTATCTAATAAAAATACAGATTCGTTCATTTTTTGTCTCATAAAAAACTACCAAGCATTGGAGCAGTTTTGATTTTGGATTAAAAAATATTTTTTCTCCTTTTCGTCTTTTCACGCTTTTGACCTATACCCCCTCCCCTTATTTACGTCCACAATTGGGGAACAACTGTAATAATAGCTTACATCGCTCGTTCCCCTATAGTCACACTGAGTTATTTAACGATTAGCTCGAAATATTAATGAGTAATCAATCCTTATATGCTAAAAATGTTGATATTTTGAAAACTCCTTACAGGGATGCTGGAATTAAGGATGAGCCGATAGGAGCATTCTTCATTAACCTTGGAGAATGTTCTGCTTCAGGTACTGTTGGTATGTTTGCTCGGGTATTGGCTTTCATTTATTGACATGTTTTCTTTCTTTTCACTCACTTTCTTGAATGTTTACTCAAGAAGCTGAAGACAAACTATATTTCTCACAAAAAGAACTTTCTTTCAAAGGTCTAAATTGTGAAATTTCATTTCATAATGTGGAATCAAACTTTCAATCGAATCGACAAGTAAACCTGGTTTGATGAAATCTTTCTTTGAGTTTCCTCGTTCAATTGACTGCAAGATATTTGTAAAATTTGACGAAAAATTTTAATTCACAGTAAAACTAATAACTGAAATTATTTGTTTGTTCAGAAACAGATAAACAAGGAAAGTTTTTTATTCAAATTACTCGAATTGTCTCCAAACTAATTTATTCTACTCCTCTTTTCTTGCTAGAGTCAAAGCTCAGACACATTAATACACATTTCTCTTGATTGATTTTTATCCAAACATCATTGTTATCTATTGCAGTTCAAATTGTACTAGATGAGTTGAAATCACCAAATTACTAATGAGCTGCCAGAAAGTAGCGAATAATATCTAAAAAGTAGCCTTTTCTAACCCTTCACTCACAAAGCAGTTATTTAGAATCTTTTTCAAAAAATAAAATAAACTCTTCAGCATTGTTAGTCTTAAAATTCCTCCAGAAACAATTGCAGATTTTTTAGGCTATATTTTTCAACAAAAATCATACTTGGCAATTTTATAACTCTATTCTTTGTTCCTCACTTTTCTAGGAAATATTGACGAAGGTAAATTATTAAGGATATTGGATACGAGAGTTATCATTGGTAGTAGAAGGGATCATCTATTCATAAAGTCTATTTTATCCACAAGACAGCTTTTAATTATTTCCCTCACCTTTCCTCACTATTTCTTGACAAGACCATCTTTAGAAAAGAACTCAATATTGGTTTAAAAAAATTCAACTTTTTCTTTAGGTTACTTGCCCACATTTGGACCATGCTTTATCAATCTTTACGGCTCTGCCAGAGAATATAGTGATGCCCCAAATCAATTTGAATCGTTGAACCTTGGAGAAGGCGAAGGTTGTGCATATCGTGGTCGTATACTAATCGAACTAAACACTCACTTACGAGACGAACCTGAAAAACAAGAAGTTATTGATGTTGGTGAAGATCAAAAGATTGCCACTCAAGTTAGTTGAATAAATCGAAGCTATCATATTTGAAGATATTCAAGGGCCATTTACTATCGAGTGATCTTGAACTCGTTCTGAGAGAGAATTTATCTAGGTTTCTCTCAAATAACTAATGAATAATTAGCAATTAGTCATCATTGTTGAACATGCATTTTGAAATTTTCATGATTAAACTCACAATCATGTATAAGAGGACCCATGAGGTTACACTTTCATCTTTAATCTTTCTATAGAAATTTCTCAGAAGAAGAAATTGGGTCTTGCACGCAAACTTTATGATGGCGTCAATGATCAATAAAGTCGATGGCAATGTTGTCTTTGAAGTGAGCATTGCAAACTTTGGTAATACTCTGGATGAAAGTACTGAACCCTCAGCCAGTACAACGCCGCCAACAAATCCAGTTTTTGATGGTTCCTATTACTACTTTTTACCCTGGGGCAAAAAGAAACCGTCTGCCCTTGTTGAAGCGATCCTCGAGGATATAACTCCACGCTTATTCGCCATGAATTTACTCAGCAAAATCACCAAAAAATTGGTAAGTTAATAAATAAGTTAAATGTTCCCTAATGTTCTCTAAGGAGAGCAGCCCCGATTTCTTAGATCTAGCTTGATCGAAATTCAGATCGTAAAAGTTTGATTTCATAAATGTAACCGATATCTAAACTCTATGTATTTCATTAATTTCTTTTATCAGTCGAGTTAGACTATATTATCGTAAAATGAATTTTATAAAATTGTTTTTCTTCCTTAGGAAAGCAATCTAGCCCAGATTGAGACAGCTATCAATCAAGCTGAAGGTGAAAAACGTGAATATGACAAAATGTTGGCCAAGCTTATTATTAAAACAATAAATTTATTGATTGTGTCTCTTAAGTGAGTCAGTAGATAAATTTATCGAATTATTGAAAAGTTACATTTCACATCGAATCGTGTGATTTTAGTCTTATTTGTACTCCTTCCACTTTTTTACCCTCATGTTAACCAATGAATTACCAAGTGGTGAATTGAATGGTTCTCATGGTACCTGTTTTCAGTTTGAAAGATGGTCATAGTTACGAAATCTTTTTTTTTCAAGCCAAGAACTTCCCGATTGGTCAGCCTCAAACAGTCCGATGAATAATCTAGATAAAAATTTGCTAAATCTTCGTCTCAAGGAGTTGGCAAGAATCAAAGAAGAGGCTCTCAAACTCAAAATGGAATGCAAAAACATTCATGACGGCGTGGAAACTCTGAAAGGCTTCTTGAATACTCTCAAACAAATCAGTAAAGAAGTGAATTTTTCTCAATGATTTATACCATCTATCTAGATTAAAATGTCTTTTTCAGTCAGATGAGAACCTAGTTAGAATAAAGCCAACTTACTTTCCAAGATATTGCTTAGTTCATTCTCAAACTTTTCCAATTGATTCTCTCTAATTCGAATAGATAAGAACATGATATCATCATCTTCTCACTTATTTAAATTATGAGATAGATCAGACATAAGCCGTCGGCTGAAAAATCAAATTTTTAACTGTCCCGAAAAAGCTTTAAATTACTCTCTTTATTTGATGTTTAAATTGTAGAAATATTGCTTGTTTAGATTGGACAAATATTAGCTGTATAATGATTTTTGAAATGACACTATGTCAAGAAAATTATTTTGTAAGAATATACTTAGTGTAAATTCCCTTATGAAAAAACCTCTGATTTTTACTTTCTCTTCAATTAGCCTCAAAACAGTATGCCAGACATAATCATTTGGATGTTGGTGGGTAAGAAACGTCATGCCTACGCCAGGATACCAGCCAATGAAATTCTCTACGCCGAGAAGCCCGAATTCCAGGGTGAATTTTGTGGACGCACAAGGACAATTTTCTTCAAAGTAATTCTAAAAATAAATTTTCACTTCTAACTAGAGATTTTTCAAACATTTGGGGTTATTCCCTTAGAATTGTCTTTCTCGTCTATTAATCCATTGGGTTTCTAGTTTAATTTATCACTCGAGAAGACTAACCTCAATATTATCCTGATTATTTTGAAAATTGAGTATGCAATTATAAAACTGTTCCTTTAATATTTTTTTCCTGTTTTCCAAATTTAGCAACCACAGGTAAGAATATTCTCTGCGAGTGTTCTCTTTACTCTCCTCTCTGATCATCCTATGTTAACCTTGATTCATTGCTCATTGAATTATACTTATCCTTTTCTATACGTTCATCTAATTTTCTCGGCTAGATACTTGGTCTCGTAGGATTTACTTGATTAACTCTAATATTTTGTCAGGAATTTATTCTTGCTTGTTCACTGGTCATCCTAATACTCAGCCTTATAACTAACTATCTCGTCAGCAACAAGAAAACATATTCGAAAAAATAAAGCAACTTATGATCTCAGGAAATCATTCGTCACCGCTTACTTTCTTTTATTCACAATTTCATAGTTGTCTTGAACCCTTTTATTGAAGAAATATTTAACAGTTTATTACCCCTACTAATAAAATAGTTATCTTAATTGATGTTCCACTTTGAAATGATTGTGTTTAAATTCCTTCTTAGCACGGAAAATTAGATCAGCTAGAAACATGAGAATTCTAACGACTGTTTGATTAACAATGACTAATTCTGGTGATCATTACCCTAATACGACATATCTTAAATTCTACATCTAGACTTCTCGTGAAACAATGGAAATATTATCACTGTATTAATATTTTTATCTTTGATAACCTTAAACATACACACATATCAGGAGTAGCTAAAACTTTTGAAATAAATTCATCGTCCTTAAATGATTCTCTCTGAAGGAGTGGTATTTTTATCAACTTTTGTGCTTGTTTGAATCCATTCTATTGTTCCCTTACTAACAAAGCTCATTTATACATCCTTAAGTATTCATACTATCTGAGTGATCATAAAAAGTTCTTGCTTGCACCCATAACTTATTCACTTTTCGAAACTTGTATACTTCGACCCGTGAGTGATGAGTTATTAGTAGGGCGACCAAAATGCCTTTTTTGCCTTTTTTGAGAGTGAGTCTAAAATACTTTGAAAATATTAAAAATTCAGTCCTTTTATTTCTAAACCTATTAATAAGAGAAATAAGTTTGCCTTTTTTGCCTATTTCGAGGAGGCTTGCCTTTTTTTTGCCTTTTTTAAAAAGGATTGCTTTTTCATTTTTTTCAAGGATTGTGCAAATTTTTTATCCCTTGTTTATCTTGATCTTAGTTAAATTTTCATTTTCTGAATCTAATTTTAGGGGGGACTCGGTAAACAGCCAATAGAAATGGCTTATCCAACTCAACATCTCATTCTCATTCTATTCACTTGAAAGGCTTGAAGAATTGATTAATTTTTTTAAATCACTACTTGTGAGAGATATTCG
Organism: Gyrodactylus bullatarudis; assembly: GCA_012064415.1. Classification (NCBI taxonomy): domain Eukaryota; kingdom Metazoa; phylum Platyhelminthes; class Monogenea; order Gyrodactylidea; family Gyrodactylidae; genus Gyrodactylus; species Gyrodactylus bullatarudis. The sequence goes on from SSNU01000144.1 coordinate 222,608, forward strand.
ATTATATGAATATACCTTTTATGCTTTACTATGTTGTTAAAGCTACTTTTTGGATTTTTAATGAGATCTCCTTTAAGTCCGCTTTCAGCAGATATCTTCTTGGGATGCTTCTCGTGAGAAACATTCGATTTTATGAATTTGCCTTTTTTTGCCTTTTTCAGAATTAAAAATTGCCTTTTTTCATCATAAAGTATGCCTTTTTCTGGTCGCCCCAGTTATTAGTAATAGATTATTACTTGAGTACACAGAAAATAGGAAAAGTTATTTTCTAAAATAGCATTCCATGGGTCAAAATTAGCAATTTTAAGTAATTTTGTACAATTTGAAAATAGGAATTTTTTGCAAAATAAAAATGCCATACAGACCAACTACTTTTTAAATTTTTTTATTTGAATTTGTCGAAAATACGAAAAATTCTGATGAATTTTCATCTATTTTGGCTTATTTCTTGTCAAAAAGTATTTAATATTATAAAGTTTAGTTACTCAAAGTATTTTATTATTGTTGTCTGCCGTATCCTCCTTGATGCTTGCCAAATAATGAGTTTTTAAATTAATTTTTTGGAAGCCTTGAAAAAAGTTTTCTATTTGATTGAACGTTACTGTAAATAGTAGAGTTTTGTCTTCAACCAGAGTAAATTAGTATAGTTAGGCAGACTTTTATTCATAGATCCATTTTCAAATTATATTTCAGTAGGTTGAGCAAATCCAAATTTTCCAAAACTCATCTTCATCCATTCAAGATGGATATATAGTAATCTGTAACTGGGGTGATTGAAATTAGCTAAAAATAGCTATACTGACAAAACAAAATTGGTAACAAATTCGATAACAAATAGTAAAAATTGGTCAATATTATCTTCCATGTAGAAAGACCTGAGAATTTTAAACTTATATTTCTAATATAAAGCTTAAATACAAAATTTGATAAAAAAGCATTTTTGTATACCCTAGTTATTACAAATAACTAGAGCCTCGATGTTTCGATTTCAAGGTATTATTTCAATACTTTATCGTGAATTTACAACAAATACCTTACATGAACCACTTACAAGTAACCTGGATAAAAATATGGAAACCCAATAAATGTTGAAATTAAGCCAAAACATTGAGATGCTTTCAAAACCATGTTATCTTCGGGGTTATTTTTGAGCCTAGTAAATTGATAAACAACGAAAATCATCTCTACATCATGAAATACCCAATGAAATACCAGGCTATAATAAAGTATTATTTTTTAATACCTTAGATTCAAAATAATACATTTTAAGACTTCAAAACTTTGAACCCTGATGACATAACAGAAAAAATTATATTTTCTAAATGTTTAAAATAAGCATTTTAATATTATTTGAAGCTTTACTAATTTGACTATTGGATTGACAGAAAATTGAGCATGTTTCTTGCTTTTCAAATAATGTTGCTTATATGAATTTAATCTTTACTGCTATACTGTTTTTTTAATTCGTTAGAAACCATTCTCAAACAAGAAAGACAAAATGGATAATTTTGCTATACCTGCTTTGGTGAGAGCTCTATTCTGGTTCGGTCTAGAGCAAGATGAACACGCTTGGCATCAAATTCCTGATGAAGGAAAAACTGAAATTGTCGCTGAAACTGTAAGTTTAATTCAAAGCGAATTAATACTCTACGATAATTACACTGATGGTGATTTGAAAATTTTTTGCAGCTCTATTTTTCTAGTTATGAAATTCTGATATAAAATTAGACGCTGATCATGAATCTGGTATTTAAAAATAATCTGGCTGTCTGTGAACTGAGATATTGAGCAATAACAGAAATTTCGAAAAACACCTCTCCAACTTTAGCTATTTAATAGAAGATTAAAAACATGAGAGTAATAAATGAACATAATGAAATGTCTCTAATAACAATGCTAGAGGATTTAATTTTCTATAATAAACTCGGATCAAATTTGGAATTTTTATTTTCGTTAAAGAAAACCAAATTTTTGTGCCAAAATTTTCACCAATTTTCTGAAAAATTCTGCAAATTTTTTTTCTACAGCTCGTTTTAACAGTCAAAATCTTTTGGGATAAATGAAAACACAGCCATTACGCTCAAAATTTATCCTTCTTTCAGATGGTATAAAATTTATTACTCTTATATTATTAATCTCTCATTAAATAGCAAAAGTTTTTCGAAATTTCGGTTATTGCTCAACATCTCAACTCATAAACAGCAATTTTTTTTAAATACCAGATTTGTGATCAGCGTCTAATTTTATATCAGAATTTCATAACTAGAAAAAAGGAGCCAGACCTCACCTCCACCCGTGTTATTATTGATGATTGAAATTAAAAAATAATTAGAAAAAATTCTTAGTATGAATACGCTTCCCTGGGATTACTGTCAAGTGATAATGGCTATTTTGATTACACTGGGACCAGACCATTACCCAAGGATTCATTCAAACTCCCGGAAGGCTGGGATTGGGCCGAAGACTGGAACATTTCCCCAGAAATGTCTCTCGTCTACACCAAAGATGCTGGTCTTTCTGTTTATATAGAAGAGTTGTATTATCATGAACAAAGATTTGCTGGAGGAACCTGGCAACCATCCCAAACATTATACACAGATGCTGACAATAATCCAATAGCTGGCCCTGACCAGTTCTCTCTACCTCAGGGATGGAGATGGGAAGATGACTGGAAGGTTGACATGCAAAGACCTGTTGATGAGGATGGCTGGGAATATCATCAGAGCAATCAGACATCTGGTTATGTTGCCGTCCAAAAAATGTACCACCTGGTTAGAAGGAAACGATTACTGCGTAAAAGAGTCCTTGATATCGTCGATGAAGGCGATAAAACGGCTGTAAGTGTTCAATTTATGCATCTCTACTCTCTTCATAATTTTAACTGGATTATCTTTTTATGATGTGTCTTGTATTCTATGTCAGGTTGACTTTGAATGTTTTTTAGAAAACATAGCTACACTAACTTATACTTTATATTTCTATTAGCTAATTGAACAAATATTAGAAAAGAAAGAAGTACGCCCTTGCTGATGATTTACCTCATGTCTTTATTTTCTTTTTGATTAACTAAACCTCCGCATGAATTTGACTCAAGAATAAACTTTTATTATTCCTCAATAGTTTTATTGCAAGATATTCTGGTATCAATTGTTCTAGTTCGTTCCTTGTACAAGTCTCGAATTACTTGAAAAAATATATATTCAAACTCAAAAATAAAGTTGGCTAAAACTTGAGTCAGTATTTGCTTTCTCGGCCAAACTTTGCGACCTTGATTGTCTAAACACGCCGAGTGAATAATACAACCAGGTCACAAAATACTACCTTTAATATTTCTTCATTGTCTTATAGTTGACAGTTTTCTATGAAAGAATAATAGATAGATTATATTTGATGAGCTCGTAATCGTTGAAACGTTTGGATTAGAGATGACTGAGAGAACAAATATTTACAAGTGTATTAATAACCTAATAAATATTTTTATAAGGATAAAAATTATTTCTTACTGATTCCGAAGTTTATTAAAATCCAAAAGTTTTTTTTTTGTTAGAAAATTTTATTCAATATTAATATATAATTAACAAAAATATAGTAATCAGGAAAAGCATTATTAAAATAAAGGTTTTCTGTATCTTGGGCATCTTGTATAATGAATTAGATATAATCTGGTTTGAAACACTTGTAAAGTATCTTCATTTATTGGAAATAGGAAAAATATTCAAGCCTTGCAGTATTTTTGATATCATCTGAGGTGGGAGAAATATGCCTAAAATATATTGCGTCTTATTTATTCCTTGTCTCTCTCGATTTTCTTGACGAATTGCAATAAAGTTTCGATGAGAATGAAATAATTTATGCTAGTCGTGCATTTTTTTCGGGATTTTATCATTTGAAGATATCTGGTACTTTTCATTGAATTCATATTATCCACTTAAAGAATGTGAAATGAAAAAAAAATCTGTTCAACTTTGTTTCATTGCCTAACAAAATTGGCTCTTTGCATGAAAGATTCCTTGATTAACACCCATTTTTATTAAATATAATCATGTTGTAAGGCAAGGAGTGTTCATCATCTAATTGATTCTTTTAATCGAATTAGGATCAACGCAAAAATCTCATGGTAAGACTGCACTCCCATTTCATATATGTATTTTGTAATTTATACATTATCTAACTCACTATGTTTCTCAAACTGTTTCTATCCAAAATAACCTGCATAGCTATCGTTGAGCAATTTATTTGCAGATTATCCGAATTAATAGTGACAGACATTTTGTATCATATTCAAAATATCCATTGGATATTCGGATCAATATTGATATTTCCAGACCTATTCCCACGTAATCCTTATTCTCTTTGGAATGAATTAACGATCTAAAATAATTTCGCTATCAATATTCAACCAACATTTCATAAAGAATTTTCAAACCTTCTTTAAACTTCTTCTTATTGCTGCAGAAACTTTTAATCAATTTCAAAACCATAGTTACAAATAGAAAAGGATGAATTTCTTAATAAATACACAAGTACAATGTTTCTTGAAATACCTAAAGACATCAGTTTGAGTTTACAAGTTCTAATGTACTGTACTAATATACCCATTATTAATTTGCTCTCTATATTTTAACCCCCAAAGAGTGTTAAAGATCTCTTGGAATATGGTGAAAAAGTATGTTGCTTAATTATGTGTTCAATTAATTCAATTTTTTGTACTAACTTCTTGTTAAATAACTTTATTTTTCCCAACATTTATGTTGCCTGATCCTTTTTTAACAACATGTCCCTCGAGAAAACCTATATTTAATATTCCCCATTATAAAAGTTTATCGTTTCTCAAAGTATTACAAGAAAAGGTTCATGCATCATTTCGATGAAAAATTCTGCACTGATTTGCATGTATCAAGATTACTTTCAGAGCATGAATCGAATGAATAATTTCAATATATCTTCTGATTTTATTGCTTTTATTTGACAAAAAACTATATATACATTGTATGCTTACTTTAAAGTAGTATGATAAAAAAGCTTTTCTTGGAAAGACACCATTAAAATAATGAATATTTCACTGCTTGTAGCTTTCTAAATTGATATGAAAATGTTTAGATCGAAAGATTTTCGAATTCAATTATGTATTTCAACAAGAATTTTATAATATTCTCTCTAAGGAAATCGAAGTTACTCACGTAAGTTTTATGGTTGGGTTTGCTTTTCCGATGCATCGAATTACACATACCTTGTTAGTCAGGAAAAAATCATTCAATGTTCCTTAAATTCTCCAATAGGAGTATTAACTTTTGCTTTATGCATTTGCACGTCACCGAGATTTTTATAACATCTAGTATATCAGAGAATTAAAAATCAGCAAACCCTACTTAGAATTAACTAATAAGTCTATTTGTACATTTCAAGTTTGAATTTAATTGGCTATCAAAAAGATATAATTTTGAAGAAAAATCTATTTAACATTTGCTTGTAAGAGAAATTAAATCGTTTATAAATGTGAATAGGGATTTTTTTCACGTAAAAAAGCAAGTAAATTTCCTTTATCCATGAATGCAAACAAGGGATAGGTTCTTTTGTAGCTGGGATATTCTCTTGCACGTATTTTAAAGATTTGATTATTTTGTTGTATTCTTTCTAACAGAAATTCTTGTACATCACTACCAAATTACGATGGAAATTTTCAATTTTTTGGTTAGATTTTTTTTCGAAATTTCAATGTTATTCACTGTTGATGCATGTTCTTGCTTGAAATATTCTTCAAGATGAAAACTCTCTTGATGATTATTGTGAAAATTTATGATCTGGGTCATTGAAATTGCTGTAAAGTAACTCATGACAAAAGGGGCTTATTTTCCACAGTTAAATGAAGAATAATAATTTTCCTTTAACCTGATAATTGATTTATTAATTTTTAAAGAAAACCCTTGCAAAGGGGACTGATAGTGGCTGGGAATATGCCATGACCAAATCTTCAATGTTCCACTCCAAAGAGAAACCCATGGACAGCATCAAGAGGAGACGTTGGCATCGTAAACTTATGCCAAAGGATGAACATGCGCATTCCTGTGTTATCTTCGGCCTGGATAATGTTGATCAGGTATTTTTACATTTCTTATCGATTTTTATCTTGTTTTTTTCCATGTTCCATAGCCATTGTGTAGTTTGTTATTTGAAAATAAAATAATTGAAATACTTTTAATTATTCAGAGAGTATGTTTAATGAAACGAAAAGTAATAAGCATTTCCAATTCTCAGCTCATTTAGATATCCTTTTGAGTCTATCTGTGCAAATTTATTATTTTCTCTAATTCTAATTCTACTTTTTAGAGATCCTATTTAACAAATTACAATAGAAATTATAGTCTTGTTTTTAAATCCTATTGCAGTGATATCTGCAATTTGTTTTCTATAACACGTCTGGATAGTATAAAAATTGTAGTTTATATTTTACGTCATAAAACCGAACAATTAGAATACATATTCATAGATTACATTGGTGGAAATCATTAAGCAACTGCAGTAGGTTAAGATACCTTAAATCTAAATGTAACTGTAGAGTTTACATTCATGAGACACTTGGCTTAAAAACGTTTTTTATGCCATTTCAAACAACATTACTCATAACCAGGGCAACACATAATATGTCATTAAATTTCTAAAATATTTTCTATAAATATTCCTTAAAATTCGTAAAATATTCTTTTAAATATTCCTTTAAAAATAAAAAGCACTCGATTAAATATTATTATTGTACGAAAATACACAAGAAAACTTGATATTCTCGTCATTGAAGTTTCTTTTCCTTTTCATAACTGATTTGACAAATGAGAAGAGTTTGTTCATTCGTTCTGGTTGGTAAAAAAATTAGACTGGGACGGTCAAAGTTTCTTTTTCGAGGAATGTAATCAATTGATAATTAAATTCAAAAAAAGGGCCGAATTCACAAAAAAATATATAGACATTCATTTTCGTCTAAGATGACGAGGCTTGATCTACAGATGAGTGAGATAAAAATAGTTAATAAATGATTGGGGTAAATATTCCTTTATTTTCAAAAATATTCCCTTTTTTATGCTTTTTACATAAAAGCATATAATATGTAAAATATGCATTTATAACTTTTGAATTTGAGATTATTTTTAAAATATGAATATAGAAAATCATTTAAAAGCTGAAATTAAACAACATATTGAAGAATAAAAAATATGCTTTGTGTTGCCCTGCTCATAACTGTAATCTAGGCTTTGAAAATTATGAAATTTGTAATAAAATTGAAAATTATTTTCTCTAGTCAAAGATGCTTACTGTAATTGAATTGTCTAATGGTTGGAGTATTACTAAAGAACACTAATCATTTAACCATTTTCTATAATCCTCGCTAATAAGCTAGCATATCCTGTTTCTCATGCACAAGATATCAGTCTAGAAATTTCCCTCTATCCAGGAGGATTATCTGGACTGATAATTCCGAGGGAATTCTCTGTATAATCCGTGGAAATTCATAGCCACTAAGTGACCCCTGTTAAATCCTTCATGAGACCCATCAGTCCTAATTTTATTGGCTGATTATTCAAATTTAGGCTTGAACTTTTTTTGGCTATGAATTTCTTGAGAATTCTCTCTAGATTTTGCTTCCTCTACTCAATCAATCCGAGCACATTAGTCTTTACACATAACAATCTGGTGTTTGATTTATAACCCAATATAGATATCTCTATCTATCTTGTTAATATGTACCCATGTTTCATTAACCCTTCGAAATGCTCAGGATTTTGATCACAGTTCAATTTTGAACAATAACAATACCTTAAAATTGATCGAAGAAAGTATTTTGAGCATTGGTAATTTGAAAAAAAAACAAAAAGGATATGCCAGATTTGATACAAAAATACTGAGCTCTTTTCATGGCATACACAATGAGTATTACCCCTCAGCTTTTGAATGCGATAATGTAGCAGTCTAATCTGATTGGTTTATAGCCATGATTCGCCAATCCTTCAGAAGAACCAATCAAATCAAACTATTTTATTTATTTAACTCTATAAAATTTGACGATTATGCCTTGATATAATGCAAAAAACTTGCATGCCTTTTTTGTTTTCATGTATTCAACTGAAAACAAGAGATCATCTCTCTCATAATCAATTATTTCATCTATAAATTCTTTTTTATTATACCCACGAGCTGTCACTTTTCTAGGGCAAATTTGATTATTGGAATTTTTGAGGAATTTCTAATATTGCTTGGGAAGAGATACATCGATTGCACAATTATTCTGCCTTGTTTTTTTATAATAATCAAGCCCTAGTATCGAAAATTATCCTGTGATCATAATCTATAATAATTTTGAACCAAGTAGTTCTTCAGGGAGCTGTTCGGCATAGATTGACTATAACGTTGTTCGTTTGCTGCCTGACTATGTTGTATTCTGGCTTGTATTGTTCTATCTGTATAAAAAGAAAAAGGTGTAGCATTTCTTAAAAAATAAGGATTATAAAAATTACAGTGATTGTTATAGTAATCAGAATTATTAGAGTAATAACTCTGATAATATAATTCATCACTTGAAAGAACATTAAAATTAAGATTAGAATAAAAAACATTTAGATTACGCTGATAAAAATAGTTAAGACTCACACAATATTTCGAATACATGTCGCATTCTTCTTCTGGCGTGAGATTTTTCAAAAAACTTAAGATACTTAAACCGTCTTATTACCATTAACAACCTCGTGTTGTTTAATCTCTATAGACTCCAAAATCATATTGTTATACTTATTTCTCATGTTTCCTAGACTTCTTACGTAATAAGACGGATATAAATATTGGAAATCGTTAGAATTTATTGATTAAAGTTGAGAAGAAATCTGATTGGTTTAATGTTTTGATTGGACACACGGAGTTTAAGTATCTTAAGTTTTTTGAAAAATAGTATTTTGTTTTTGATAAACTCGTCGTACCACTGAAGAAGGCGTGTGAAGACAATCACCGTCGAAACGTTTGGATGACCATGGCTGAGAATTCCAATATTGACCTAAGTTTTAATAAATCTTATTAAGAATACGACATGTATTCGAAATATTGTGTGAGTCTTAACTATTTTTATCAGCGTAATCTAAATTTTTTTTATTCTAATCTTAATTTTAATGTTCTTTCAAGTGATGAATTATATTATCAGAGTTATTACTCTAATAATTCTGATTACTATAACAATCACTGTAATTTTTATAATCCTTATTTTTTAAGAAATGCTACACCTTTTTCTTTTTATACAGATAGAACAATACAAGCCAGAATACAACATAGTCAGGCAGCAAACGAACAACGTTATAGTCAATAATCTATTATATTCAAAAGGTTGTGAAGCTGTATCTATTGCTTAAATGTAGCAAAATCAACTCTTTCCTCTTTCACCTTCTTTCTGTTTCCCTACTTGATGAGTAATTCTTTTATCTCTTCACAAAATCCCCTCCAGGAAATGGACACTGACTCGTTACTGTTCAGTCTGAAGAGTTCTTTTGAAAAGACTAAAGTCACCCTAACTCAATCGAGTGTTGGCAGTAAAGTAAAATCATTATGTTTTCTTTCTCATTTCCTCGCTTTTTCTCAATCAACATTCTCAACATTCAATTAGACTATTTTATTTCATTTTCTATAATAATTATTTATGAGAGAAAGTTCCTGTTGAACTAATTGTCTCTTACTTTTTCCTAATACATAAAACCTCAATTTTTACATTAGTGCCAACATTTTTGAATGAACTTTTCTACGCTAGTTACTAAAATTCAAGTTTCAAGATTTAGACGAGATTCCATATCAAAGTAAAATAGAATTAAATTATACCAATAAAGGGTTTTGACCGCAAAATTTTAATGCAAACTTTTCATTAAAGGATTTTCTTATTGTGAAAAATCTATGAGATCCTCCTTCTACTCAAACTGAACTAATTATTCTTCCACCTTTTTCACGAATTCGACATGTCAAGCGAAAGAAGAATGTAAGATGTCTATCCTAAAATTCGACGATTGTAATTTATTTCATTGTTTTATTTTTATGTTGTCAAAGATCATCGTCAGATCATTTCGATTACAATTTCCTCTGTTCTCTCCATTTAAATTAACTTTGCTCACTCTCATTAAACTTGATTAGCACGCCTAACTCATCCTTGTCAGTTATTTTGACATGATTTTGTGTCTTTGTATAAGTCAGATTCATCTATAGAATGATTGAAACATTCTCTTCTCTAGGCTCTCAGTAAGGCTGTTCCTAGAATATTTATCAATTACAAGAGTGAGTCTCGCAATATTTTGTATTAAAACACCTTTCTTGACTTTAATGCCTTCTTTCTAGCTGCTCACAAATGGCATCTTCGTGCATACTTGTTCCAGGCGAGAAATCTCATAGCCTGCGACTCCACCTCCTACTCTGATCCCTATGTTAGGGTCTGCTTTGCTCATATGAGTCAAGTCACTAATACAATAGAACAAAGTCTTTGCCCAACATGGAATGAAACCTTGGTCTTCAACTCTGTTGAGATTCATGGAGACCCAAATGTCGTAGCTGACAGTCCACCTCCAGTTATCATAGAGATCTTCGATAAAGATGACATTACAACTGATGATTTCATGGGACGCAGTGTCATTAATCCCGTCGTTAGAATGTCACCTACTGATGACACTCAAGTTAAACTCCAATGGCATTCCCTTGACAGATTCGGATCAAATGCTGGAGAAGTTTTGGCTGCCTTTGAATTAATTTTGGTACGTTTCCTCTTCAAACATATTTTTCCATTCAATGTTGAGGTTTCCTCTTCCTCTTATCTAGTTGGATAATCAAGAACTTCCGCCTCCGCCACCAAAGAGTGGACATCTCTACACTTTGCCGCCACAAATTTGTCCTGAAGTGGAGAGAACACGAATTGAAATTCTCAGCTGGGGTGTTCGTAATATGAAAAAGTTCATCTTTACCAATGTCGATCACCCGATGGCCGAGTTTGTCATTGGAAAGGAGACACTTACAACATGTGTCATACCAAGTGCCAAACGTCTTCCCAACTTTATGGACAACCATTATGTTTTGGAAGTTAGCTTACCAGTCAATCCGATTTACATGCCGCCAATAACAGTAAATATTCGCGATAATCGAGTGTTTGGCCGAAAACCAATTGTTGGTACATGCCAAATATCAAAACTCAACAAGTTCCGTCAAAAGCCTCTGTCTATTGCAAGCGTTTTTGATCAGATTCTTGGTAAGTTGCTTTTGAATCTTTTGAAGTCTGATTAAACTTGGTTCGATAAATTGAACATGCATGTATTAATAAAAAAACAGATTCTTATCAGTACTGAGAACACTCACTTAATCCTTCTTTGCATAAATCAAGGCGATGCTTTGAGTAAGTTCTTTTGTAGCGATTGAATGAATCCCTAACCTAAATACTGTATACATTCAACTATGAAAGTGATTTAAAAACCACATTAATCTAAACTACACCCTCAGTATAGAGAAGTGAATAAAAATTATATTCTTCCAACTTCTAATTGTGAAAGTTAGCTAAATTCAGACTCAACTAACAAAATTCTTTCAATTTTACTTTTTAACTTAATAATATAACCACAGAATATGATGAAGATGACGGTAAGCCCATGGAAGAGAATTATTTTTGTATAAATTGTTTATTTTCTTGAGAATTCAGGCTTCATGTTCTGCATATTCCCTAACCTTGATGAAAGGCTATTCATAGGGATTCTACAAGTTCACTTTCCCACTTGTTTTCATAAATCTTATAATTCATTAACCCTCTTTTACAAAAACTCAGAATATGACGAGAGTAAGCAATAATTGAATGATTCATATCCCATTGTTTTTTGTTGTTGTAACCATGTTCTGTTCTTCACCATACATTCCCTCTTTTGTTGATTGTGTTTCCCTTCATCTCTTCATCTTGAGTTGATATTATTATTAGCAATACTAATAGGATAGCATAAAGTATAATATCGAGCATTGTAATTAATAATTGTAATTTATAATTCACACATGTAAAGAAGATGAAAGTCACCCAAATCTGAATGAGATCAATGAACGTAAGCCATCTAATTAATTAAAAAAAACCCAAACAACACTCAAATACACCCCTACACAAACTCAGTATATCAACAAGTCTGTTTTTTACTCTATAGACCTTCATATTAATACCCAACAAATTTTCTGACAAAATATTCACACAGCTTTCTTTCTTGTGTCTTGACCAATTAGAGTTGAGTAAATTAACTCGTTTATTGCAATTAGTTAACATTATGATAAAAGAAGAACGAAAACAAGATGGTCAAATAATTTGAATTTTTTTCAACTGAACCTTTGCTTCATTATTTTACTTGAATCTTGTTACATCCTTTTTAATAGCATAATAAAACTAAAACATAGTTAATTATATTGTGCGTGTGAAACTGTAAATTATCTTTTTAGTCAATAATAACTTATTAATAATAAGTTTAGAGAATATGAATTCTTTCTTCTGATTGGCTAATAAATTTCATTCATCTTCCTCTACAAGCTCATAACTATAGTAGTTTCCGATTTAATAGTTGGCTAATATTTACCCCTTAAACATCATTTGAGTTCATAATTAATATTATTATCTGGCATAAAACAAAAGCTCCTTCTTTATCATCTTCACGTTGATCAATTCACGTCCTTTGTTTCCATATAAAATCAGTTGATATGAAGATGGTACAGTATAGTTTATGATTTTTTAGAAAAAAATTCTGCCTTCTTTTTAAAATAATATCAATGTAGCACAAATTTTTTTACAGGATACGCACTGAATAACGTGAAAAAAGATATTTCTCAAAATCATAAATTCCTACATCTTTTTGTTAGCTTAACACAATCTATTAGGTTGTGTGAAAAGTTCTCGGAAAAATTTTCAACTTTTGATTTTGAATCTGTTCTTTAATCAATAAATATAAACTATATACGAAAATATTCAGCAAAATCTGCAGAATTTGTTTATATCTTTAAATCTATTGAGTATTCAAAATATACTGATAAAGACATGAATTTCTCTGACTCACAAATCCGAGCGATCATTTACTTCAACTTTAGCATCGGTAATTCTGCATCAGAAGCTTTCAGATTAATGGAAAGAGGTCTTGGTAGAGTTGTTTCAATGTCTACGGTTCAAAAGTGGTATGGTTTATTCAAGAGTGGAAAAACGAACTTTGATGATGAACCAAGACAAGGCCGCCCTTCAACCATCCCAAGACAGGCTATTGTTGAGAAAGTCGAAGAGAATTCTCATTTGTCATCAAGAGAAATTTCTGCTGATTTAAACGTGTCCTTTTCTTCGGTTGTACGTGTCTTACGTGAAGAGAATTTCACGAATTCATTCGATCAATTTGTGCCTCATGATCTCACTGATGCTCAGAAGAGAAAGAGAGTCGAATGTTGCAGAAGACTTCTTCATCGCTTGAGATACGACAACTTTCTGAATAGTGTCATCACAACAGATGAAAAATGGATATTCCTGAAGGATCCTAGCCGCAAGAGATCATGGCATAAGGTTGGTGAGAAGTGCACTCAACCGAACCCAAATCGGTTTGCAAAGAAGGTGATGATCACAATTTTCTGGTGTCGTAGAGGAATTATTCACTACGAACTATTGGAGCCTAATCAGACTGTAAATACTGATCACTATATCCAGTCATTTAGGGCAATGCAAGAGAAGTTGAGGGAGTTATACCCTCGATTCGGAAGAATAACCTTTTTGCAGGATAATGCCAGACCGCATGTTTCTCAACAGGCAAAAAGATTTTTTGAGGAGTCCAATGTGGATGTACTGGAACATCCACCTTATAGTCCAGATCTTTCTCCGACAGATTATCATCTTTTCCGTTCACTACAACATCATCTGAAAGGGAAAATCTTCAACTCAAGAGAAGAGGTTTTGAATTCTGTTGACGCTTATTTTGCTCAAAAACCTCAAGAATTTTGGAAAAGAGGCATAGATATGCTCTCAGAAAGGTGGCAAAAATGTGTAGAAAAGAATGAAGAATATTTTGATATATAATATGTGTATATTTCATTAAACTTTGTAAATAAAAAATTTCATTCAACATAAGTGACTAATTTTTCCGAGAACTTTTCACACAACCTAATAGTTTCTACGTAGAATTCCAAGCCCATATGCTCTATTAAATTTTTCCTTCCTCATATTGAATCCCATTAGAGATAGACACTCAAATTTGATTAACATTACTCTAACTAATTCTTCCTCTTTCTGAGTACTTTTCGAGGTAACCAGATTGTGACTAGAGATCCTTCCTGTCTGTTAAGCACTCTATTAAGGAACACAACTTGTGAAAAATATTTTATCAATATCTATTAGATACTAATAGTAGTAAATTCCTATCATAATTTATCTTTTGTAAAACCTCACGAGCTACTTCCAAGTAGTTATCAAAAATTTACGCTCTAATGTCTAAAAATTAAGTCAGTTGGTACTATTATGTCACAAGTTTTTTTGGATCTAGAGAATTCATATTAATATCATTAGAATCAGCGCTAAATTATCTATCAGATTATGTGCCAAGCATTTCAAAATTCCGGTTTTTCGATTTTCATTTACGATCCCTTATCTATCAACATGCTGGGATATATACAAGTTGAACTCACCTATGATTAATTATAACTAATAATTATAATTCTATCAAATTGTCAACCTCAGAATCATCACAACAGAGACTCAAATATTGAAATATTTACACTGATTTCTCTTCTGCTCACGAATGAAACCTAATACATATTACATATGATTGCTTAAATCATTTTCTACCCATCTTTGTTTGTGCTTGCTTAATAAAAAAGAATACGTATACAATTACATAACGTTATTGTTCCAGAAAATGTAGTCGTGTTCCAGCACGGGGAGAATGAATCTTTTTGATAAAACTCATTTGAATAAAATTGCATCTACTTGAGTATATGAATAAAAATGCTTTTTCCCTTATTTAGGTAATCCCTTGATGAGTGAAGACAATAAGGAGAAGCAGGGAGAGAATATGCAGACAAAAGCTCAGGTTTGTTTTGCTATCTTTTGCCCAATTCACTAAAAAATTTGATGATCCATGGTCATTTGATAAAATTGATTTTCATTAAAGAATAGGTTCTCTTTCATCCTGACTAGGCCATCAAATAAACCATTTAGGATGAAGAACCTATTCTTGATACAACATTTCCTGTAATAAACTTGAATTCTTTGTAGAATAAAATCAAGGCAAGTTTTTCTAGTTTGCTCGATAATATATCTTGTTGTCTAACAAAGTTTTCAGCTGATACTTTCCCCTTTTATACATTAATTTATCCAATCTCATGCTAAATTCAGCAGATCAATTCTCATTGGTTCTAGGTACTGGACCAATAGTTTTTCAGCATTACTCAGGTTTATTTCACTTGAAGAAGATTTAACCTGATACCCAAATAAGAATGTTTTGTGGAAATAAACTTTGAACATTCCTCTTTAGAGTTCTTTCAAAAAACTCAAGAGCAAATTGAAAAAAGTCTCGCCAGCAAGTCACATTCTTTTAGCGGTCCATTTTTCTCAGAAATCTCTTTTACTCTTGACCTTTTTCTCCCTTTAGCTCCAAAGTTACTCTTCAATGGTAAAAAAATAACTTTTGTTTCCACACCTTTCTTGAGATATTTCTGTTGTTCTTTTTTATCAAATGAATTCTATGGCTTTTATTTCCTTGTTGTGGGTGATGGGTTCGTCTTCGTTTTTCAAATTTTATTCTCAATAAATGAAAATTAATTGATTTTTTTCGTGAACACCCTTCCCCACCCACCTACCAATTTAGGCTGAGTCTACCGATTCCCTAAATGTCTTAGGAACCGATGACCAAGTGAATCCACCCAGTAACTTTGATCGCAACAAGAGACGAAGTACTCGTTGGAAATTGCCCTTCTTTAGAAAGAAGAACAACAAAAAGGTATCTTCTTTTCCCTCCGTTTCTACTTTTTCCACTTCTCCACAAATTCCCTTTGTGTCCCTTCGCCTGAGCTGTATTTTACACTTTTCGACAAGTTTACTTAAGCTAATTGATATTTAAGCTTAGGATTCTATGATTTTTACAAAAAAATAAAATGAAATTCTTCAAATTCCAATTTGGTGCCAAATTTATATTTAAACTTTGAGAGATTTTTTTGATTTGAATGTGGAAGGGTGGTAAAGAGGGTCAAAATTAGACAGGGAAAGACATTTTTTACAACCGCATTCGAGGGATTTAAAATTATTCTCTAGAAGAAATTCAACCCCTAAACAGTAATAAGATCAATTCTTAGTATACAGTTAGAAAATTGGATTTTCTTGTCTGATTCTGATCCTAAAAGACTACTTTTGACTACTCTCCCACCTCCAAGTCAAAAAAATCACTCAGTAAATTTGGCAACAAATCGAATTCGGAAATTTTCTTATTTTTGTAGATTTTTCATAGATTTTTTCTTTGAGTGGTAGAAATATGGAACATGACCCTGGTTTCAAAAAACCTTTATCCTAATCGAATTCTTCATGGAAATATTGAATTTTCTAAAATCATCGATTCCTTAGCTTCTGATTTTGAATACGAAAGAGTAGCTTAGTAAATTTTAGCAATCAATGTAATAGAATGTCAATCAAGATATTTACTTGGGGACACAAAGGGTCGTCAATCTGTTTTCTCCCATGAACCACTTCTTCATTATGCATAATCTCAATTTTTATCCTCTTTATCTAGGATCCAAAAAGACCAAATATCTTTGGCTATTCATTCTTTAAGAATGAGGATGGTGTCAAAGTTTGTTTCAATTATTGTTATTTTGATTTTTTACTCATAATTTCTTTGTTTATGGGTTTCCTTTTCCTTGAACATAGTGAAAACATGTTGTCAATCTTATGTTACCAGTTCATTTATCCCCAATCCAAAAGGTGTCGGTATAAATGTGATTATTCTTGATCATTAGTCTTTTAAAAGAGTTCAATACTTTTATAATTAATTAATTACTACAATAAAAATGGATTAACCCCTCTCTGGTGTACAGTTATTGAACTGAAAATTGTTTCCTTTTTCTAATTTTTTATATAACTCTTTAGGTCGATTTGACACAGTTTGATGAAGATATTGACTGGTGGTCAAAATACTACTATTCCCTCGATATGCAAGACAAGTGTAGGAAATATGCTGAATTATATCACGACAAGACTCTGGTCCTTAGCAGCTGCTTAGAAGATGAAGAACTATACGAAGGTTTTGCTGATTTCATTGAAACTTTCCGGTTAGAACGTGGCACCAGTGTCGACGAAGAAGAAGGACGCTTTGTCGGTGAATTCAAAGGAAAGTTCTTCATCTCAAAACTTCCTGATGATCCCAATATGGAAGCACCACTGATGATTGACAAAGGAACGTTACCCTCGAATACTGTTACTCTATGCGATGTTTATGTCTATGTTGTCAGAGCCTATGGCCTTCAGCCGAATGATCCATCTGGACTAGTAAGTATCCAAATTATAATCATAAAAATATTCAAACTCAAAAGCTATAGCTCTGATCCTAACAGATTTGCAAGTTTTTTGGGTATTCATAAGAGATTGAAACTTCTAAACTCAACCTCATCATTCATTTTACCTTTACAGGCTGATCCATATATCGAAATTGAATGTGGCAATCAAAAAGTCAATAACAAAAACCAGTATATTCCAAATAATCTCGACCCAGAGTTTGGTCGTTTCTTCAAGCTCACTGTTAGTATTCCGATTGAAAAGGATTTAATTATTCGCGTCTTAGATCATGATCTCATTGGAAGTGACGATGTGATCGGTCAGACAGAGATCGATATCGAAAATCGTCTCCTAACAAAATATAGAGCAACATGTGGCCTTCCAAATAGCTACTACATTTCTGGCCCATATCAATGGCGTGACCAATTGACGCCAATGGAGATTTTAGAGAATCTCTGCGATAAATACAAACTTCCAAAGCCGGTCTATCATTCGAATAACCAATCGATTACAATTGGCTCAAAAGTATTCTACAACAACCACTTTGATGATAAGAAAATTGCCAATAATCCCCATCTGGGACCAATGAAGGAGCGCATCGCCTTGAGTATTCTGAATAAACTGCCCCTTGTCAAAGAGCATATTGAAAAGAGAAAACTTTACTCCACACTTCAACCATCAATTGAACAAGTTTGTTGATAAATTTCTATTTTTGATAGAAATTGTTTCACTCAATTTATTATTATTATTAGGGTACTCTTGAAATGTTTGTCGACATCTTCCCCAGGGAATTGGGAGAGCCAGGTCCTCCTTTCGACATAACAGTGAGAAAACCAAAGAAATTCGAACTACGCGTCATCATTTGGAATACAACTGATGTTGTTCTTGATGAGACCTCGATAACTGGTGAAAAAATGTCCGACATTTATGTGAAAGCATGGATATCAGCAATTGAAGAACACCAAGAGACAGATGTCCACTATCGTTCACTCGACGGTGATGGCAATTTCAACTGGCGTATGATCTTCCCATTCGACTACATACCAGCAGAAAACTTGCTTGTTGTCAATAAAAAAGAAGGTTTCTTCTCCCGTGACACTACCGAGATTCGTGTAGCACCGCGGCTAATTGTCCAAGTCTGGGACAATGACAACTTTTCTCCAGATGACTTTTTGGGAACTCTCGAGTTAAACTTGACCAACATGGTGGCCCCAGCAAAAACAAAGAAGAAATGTGATCTCACCATGGTTGATGCCACTAATGACAAACGAAAGATGATGAGTCTCTTTGAATGCAACAGGGCTTACGGCTTCTGGCCCTTCATCAATGATGAAAGTGGAGAGGCTGTTCTTACTGTAAGTAGATTTATTCAGTCATCTTTGGCATCTTGACTTGAGTTATTATTTCAACAAAAAAACATCCTCTTATAGGGCAAAGTTGAAATGGAATTGGAACTTCTCTATGATCATGAAGCTAAATCAAGACCTGCTGGCAAGGGAAGAGATGATCCTAATGAAAACCCTCATCTTGACCCACCAAAGTGAGTCTTTATGTCCTCAGATAAATTTTAATATTATTTCTTATGAATAAACCTTGTCGAGAGATGAAGAGGAAAATTTTCACCTTACCGGCGCATTAAAAAAGATATTTGCATTCCTGTCTATCATATCAACTAGCTTTACACGAATTAATTAAATTCCAGAGATTTCACTATATCTCACAAAAAATTGAGATATTTCAATTGAATATTCAAAAAAATCAAATACATTTAAAATCATACTAATCACGTCTATTCAATAACTCAGTCGACCAGAAACATCCTTCCTCTGGTTCACATCCCCTTGGAAGACATTCAAGTTTATCGTCTGGAAACGATTCAAATGGCTCTTCATCGGCATCCTTATTGCTGTTCTCTTGGGCCTGCTCTTGTTCCTCTTCATTTATGCCATTCCTGTGAGTTGTTCATTTACTTGAGATTCCTAACTCGATATTTCACAGGGAATAATTTCTAACTCCTTCTATAATTATGATTAACTAGCTGATCCGAACCCGCTACGCAGTGTTTCGTAAAATTCGAAAAAGCTCTTTTTTGCATGAAGACTCAGAAATTGAAGCTTAGATTTGACCAATAAGAAGCAAGCTTATTAAAAATGAAGCCATCTGATTGGTCAGCCGCTTTTTCGGTTCTAATCGAGATTACGGCCCAACTAAGGCCAAATCTAGACATTTTTTAGCTACGAACATGGTCCATGGGGTAATCTATAACTGGTTAAAATTTTATGAAAATTGGTTCGGTAGATTAGACATCCATAGGCTCACAAAATCAACTTTTATTTTTTAGCAATATAGATTAATACATTTCAATTTAATCCAGTCCATGGTTTTTCAGACTAGCGCAATGGTTTGTTAAAATTATAACTAACGGAATAGTTTGATAAACTTGTTATCAGACTTCAAGATTAAAACGTGTGTATTTCAAAGCTCCATATAAGAAAATAAAATATAGGAATTCTAAGTTATTTTAGTCTTGAATAATAAATCGATGACGATCTGATCCTTGAAGATTCTACATTATACTATCTTTATTGGCTTGGAAATTAATCATGCTTCTCAATGATGTAAGTTAAATTCAACTTTCTTAGGGTGCTATCGCAATGTCAATGTTTTGATGATGAGTTACCCGTTAGTGTTTATTCAAACTTGTTTACTGTTTTACATTTTGTAGTCACTGAATTTACTCAATTTTACAATAAAGCAATTTATTTTCCTATATTGTAAGGTTTGGGATGATTTTAAAAAGTCTCAATAAATTAATCGTTTTAATGAATGAAAAACTCAGATTATGAAAATACAATTTTTAGTCACTTAGTTTACTCAATTTCCCAACACAGTAGTAAGAGTTAAATTATCATTTCTCTATTACTCAGATATTCCAATATAGTGATTTCAAGATTTATACATTATTAACATTTGAACTAATTCCTAGGGACTTGTTGCAAGAAAGGCAGTTGGAGTCTAACCTAAATGGAAGATCAGCATACGTTTAATTCAAGAGAGAAACCCCAAATTCCGTCACAATACAAGATAAATCTATAGAATGGATTAAAATGAATGAGGAATTTTGATGTTAAAACCAAGTGTGAAAATGCCTTCTTCCTTTAACTATTTTCGTTGGTGTTACTTTTGCACCACTTATTTTATACAAAAATTTCATACCGAATTGCTTTGTTATTGAACACAAAAATAATCAAGATTCTATTCTATTCGGAATGATGATAATACCAATACCAGATTAACCAAAATATATATTCAATATAAATCATTATCTAATCAAGTTTAAACTCTGATATAACAAGCCCACTCCCCCCATCTCTCTCTTTCGCCTCTCTTCATATTCAAACCTCTTGCTTACTGTGAGAAAAGTTAATCTTCATTATTTATCTATATTTATTTACAAGAACATCAACACAAAAAGTTATTTCTGACCAAAATTTAAATACATAAACATCAAATTTATTGCGTCACCCATGTATTTATCACCAATGTGTATTTCTTCTCTTTTCGATATTTGAACAGAAGAAGAATCAAATGTGGGAGGGCTTTCGGCAATGGATACTTTCAAAAAATTCACAATTTATCTCAATTTTTCACATCAAATAAAGAATATGCTTTCAAAAGAAACAGACGGCTCTTTCACTTGAAGGATGAAAATAATACCTCAAACTCCTAACATTTGCATAACAAGTAATTTTAATCTCGATTTTCCATGAGACTTGTTCCAAGTTGCATAAATCATTGTGGCCAATCAGATTGAGTTTGTCTCTTTAATTTAATTGGCTAAAATTTTGTGCAACAAGAATACAATTCTCTTTTGACCCATCATCTTAACTGTATAACTAATAGTTATTAACTGTTAAAATCTAATCATGTCAACTTGTATCCATTGCACTCTCACGAAATGCCCTCTCATATAACACAACATCAAGCTAAAAACAATTAATTAACCAACTTGACAGTGAGTTTATCCCTAATCCTCTCTTCTTTAATTCTATACACAGATCAATTATATACACGAAATAATAAAGGGTAAAACATTAAGTTCGTATTAGAATTCAAATTATATAGTAAAGGAACAACTTTAGGATTAGAATATTAAAAGTTAATATTAAAATAATCAAAAGAAACATTTGGAAGCCGTATTTAAAATCCCTTCCGCTCAACTTGTGTCGCAATGGCTTGTTGGCTTCACTTGAACCTTCCAAAGGACATATCATATTCTCCTCTTCGTTGAAAATCTCTGTTCCCAAAGAACTTTTTCTGGTCCTCTGTTTCCATTGATATCCTGAATTGTGAAAGGGCTTACATGCTGTCCAATCTGTCCAAAAGTCAAATTTCATTTCCACAATTTTCTCATCACAACGATCGCCCATCCACCCCGTGTTACATATGCAGGTCTGGTTCAAATTTCTACCTTCAAAGCTCCAACCACACGCTCCATTAATGCAGGTCTCTTTTCGGCACGTGGTCTTCAACTTTAAACAGTTCATGAGACCTTTATATGATTCAGGAATATTCTCAAATTCCCTCTCAAACTCTGGCCCGCATTCGCATACAAATGTATTGAATTTAAAGATGGGAATGCATTTGTTAATCGAATGTTGAATATTACATGCAGAATTACCAGCTGGCCTATTATCGATGGTGTGAAAGCAGGGATTATACATTTTATCACAAAATTTTCCATAGAAACCATCCTTACACGGGCATTTATCGTAGGAGTTGTCGATATCTAATGATGGCGATGTTCCAATAACTGAACAATTTGGACTAGATAAACGTTTAACACAAGACTTGATTTGAAAATTAAAATTACCAATTCTACATCTGCATCTGTACTGAAACATGGACACTGAGTTCGGGTAACTTATGCATAGGCCCGTAAGAATAAATTTTCCCCCACAGAGCAGATCTCGATTCAAATAGTGATTCTCCATAGTTTTCAGAAGGGGTGAGAATGTTGGGTTTAGGGAAGATATCCTCTGGTAGGAATTCTTCCTCCTACACGGATTTGGACAGATGTGCAATATATCAGTGCCATTTGTATTATCTTTATTGCCGTGCATGCAGTAGAGTAATTTAAACGTATTAATTATCTTATCTGTGGAAGGAGGATCAAAGTTCTCTGGGTCTAAATTTCTCTCTTTTATTAATCTTTTGAATTTTGGTTTCAACTTCCAAATTTGCTGAAGTTCGCCAAGAGCAGTCGCTCTCATGATGCAGTAACTCTTACTAAATACCTTGCTATACCTACATCCGCTGGTGTTATTGGTTATATCTGGAATCTGATACCAATTGAATCGGTAATAATTATATCTTTCCTGGTCAAAGTAAACAACTGGCAACGTCTCAGAACCTATGGAACTGGGAGGCCATCCAACTAACTGATGCAGTGTGTCTCTTTCACTCTGATAACCCTCGAGGAATTTGTTTGTTTCGGCAATCCTAGAAAATTCATCAATTCCAAGCGTTAATCCAATGATAAAAATAAATGCTAAAAAAATGTGTAGTATTCTCATCAAATTTTAAATAGACTTTTTTTAAATTATATGCGAATGATTTTTTACTCATTTTAATTGAAAAATTTTCAATGAAAATATAATATTATATATTGAAAGAGATATTAGTCTAAAACAATAAGTTATCTTCTTATGCTGGGTAATCTTGAAAATTAATTCAAAGGATACAAATAAATTATCCCTAAAGTAAACAATATTGTGACTAGAAAGAGGTTGTTTTGCACACCGACGAAGGAATTACATTTATCCTTATTGCAAAAGCAGAGAAAACCAGATGGATTCTTTGATTCTGTGATGCAGACATTATTTCTATCCATTGTGCTGTTTAAGTCGTTGGCACATCCCCGTTTTGTAATTAATTCGGCTAAATGGGATATAAAAGAAGGATATCTTCTTACTTTGAAGTCTATAAATGATTTTATAACACTGATTGTCACATTCGATAAGATCTTTGTGTTTCTCGGACTTGAATGGATCTTTACATGATGATTCGTTATAAGATGTACATTGATAGCATTTAACTTTGCGGTCTAGAAATAAAGAAATGAAAAGTTACTCATGCAATGATCAGGGTCAGCTGCAAATGCCAGGCTAATCAGAAGAAGAATGGAAATAAAGCTAGCCAAAAGCCTTATCGGCTCCATTTTCTGATTCATAACCTGGCAGAATTAAAACAAAACTAATACGCTTCGATAAATCATATCCAGGTGATAGAAGCTTTTGAGTCTATATTTTGAAAATTAAAATTGTCAAATTTCCATGAATTCCTAGTATGAGTTACATTAAGCGTAGCAATTATGAACAGTTAGCTGGTGATGATTATAATAATCGTGAATTTTCTGATGAAAGTCAAGATAATCAGGATAACATCCAAATTGATCATCTAAAAAACATTGATCAGTTTCTTATAAATATTTATGACTTTTTCAACCTCGGAGGCCTTCATGTTATCATCGTAGATCATATTCTCTCGGTAGCCCAATTTGTTTTTCTCTTCTTCCTTGTTATCGAATTAAGTGTGTGCACAAAATGGAGTATTATTATGCAACCGGACAATTTAGTTACCTCTTGGTCTGATGTTTTTGAACCACCAGGTAAATGCTGGTCTAATCTTTCCTTGATTCCATCGCTCTTTCTTACTGTCGCTATATTTTTACTCTTGCAAAAAATTATATTTTCCTCCGTGAACATTTCAAAATTCCTGGAAATAAAAAAGTTTTACAAAGATGTTCTAAAGATGCCAACTTCCTCGACTGAATTGTCTAACATTAACTGGAATGATATTCAAGATCGCCTGATTGAAATACAATCCAAAATGCCCTTGAGCTATCAAAAGGAGAAAATTACATCTCTAGATATCTACAATCGAATTTTACGGTTTGATAACTATCTCATCGCCATGATTCATGATGAAATTATCCCAGTTAAATTCAACCTGCCCAAATTATTCAACATTGATCTCGGTTATGTTACATTTCTCACTTCGGATTATGAGTATAACTTGAAAATTATCCTATTTCGGAATCCTTTTTCACCGTTTAAGAATAATTTCCAACTCAACAATGAATATAAATGGTCCACGAAAAGGTTTGAAGTAGCCAAAAAACTCCATGATGTCATCTTTGTTATTGGCATTCTGAATCTTGTGTTTATGCCAGTTGTCCTTATGATTCGTATAGTCACTTTTATCTGTGCTAATGCAGAGCGTATTCGATTTGAACCTCACTCTTTTGTTGGGAGAAAATGGTCTCGATATGCCCATTATGTTTTGAGACATTATAATGAACTGCCTCATCAGCTCAATTCTCGTTTGAGCAGAGCTTACAAGCCAGGCCAGGCATATCTTGATTGTTTCTCTTCAAAGATGTTGTCAATTGTAGCTACTCATATTGGATTTATTACTGGTGGTACAACAGCCGCCTTATTGCTAATCAACTTGGTCTGTGATGACTTTCTCCATCTTCCCGGCTTTCTTGCCATACTCTTTGCTGGTGGTCTCATTTCCAAAGCATGCTCTGCTCTAATCCCTGATGAATATGCAGTATATTCTCCTAGGAATGCTTTGTTGGAGACATTGAAGCATATTCATTATCTTCCAGACGACTGGAAGGAAAATGCTCACACCTATGATGTTAGGAATAAATTTGCCCGTTTGTGCCAATATCGGTTCATTGCCGCTGTGGAAGAACTCATATCTCCAATTATTACTCCATTCATTTTAATCTTTATCTTGCCAAAATATTCTCTTGCAATTGTCGACTTTTTACGAAATTACTCTGTTGAAATTCCCGGGGTCGGAGATATTTGTCACTTAGGCACTTTGGATATTGGCCTCAATGGTGACCGAATGTGGCATCCAGATGAGGATGAAGACCAGGGAACATCCCAAGACGAAGATCACCAGTTCAATCGTAGACTCAAGAATAGAGAAAACTTTAATGGAAGAACCGAGCTGAGTGTTATGCACTTTAACTTGATGAATCCCAGGAATGACTTGCCTGCCAATTCCAAACTCTACCTCGACACAATCAACAATCTGGCCCTCAAGGATGTCATGCTAATGAGAAATAGTCAACAATCGAATAATCCTCAAGATGTCTCAACCCCAGGAATGTTTGACTCCCTCTATCAAGATGGGCGAAAAATTTCCAAAACAAACTCTGTTGGTGATAGCATCGGTGTTATGCGTAGTACCCTGTTAGCCAATGAGGCTTTTCCTGATATAAAATCTTCTTATTTCTGTCATCAAGGCTACAAGCCCTACACTTCACAAACCGAAGATTCTATTTATAATAATAGTAACATTTATGCAAGTCGTATGATGCATCCAAGTCACCAGGGTTCCATGTTCATCCAACCAGATGTTGTTAGCATGGATATGAGTATAAGTGCCTTGTACCTTCATGAAGTCCACCAGAGGAAAAAGAATCGTCAACTCTCGATCAACTCTAGTCGCATTTCAGATAATCAAGATCAGTCTTTGTATCGAAGCCATAATCAGAATGGTCAGAATCAACCCGAAACGTCTGATTTTTATCATTCAAACAATAATCATCCTTTTTATCGATCGTCAACTGGATCCCAACATCAGCAACAGCGCCAGGAACCTGGAATTGTACGTCATGTCATCCCACCATCGAATAATCGAAGTGCTGCTCCCATTGAAAAGCTGACTGAAGTCGATAGTGAAGCTGAAGATGGTAACATCTCTTCAAGTATGTTTTGATATATGAGTAGACTTTGGTATTTGATAAAAATAGGGCATAGATTTTCAATGCTAATACATAATCAATTTCATTATACTTGGGTAAAAAAATGTATAGTTCAGAATGAATTTTTGGTTCAAATTATATTAATTTTTCTCAAAAATAATCTTTTATTCAAGTGTCAGGGATAGTGTCAAAGTTCCATTTTCAGTAAAAATACTCTCAAGTAGTCATCAAAGATTTCAAGGCTTTGAATAGATATTCTTGATCTATAAGACTTATTTCACAATGTTGAAAATGATGGGGATAAAAATATTTTAGATTCTATCATGAGAAAAATGGCTAAAATTAATTCAGTTAATCTTTTGTTAAAGAGATGTAATGAATTTTGACCTTTTTTTAAATCCGTGAGATTTTCCACATATAGCTTTGATAACAATGATGTGTGAGATTTAAAATAACTGAATATTCGTTTGCAATCCCATGCATAGTCGTGCATTACCCTTTTTCCCTAAATTTTCTTGTATGCATAGTGGAATAACAAAATTTAACAGAAACATGATTCTATTACTATTTTCATTGAAAAACCCCTTGAAGCCTTATCAGCAAAAAAGATATTCAAAATTTTAGTGAAAACGTAGTAAAAATTCATTGAAAATCTAGCGGCATTTTCAAAAAAGTCTGATCTTTAAACTTGAATACTATCACAGACAAGCATTTTGATACTTAATCTTATATAAAATTATGTTTAGAATTCATAGTATTATCATTTGAGTAGGTTTTTAAAATGAGTTAAAATGATAATACTATGAATTCTAAACATAATTTTATATAAGATTAAGTATCAAAATTACAAGCTTATTGGCTTACAAGTTAGATAAAAGCAAGTTTTATTTATCAAGTTTAATTCCTTGAAGGGCTATTTCGAAGTAAAGCTTTCCATGCCTAGATGATTTCTGATTTTGGATCAACAACTGAAGGGGTAAAATGCAAGTTTTTAAAAGGGAAGATCTCTCATAGACTAATCTTTAGTTTTCCCGAGTTTTGCCCTTTAAGAAAAAACCTTTTTACTACCTCTTATGTCTTTTATGTATTGCTGTTCCTTTTATTAGATAGTTACTCTTTCAGATACTCAAAATTCAATGATCCCCTATTGTACTGTTGATTTGTCTCTCTGTTTTCAAATCTCATCTTTTCCTTTTTAGATTTACAAGATATTATTCATTCAAAGACAAGCCTTGACACACCAACCCAGGATTCTAGTCCTACTAACCTGCCTGGTATCAAAAGGATCCCTAAAGATTGGCCAGATCTTCCCCCAGAGGATTCCTAAATGGGAAATATTCCTTACTAACGAGAGTTATTCTCATAAATGGCACAAGATAGATTAGAGAATTACTCCCCCTGCACTATATTTGACAATATTCACTAGACCATTTATCTTTCTTCTTCTCTCATTTATACACTTATAATTTTGGCCCAAAATCCCTTTTTATACATTTAACTTCTCGGATAAAATGTACGTTTACAGATTTGCAAACTTCAGTTCTTGTTCTATTATTCCTTTATTCAAATCATCATTACTGCAATATAATAAAGTTTAATTATTTTTTTATAATTATTTGTTACCTGTTCGTTTGTGTGTGTGTATATTAACTATAATCAATACTAGTTCTAGCTCATTTACTAACCAAATCAACCGTTGAGAAATATACAATATCAGGTAAATCAACATAAAAAATTACCTTTATTTTTAGAAGATGATCCCGCACCTGATTTAACTAACAATCTAGGTTTAAAGTGAAAATTTCCCTCTATTAAAGGGCCCATCTTGGTTGTGTTGGAGCAAATCATCAAGAAGTTGAACTACAATTCATATGCCAAAATAATGTCATGATTCTAATTTGAGAGTTAAGAAAACTACATAACCAAAAAAACTGTATAACCAAAGAAATCTTTCTCTTATCTTTCAGACTAGAAATAACTAGACTAGCCTAGACTTATTTATTGAGAAAAGAGAGATAAGTATCAAGAATTTATTGATTGAGTTGGTCTAGATGCCAGCATGAGGAGGAGTCACTCCAGGAGAAAGGGTGGACTTTGATTCTGAAAATAATTATAAAGGAATTACTAATGAGTAGATATGTGATTCAACTACAATTTTGAAATATTGAATAGTGGATCCCAAAAAACAGTTTTTCCTTCCCCAACAATGACCATTTCCTTGAGACAAGAGAGATGCCCTAAACTATAGGCCCGCTAGTAGACTTGCTATCCTGGGATATATCTATCGGCGTTAAGCATGGTTAGTCAATGATCGACCTCTTTCAAAGACCATTTGTCAAGGGAGCTTATGAACTTGGACTACACTGATACCTTGGAAAGAGAGTGTTCTATTCTCCATAAGAATGAGCTATTGAATACATAGCTACTTGGAAGTAGATATCATAAATCATAATTATATTTAAAACAAATCCATGATGAATTGTCTGTTAAGAAAAAAATCACATTTTTATCTACGGTTTTTTTATTATCTCAACCAATTTTAGATTACCAGTTATCAAAAATTTTACAGATATTTGAAAGGCTGAATAGTTGGACACATGATCTTGATGTCAGAGCTCGGCTTCTTGCCTTTGGTGAAAGGACTGCTAGTAAATTATGCAAAACTAATTATATAATGAAATTTACAATTTTGGCGGTACTAACACTGTTTTACAATACTCTTTTATGAACTAACGGATGAGGTAACTCTTGCAGTGTGGCCCTAAACATTTGATCGATGAACATATCATCTCTGACTTTAGTGGTATGGAAGAAAGGATATCAAGAAAATATTTTAATTGAAACAAAAAGGTGTCATGATTATACTGCAGGGAACTACAAAAAGATTAACGAAACGATGAGGTTTTTTGAACACATTGCATGTAATAACTTATTTTGGCGATGATATGATTCACGTAATTTATCAAAAACGTCCGAAAATCCGCTTAAAATCATATTTGTAGATATATAAGAAAAGAATTTTTATTCACTAAATGTACATTTCTTTATGGTTCATCAGTAGTGACACATAAATAATGATAAAAGTTTAAAGTTCATTGAAAATAATATTTTACAATTTTTGAAAGAAATAGTAAAAGTTGAAGAAAATTAGAATAAATGTAAGCTAAAAAAACACCAAAACTCTTCAATAAATAGCAACAGTGAAGAGAAAAGTGAAAAAGCTCACATAGGCCAGGGTAATTGAAGGTTATAGGAATAATTTTT
>SSNU01000144.1:852870-1058896 GCA_012064415.1 Gyrodactylus bullatarudis
TTTGATTATGGAACATGTCTTCACTGTAATCTTCATAGAGGTACTATAAAGAAAACCGAATGCCATCAATTTCAATTCTTATGCGCGTGCTTCAGGTCTTACTCATACAAGAAGCTCCTGGAAAAGGCTAGTCTACACCCCATTTGGCTTTGAAGAATTGCCTCATCAGTTGCACATAAAAAAATACCAAAACAAAACCACCATGCTCACAAACTCTGCTCCTCAAGAGGATTCACAGTTCTTCTCACCACCCTTCCCTCTCTGAGGCTCAGATTCCAAATTAACCTTAAGGCATTTAAAGACCAAAATATAAGACAGATTGTATCCTTTATTTTAACTATGTGCAAGATAACCACGATTAATTTACCAACTTTTAAAAAATAAATTTCATATGGATATGACGACCCGATTTACAATACAATTGTATTGTATTGCAATAGAATTTAATTGCTACAATCATGATAATAGTTCAATAAATCATATTACATATAATATGTATGTTACCGTGAATCGTGTGAAAGCCGGGATTCGTACGAATCACTGGATCACTAGTGAATCGTGGAAATTTTAAATTCCTTCCTTTAAATAATTTTTATTCTTTTATTTTCGTGGTGAAGAAATTAAGTATAATTGTAATAATATAAAATAAATTATTTATTTGTGCATGATAAACTACTGTGGCATAATCATAACTTATATGGAGTGATCTTGAAAGTTGATTATAACAATATCAGGTCGGAACAACATCCGGAATCATTGAAGGTCTATTTTCAGCAAATCAGCTATCTCCTTTGGCCAGAGAAATCTATCGATATTGAAGAAGTTCCTAATGAAAGCTACTCTGTGAGAAAATTTTCGAGTATGGTATCCTCTGTTAATGGACAAGGATTTTTACACTACAGCTGTAAAACAAAATGCTCAACAAGTCGTTGCAAGTGTCGCAGGAATAATTTATTGTGTAACTCCAGATGCCACATGCACAAATAAATAATTTATTTTATATTATTACAATTATACTTAATTTCTTCACAAACGAAAATAAAAGAATAAAAATTATTCAAAGGAAGGAATTTAAAATTTCCACGATTCACTAGTGATTCGTACGAATCCCTGCTCAATTTAGTAATTCATACGAATCACTAGTGAATTGTAAGAACCTTTCACACGATTCACTAGTGATCCAGTGATTCGTACGAATCCCGGCTTTCACACGATTCACGGTAACATATATAATATTATAGTAAGAGTAGATTTGATTGGAATATAACCAGAATTTTTACCCAAAGTATCAAATTGAATCTACTTCACTGAAATTTATTTAAAAGAATTTAGATTCCATCATATTATAGGCCCTATTATAATGATACGGATAATTATTAGGAAAAAATTCTTGATTACCTTTATGAGTTCATATCTTCTGAGTTCATCAGCTAGAAAGTTGAGTCGTTGATTGTACTCTCGCTTAACCTCGCTAAGAAAGGGACCGTATACTTTGCAAGAGTTTATAAATCTATCGAAAGCTTTTTCATATACTTGAAGGCGAACAAAGGAAGAGCTCTTATCATTTTGACTTGGCAATAGAGAGAGACTATCGTTGAGATCTTTTTGGATCTCCTGTAACAGTATAGGCTTGAATATTTTATCTGATTTCGAGGGATTTTGATTGCACTTATTTCTCGATGTTGAATAAGAAGGCCATGGATCTATAAAAGACTTTAATACTAAATTAGCGTAATTTGGGTGAGAAGGAATCGAGAAAAATCAACATCAAGTAACACCAACATACACCAATATGTTACAATCAGAAAAATCAACTTTAGAAACAAATGAATTATTTTCTCTATATTTATTGAATGAAATAAATTTTTTAATATTCTGATCGATTTTGATCATATTCATTCGCCAGTATTGTTCTTTAAAGTGTCTCTATTATAATCCTGCAAGATTAAATAAAGCTTAGATTAGATATGAAAAGACAATTTGGACACAAAATGTTTTTTTCACAAGTTCAGTCAAGTTAAGTTTAAAGTAACATCAACTGACCTGCAAAAGATCTCAAGCTCCAGTTAGAAATCCTTGTTTAGATTTTAAAAATTGATTTAGAGGTTGATCTAACCAACCTTTATTTTAGTTTTTATATTTTTCTAACATCAATGATTTTTGAATATTAAAAAAGTTATATCCAAATCATTTAAATAATAAATGAAGCAGACATTTTACAGGGATTATTATCAGTGATAATAACTTATCACGTTTAATTCGTGTTTATAGTCAATGGCAACAGAGGGAACCAAGTCAAGAAAATTCTTGCTTGTCATTCAGAAGAATGGAATTATATATTATATGCTAGTTAAAAATTTTATGATTATCTTCATTGATTATTGATCAATAATTCGATATGACAAAAAATTAAATACAGACCTTTTCCTCACTCCAAAGGCGATACATTTTATAGAGAAATAATTCAAGCTGATATAATTATAATCGAAAGTCACATACAATTCAATTGAGTCATATAACGATCACGAACCAATGGTCAGAATCATAAGGGGTTCTTATGCCGTAAAAATTATGCAGTAAATAATTATCTAAAGACTAAGCTTTAAAATTTGACATTATCAACATGGAATACGAGAGAAAAACATTACCTTATAGCAGAGATGGTATCTTGACATGAGTGGTATATAGTCTCTGGAAGACAATGTTGATATTTTCCTTGGGAATACAAGGTAAAAGACACTCCATGAGTTGAGGATACTTTTGAATTCCTTCCTTGAATTGTTTTAGGTTTATTGGATTTTGGGCTGTGATATTGAGCTTGTCGCAAATATAGTTTATCATTTCTCGGCATGGCTCGTCGGGATCAGCTTCTGGATTGGTTGCGGCAATATCGACAATAAAACTATCTTTGGTTAATTGTTTAAATTCGACAGTCTTTTTCAAAAATCCATCATTGTCAATGTCCATGATTTTGAATGCTAATTCAGCCCTCTCATCAATGCTACCCCTAAGTAGAGTTGAGAGGACTTTCAAAAAAGCCTCTGCTGTTATGAGTTGTACTCCTTGACGAGATTCCTGGAGTGTGACCTTGATTAGGCCGTCAAGGGAATTTAAATTTGTCAGACCAAGATTACTATAGAGGAATGTTTTAAACTGATCCGCTGTCATGCCTTCGTCAGCAATATAAAAGAAAATCTCCAGAAGTACAGCTATTTCCATTTTATTGAAATTAATTCGATTCTTGTTGGACAATTTGATGATTGGAGTAATCTTATTCTTTACCGAAGAAGACATATTTTGACACACTGCACATCTTTTGACCTTGGTCAGATTAGAGAATTTAAGAAAGATATATTTCGGTAAAGTGCGTTTTCGATTATTTAAATAATTTGGATTCAACTCAAAATCATTTGAATCAGTGAATGTGGGTGGCAAACGAGCTGAATATTTGGATGGAAATACTTCTGGTATTGGTGGGCAATACCTACAGGATGCTTTGTTGTCATTTTCCTCTTTCTGGTGGACAATTGTGGATCGTTTAATCATAAATATTCAATTTCTTAATCGATCAAATCAAAATTTTCAAAAGTTATTCTCGTGTGCTCTCTTACTCTCGTTTACTTTTTTTTCTGGCAGACAGTTGAAATATGTAGTAAATATTTTAACTAAACTCAAATTAAAATTTTAATGAGTATAGAAAAAAATTTTGATTTCATTGATAAGAAAAATTTTGGTATTAATCTGATTCCAGCCTTTTTTGGTAAATAATAATAGTAAGAGTAATTCGGTGTAAAAATAATTCTCGTCAATCATCACCTATGTACAATTTATATTTGTTTAACGAATAATGGTTAATTTTTAATTGGTAAAACCAACTGGTTGATAAATACTGAAATCTTCATACCAGCTGAGCAAATGGGCTAGATGATTATCCAGTTTTTCAGGAGAAATTGCTTGATAAATCCTGATATTTTGCCATAATGTCTGGGATAAATCTTTTTTGTTGGATTGAATAAAATGAATTTTCTCTGGGACTTTATCAGACAAGAGAAACGGAATTCTTCTATTCTCTGAATCATCATTCTTTGCAATCTGTTTGAGAGCAGAATTAATAGGAGTCAAACTTATGGTTTTAATTCGGCTAAAGGCACTTGAAACAATGTTTATGGGATTAAACGATCCAAATTGTCTTTCTGCAATACGAGTAGTATCAATTGACCTTTAGGGTTGGGAATATTAGAGTTGATAATTTTGTAAGAAATTTGAGTAACTTACTTTAATTCTTTATAATACTCGAGTGTAGAGAGTTTTTTTTCAGAAATAAAGGTATTTTCTCCAGTAAACTGTGAAAATTCATCTAAAAAGAGAAAAATAAATTGAAAGGAATCAATAAAATAATTTCTACTAATTTTTTTTATAATTTAGTGTTTTTTGTCTCTTATTAGCCATAAATAAAAATTAATGATAAAAAATATTAAAATTCTAGTTCTTATATCGATAGATATTCATATAAATTCACTAACATTCGGCAATGAGTTTCATAACAGCATTCTGAATACCCTGATTGAGGAGAAAAAGGTCACCTTTATCATTCAAATTGGCATATTTGTCAAGAAATGGAAGATATTGGAACCAGTCCAACCTCATCTCTCCAGCTAATTTTGCTCCTTGTTTAAAGTAACCTTCATCAATGTCTGCTTTCCTCCACTTTATGAATTGATTGCTCATCTTGGGGTATAATTTTGGATTTTTCCACATTTTCTGAAATGCCAGAGCCTAAGAGAAAAATTTTAATTTGAAAGTAATTCTACGAAAAAAACCTAATTCTTACCTCATTCAGGGACATAGGTCCAGCGTAGGCATCAAGCCTTGAACAATCTTCTTGTTGAGCAATTATTTCTTCATATTCATCAGCAAACTTTGGCCTATTGCTCGGGATAGGAGGTTGCTCAGGATATCTTTCACGCATGAATTTTTTTTTTAAATAAAATAGCTCCCTAAGGGAGACTGTCTTTACAACAGGCATTTCCAGAAGATGTCTTTTGCTGAGCAAAACAACATAATGTTCTTTAAAAACATTTAGAACCTCGTTGCTGCCAGGGATATTTTGTTGATTAAGTTTGAAGGCAACTTCGTAAGCGGTGTTTTTATTTTTATCACGCATTGATAAAACTGTTCTTGGATGACTTAAAATTATTCGACAGCAATGAGCGTAGCCTTTGTAGACAGCAAGGTGTAAAGGAGTACAAAAATTCTATACAATGTAAAAACAGATTATTTTCACGTATATTTCCCAAATCAATAAAAAACTCACAGTATCTGGACTGTTCAAATAAAAATCGAGCAAGTGATCACGATTAAAATCTAACTCTTTTTTTATGCCTGCTCGAGTATAAAGCTCGTTAGAATCTAATAAGTCTAAAATAAGTTCCACCATTTCATATTGACCTGAAGCAGCAGCGAGATGTAGGGCATTGTGTCTAAAGTGATGCTATCACAAAATGATATAATTTAAATTTTTACTTGATAAATTTGTGGTAAATCTCTTTCATTCATAAGATATGAGGTGTTTAAGAGAACTTTATCTCTTACACCAACTACATCATTATCTTTGAGAGCTTTTTTGAAGGCAACAAATTGGGAACTTGTTATTGGGCTTCGAATTATTTCGGTTAAATTAGCATCATTTTTGGTATTCGTGACTGAAGAAGAACATTTAACTTCGTAAGATAATGTTATTTTTTCATCCAAATTTCTTGAAATATCACCATTGACTGAACCTTCTTGAGATGAGCGTATTGCAAGCAGATTGAAATCTTTAATTAAGTCTTCGACTGTTAAATTAATAATAATAGTAAAAATAACACTAATCACACTTGTTTTAGCATCTTCAACAGCGAGAGCTTCTTCTTTTTCGCAATCATTCATGATATCGACACCATTTTCAATATCAGACATAGATTTTAAAATTCGAGAACAAAAATAGCTAGCATTTAGGGAAAATTTAGGTGAACTTTTCAAAAAATCTCGAATTATTTATTTATTAAAACACGGACCTCTTGAATTTGGATGTTTGAACTTATTTATTTATTGAGAGATTTCGTTTTTTTATTTTGTAAAAAGGGCGTATAGAGCAGGTTTTCGGCCAACAACTCAACTATCATTGCATATAATAATTTCTGCTCTCTAGTGTCACTTGATTGTTCACTTAATTAAAAAATCAAGTCGTAATTATAAAATAGTCGAGAAAATTTTTGAAACTAAATTTATTGAATTAACTATTTAATGACCATGATAAGCTTTTCTTTTAATTCTTTCATTTTCATGGTTTGCCCAATTAAGTAATGCGATACCCGATCCAATAGCTATAAATAAAAATTATATGTACTTACGGATTCCGACTATGAGAAATTTTTCACGGAATCGTCTCAGTAAATTAGGCAGACCTTTACTGATAAATCCAGAGAAAGCATTAAGTTCATGTGGAGAGAGTGAATACTGAATTATGCCTCTTCGATAATGTAAGTCTCCCCACTTCATAATTACGGTTGTGATGAATACATTTAAAGAAAAATTAATCTTATTACATTAATTTTGTAAGTCTTTGAACGAAATAACCATAGTATTTTTCCAATTCAATTATATCAGAATTTTCAATGAAAATTTTTCATTCATGTCTTCAATCATAATTATTCTTGCTGTCTTGATGAACCAGAATTTAGTTGAGATTAACTTGAGAAAGTGACTCGAAAAATAAACCATGAATTTCTATTCTAAAATTTATATTTTAAAAACAGATATATTACTAGCGAGAAACTATTCTTGAATTTATTTCACAGTTTCCATTGCAAATTATCAAGTAACGTAGGATGCTTTCACATAAATACACAGGCTTTGCTTACAATTAATTATCGACAGGGAATCTATTATAAAATTTGCACATTTCAATATTTTATGAATTAATTATAAATTTACAAACATCCAAAATCCACGTACAAAATAAATTTGAGTCAGTACTATCAAGATTGAGAAAGCAGAATCGGTATAATATACAGTGTTAACATCGTATATTACACACGCAACATATAGGGGATAAGGTTGATTGAATAACTTTAACATTGTTAATTATGATTAAATAGGAACGAAAATAACTGAAATAAAATAAAGAAATCATAAAACATCATGATGAAGGGGAGGTATCTTTTCTATCTTGAGATTTCTTTCTTTGAGAAGTTATTAAATGACTACAGACATAGCACGAACAGGATTCAGGACATTGTAGGGATGCAAATTTAGGGACTAGATTTTCGTAGCTCAACTGTGGATACATGTTAGCGACACAGAGAAAAGATCTGAAAATAAAAATTATAAAACAGAATATGAGTCTATATAAAAGTGTAAAAACTTACTTGGAGCAGTATTTAGAAACAACGCTTTTTTTCAATTGGTTATCAACAGAACTTGAATTCGATTGAGTGTTTGAGGAACTCTGATTAGAGTTTTCATTAACTTGATTCAGACTACTATCATTTGATTGACTTTCTTCAGAGGAAACTTTTGCAACTTCAGCGATGAGCAGCATTGCTACACGATGGTACAAGAGAGCCAAAGGTATTACTTCCTGTTCTGTATAGCCGGTAATATACGAAAGTATTGGTGGCCATATGGGACGCTTCTGACTACAGTCTAAGCGAAATTGATCAATTTTTTCTTTCAATTGAGGATCAAGTATATCATTGGAACTTGTCTGGGGTGAACACATCGATTCATCTGTGGAGCTGAAAAAAATTAATAAAAGGAAGTAAAATTTAATTTATGTCTTACAGAGAGAGGATGCTTTGAGAAGAGTTTATAGAATTTTCCCGTCCCAAACTCGTACTACAAACTGACAATGAACGTGTCAAAGTCTTATCACAGCTTTTTCTAAGAGAACAGTAATATTCTTTAGCTTTGGGATTATTGACAATTTCGTATTTCAAACTGTTGACTTCAGGAGTTTTAAGCCATGCTCGGTATGACGGATTGTTCAAGACAATACGAGAAAGCCATAATACTGCTGCAGATCTTTTGCTACACCTGGAAATAGAGAGAGGAAAACTGTGCATTCCACACTCAAGAAGAAATCTTGTCATAAATTGCACATGCTGATCATTCACGTCAAGAACTCTAGCAAACCTGCGAAGAAAGATGTACGCATTTGGCATGTGAACAGAAAAATTGATAGTCTTTAAAAGCTTCTTTTCAGCTTCTAAAAAATCATTTTTTCCATAGCAATAATTGGTAATATATTGTAGTTCTTCCAGCTTGGGCATCTGATGCTCCTCATGTTTACAAGCGACCATAATAGCAGCACATGTTATAAGTTGAATTTCACGACCAGCTATGTTATTAGAGTTTTCAAGATAAGCTAGAAAAAGGCTCCAGATCAAATGAAGTGTTTCATGATTGAGCATAAAGTTTTCTTGAACTTCAATAATCCAGTCTGCTAGAATTGCAAGCATATCAGCGTCTAATTTTGGATGTTTATTAGATCTAAGAAAATCTGTTATTACAAATTCTGAACGAGTTTCTCTTAGTTTCTCGAATGCTATAATCTGATGTATATATTCTGCTACTTCATAAGAAGAGCTAGCTGACGATTTTCGAGAAGGATTATCCAATTTAGAACAATGATAGAGAAATTCTTCAACAGTAATGTCATCCCCAAGAAATTCTCTCAGGAGATCTTTAGCAATCTTGAGCAAATATTAAATAATAAAATTACTTCAGGTGGCTTGGAATTTGAATTCAAAGGAAATGATGGCTGAAAAATATCAGATATTTTAGGCTGATTAAAGGAATTCTTATCATATCTGGCTCTTTTAGGACTGAATGGAAGTGCATTTTTATCTTGCTTTAGGTCTGCAAAGGTTGATCCTAAAATGTTAGCACAATGTTTACTTTTATGACGGTTTAACTAAAAATAATTAAGAAATCTTACATGCGATTCATTGGTGATATCTCCAAAAGCTGGTCTCACGTTAAAATAATTAGTTATATTCATATTCCAATGATAGCATTTTACTCAAGCATGATTAACGTTAATTAGATTACAAAATTAAATTTTTAACATTAAATATTGCGCTCTGTAGAAACTTGTGATCTAAAACAAAATTCAATTTGAATTTCATGTTAATAAA
The DNA here is from genome assembly GCA_012064415.1 of Gyrodactylus bullatarudis. Classification (NCBI taxonomy): domain Eukaryota; kingdom Metazoa; phylum Platyhelminthes; class Monogenea; order Gyrodactylidea; family Gyrodactylidae; genus Gyrodactylus; species Gyrodactylus bullatarudis. Next base: position 862,050 of record SSNU01000144.1, read on the forward strand.
GTTTTTAAATAATCATTAAAATTTTCTAATTCGAAAACCACTATAAATTATGTAGATTGTGTGAAAGAACCGAATGTCTTCTAGAGAAAACTATCATGTTCAACTCAAAGTTTTCTTGAAACAGGATGATGTATTATACTGATATTCTCTCCGATTTCTCGTATTTTGGAAGGATGATAATTCGTAAAATATCATCTAAATTGTTTAATGAATCATTATGAATCAAAAGCTGACTTCGACCTTGTTTCATTATTAACTTGTATGATCTCTATGTAGATTCTCTCATGAATGGTTCGAGTTGAACCTAGCACATTTATTTTTAATCAATCTTTAATGATCCTTGCAGCTCCAGAAACTCTTACACTAATCATTGAATATGTGTGAAATTTTATTCAATGAATACAACTACAAATTTTTCTCCGTCAAACTGATTATAAATTCATTTTCCTTAATAGATATCCTATGAATGACCTTGAACTCTCTTCGAACTCTGAGACAGATCTTATCTTAACAGAAAGCACAAAATTGGCTAGAGAGAATTTAATATATGAATATGAGGATTTATACACGAAAATAAGTGGATTAAATCAATTAAATTTGAATCTAGAAGGAAGAATTAATCAATATTTCAAGAAAAAGATGGTTGACATCAACGAGCCTAACAACAAGGGTTATTTTGATCAAGAGGAAGAAGATCCCATCCAAAGATTAAATAACCTCTTTGCCTTATATAAACAGGTAAAAGAAAACAACCAGAAGAAGATTCAAAATCAAACTGAAATTTTTCTTGTCATCAAAAAACAGACCGAAGACCTCAAGCTTAAAGTTGAAAACATGAATAAACTATTTAATAAACGAGTTTTTGAAAAAATTGATAATGTGAAATATACTAACATCCCCAAAGCAAGTCTTTTGAAAAATTTGGAGAGCATTTTCGCCACTGATCGTCACAATAATCTAATGATGAGTGATATAAGAGTGAAAAATCTCAGATTGATCAAGAAAATTAACCATTTAAAGCATAGTGACTCCTCCTCGACAAAAATTAACAAAATGGAATTAGAGAGAATAAAAATACAAAATCATGCATATAATTCAAGAATCGAGAAAAGGTCAGATGATACAAATCGATTGCTTAAAAAGCTTGAGTCCAACTCTAATGTGATTGCACACATAAATGAAGCAACATTTCAATATGAAAATAAACTGGATGTAATTGATAAAAAAAGTATTGTTTTGGATAGGCAGATAACTTCACTAAAAGAGAATGCTCTTATGAGCCGAAAAGAGAAAGATAAACTCAGGAAAAATTATCAGGGTTCGAAAATAAAATGGGAATTTAGCCAAAGACCAGAGTTTATTAATTTCTACAAAGACATGATCGAGAAAAATAAGCACCTCAATGAGGAAAGAACAAAAAAAATAAACATTATAAAGGCACTTGATAACAAGGCATATAAGCTTCAAAATGACCTAATCAAACAATGCGAAATGAATGAATAGCAATTTATTAGGATATAATAGAAAATATCATTTACAAAAAGCTTCAATAGCTGATATTCTTAATTTTCCATCAGATAAAATAAACTATGAAATACTGTCGTTTTCTCCCTTGAGTTCTTTGCTCATACAAAATGCATCTTCACCATCAGCATAATACATCACTTCAATGTCAGTTTTAGAGAAACCCAGGACTTTAGAATATAAAGTGAGTGCAGCTCGGTTAGTTCTTCTTACATGAAGACAGACTTTTTTTGCATGAAAATTTTCCACCATAGCGCGAGAGGCTGCAGTCATTAAAGCTTGAGCAACTCCCAATCGACGATGTGAAAGACGGACAGCAAGCGATGTCACATGACCTGTGGGAATGTTTTCTGATTCTTCATCCATTTTAGCAAGAACGTATCCAACTATCTCCTTATTCATATCTTCGGCAACAAAAGATAACTGGGGCCACGAGAGTCCATGGTAAAAGTAATATTTCATATGATAGTTCTCAGGAAGGCAATCCAGATTACAATCTCTCAAGTTTAACAAATCAGATGGCTTTGCATTCCTAATATTCATTATTTTGAAAATTCAATTCATAAAAAGTCTAACAACATTCAATGACTTGTTTTACATATGTAAGCAGTGTCAATATGAACAACAAATTTTAATATGAAGCTGTCCTGTGAGAATTTCGTAGTAGAAAAATCTGGACACGATCATCCTGATATTCAACTATTTTGTCAAAAAATTAAGCGAAAAACAGACTATGTGGTAAGATGTCCTGGTAGAGTAAACTTAATCGGAGAACATGTTGATTACAGTGGATTTTCCGTTTTGCCAGCTTCACTAGATCAAGCCACTCTAATAAGCGCTACCAAAAATTCATCTGAGATGATATCGTTAACCAATTTAGATGAGAAATACGAGTAAATACTTTAACTAGAATTTAGACCTTTTGAATTTTCGTTGAATACATTGAAGGAAACATCTGTTAATGAGAGATTTGAGAGAATTACTTGGTTCAACTATGTCATGGCTGGAATGAAGGCAACTTTTGATTATGGGAAATCGAACAACGTAACATAACATAATTTCTAATTTCCTAGATCCACTTCAATCCGAAAGGTTTTGAAGCGACAGTGGGATCAATTTCTGATGATTTAAAAATTCCAGTATCAGCTGGTCTTTCATCAAGCAGTGCCCTAGTTGTAGCATCTGCAATTGTATCAATGAAAATTTGGGATTTAAATATACCAAAAGCTTTATTAGCAAAGACTTGCGCTAAATACGAGAGATTGGTAGGTATGGAGGGTGGCGGAATGGATCAAGCCATAGCAGTTTTTGGAGAAAAGGGCAAAGCTCTTCTAGTTGATTTCTCTCATCCCATCATAATCACTAATCAAGTTTTACTACCTGATTGTGTGTCTTTGGTGATTGCTCACTGTGGTATTGAAAAAGAAAAGGCAAACACAAATGAATACAACATGAGGGTAGCTGAATGTAGATTAGCTTGTGCTGTGAGTAAAAAAAGTTTGTGAAACTTTTGAGGCAATAAATCGATCATAATCCCAATTTTAGCTCATATATTATTGTAATGACCTCGAAATGAAAACAACTTGTCCTAAACTTGCAGATTTACAAATTGAATTGCATTACCTGAATCCAAGTCAATTTCTACAGGAGGAATTGAAAAAATTAAAAAAAATTCTCCCCGACTTTGAAGATGGAAAATCTTTGAATTATTTCAAGAAATTAATCAAAAAAAATAATTTAGAAGCGTTAATACCATCAAATCTCAAGGATGTCTTAGATGAGATTCAATTTAAGCCGGTTCAAAGGTTCATTCATGTGCTGGAAGAAGCAAGTCGTGTTGTAACATTTAGCAACATTTGTAAAATTATCAAAAAGAATGGATCGATTGAACAAGCTAAAATACTTGGTGATTTGATGAATCAAAGTCACGAATCGTGTTCAAAAGTTTATGAATGTTCATTACCAGAGCTGGATGAACTAACTGAAATATGCAGGTATGAATTTTTTATTAATTTTATATTAAATTTAGAAAGAACGGAGCCCTAGGCAGTCGTTTGACCGGAGCAGGATGGGGTGGGTGTACTGTTTCAATGATAAAAGAAAATGATTCCGATAATTTTATAAGAAATGTCACCAGGGATTATTATTCGAAGAAGGGAATTCAGACCCCAAAAATATTTTTGACAAAACCCAACGATGGAGCTGTTATTTACAAGTTTTGTTGAAAAATTCATCATATCTCATTAGCATGGAATAAAATGATAGCACATAAAACGAAGTATAATTGAATTGACTTTATCCTTGATCAAGTCCATTTGATCTTATCCTCTTAGGGCATAATAATACATCTGGTGAATTCGATATAATATCTTTAGTCATTTCAAGCTCGTGATCCTAAAAAACATTAGGAGCAGTTATAAAAAATAGATTTTAAATTAATACTTACTCGGATAGACTTCATAATGATTGAAATATCTTGATCAATATCCTTTTGGTCCAAATTGTAAACCATGTATGCATGTTCAGGACTGATTAGCATGGGCCTCTTTCGAGTCTCCAAGTCAATTCCAGGGAGTGGAAGGCCCTCGTCTTCGTTATCATTGAGATATTTCCTTATAAATTGAGAAGTTAAATCATCGGAATCGGTATTTTCTGGAGAAAGATATTTCTTAGTCAGAATTAAATTAGAAAGTTTAGTATTTATGCTTTCTTTGAGATCAAATTCGAACGATTGGAGAAATTCTTTTGCATCACAGATAACAGTTTGATTTTGAATATCGAATTCATTGTTGGCTACTTCAAGAGAAAAATCCCTTCGCGATTTGATTATTTTACACTTAAGTTTACATGCCTCATCAATGATACTTGATATTTTTAGAAATTCGGAAGATTTCCCAGATTTTGCTTGTGATATTTTTGTTTCTATGTGATTAACTCTTTCTGTAAAGAGAATATCTTTGGCAAGTCTGAATTCATTTTCAAGATCATTAATCTCATTGGCAAGAGATTTTCTTATTATTTCTGTCTCAAGATCAGTTAAATTACATGCTAATGTCTCATTATTCTCTTTACTCTTGTGATTTTTTTCATTTTCTGTCATAACTCTAATAATGTAATTAACAAAACAAAAAAAGAATTGTAGATTTTAAATCTTAGCAAATTGGCAACAAATAATTGGCAGATTTTTAAATATCCAAACAAATTGTTTCAAACAAATTGTTAGTATCATATTGTCAATAAATTTGTGTTTATCACAGACTTTTACAGATCCTTTACTGAACGGTTTACATCAATACCATCCAATTCTTTCAATCATTATTATTAATAAATTATGTTTATGAAACTGGAAGATGTTTGCGAATTTGAAGAAATTAATCTTGAGATTTGTTCTGCAGTTAAGCAAAATTTCTATGAGACAAAAATTTCATATTTATTGTATATTTAAATTTAATTTCTTAGCGAAAGTTCGTATTTAGCACTCTGTTCTCGAGGATCGTCGGGGAATCCAAAAAATATATTGATGTATTTGGATACTGATAGAAATAAGAGTAGTTTTCAGCAAGTCGTTCTTTTTATCTTCAAAAATAAAGACAATGATCTTTCAAAAGATTTGATTCAACATCTATTTCATTTATTTGATATTTACCAACTCAAGGAAAAGATTTTGATGATCAAGAACCTGCCATCCGATTTAAAATTTTTAAATTCATCTTTAGTTAACATTGAAGGTTATGAATATATAGAGATAGACAAAGAAAAACTTTTCAATCGAATAATTTGTCGGGAAATATGGTAAATAAAAATTATTATTTTCATTTAAAAATAGGCAAAAAGACATGATAGACATCAACACTCTTATGAAGGAAGAATCAACTGAACCTATGATCAACCCCAGGGATTTTCCTTTTGATGAAATATTTCTTCAAAAAAATTCCACGAAAAAATGCCTTGTATTGGAAACTAACCTTCATGATGACTATAAAAGTTGCATTGGAGTTATGTATTATGAGTTCTTGTCAGAATCTAAGATAGATTTAAATGCATCATACAAACTTGACAGTTAGTTTTCATTGTGAAAGTTTTAGAGTGGAGTGTATCAGAAAATGATATGAGGATACTTTTCTATTCGAAACTTGTAAATATGATAAATTCTGAGATGAAATTATTATCAAAGATTTTTGAGTTAAACCCAGAAGCACAATCTTTATATGTTCTTATTGGTTCGAATCAGCAGCTCCCAAAACTAATCAATAGATTTTTGGTAAATACCCTTTTAATACTTTTTTAATTGACAGCACATAAATAAATTTAGTGAAAATCAGAATCAGAAAGAGCTCTATGTTTTCCATCGGAATAATCTCCTAGATAACATAAAGGTTAGGAGAAGTCTACTTGACGATGAATTCGAAATAAGAAATGCCTTGGAAAAAATTTCCAACCCTGAAAATTTAAGGAAATTATTCACAAGTTATTATTCGAATGGGCGAGATGAAAACCATTTATTATTAGAATGCTTTATATTTCTGTCGGGTGAGAAAGTTTGTGGTATTGCATTCTTAACAGAGGTTCAATGTCTCAAGGATACAAGGTGCAGATTTAACCTTGATCATTATGTTAATTTGAATAGAATAAACAAAAAGAATTGTACTGCATTATCAGAGTATTGGTTGTCACATACATTCCATGATAGAAAAAGATTCTTTTTAGAGGAAATCTTGAGAATTTCAGATAAGAAGCTTCTTCTGCGGGAAGTTGACGAGGAAAATGTTCAATTTTGTCTTGAGAACATGATTATGCTTAAGCAGCGGAAGTTTTTCAAATATAACTTTAACAAAAGAAATCAACAGGAAAACAATTCTATCAGTCAAGAGGGAGAAGAAAAAAAGATTATATCAATAATGACCAGAAAATCATTGAATTGTGTGAAGATAAAGATAAACCTAAGGATTGTTGTGGTAGGATCATCTTCAACGGGCCTATCATTCCTCTATGAGTTAATAAGAAAGTAACTAAGATTGCTTAAGCATTAATTGTAGTGAAAAATATCAGTTCAACAATCTATTTCTAATCTCAGAGCCAAATAGTATAACCAAGGAGTTTGAGAAAAAACACGACATCTTTGGGTGAGTCTCGAAAATTATCTTGGTAATTAATTGATTAAGGCTTATGATAAAGTTGATATAATTATAGTTATTATATAATAATTATAATTATAATTAATAATTATTATCATCTAATATATCCATATATATTACACTGGGAAACCATCTGGCCTAACAAAAATAACCTCAGGGCTCTGTCATTAGACCGACCCTCTTCAACTAAGTTTAGTCTGTAATAAAAACATCTAACAGCACACAAAACTACTTGAAATACGCTGATGACATTAAATCCTCTTATCCATCCAAGAAGAATCGAATACTATTTGAACCGAATTAAATCACATTCAGTCATCTCTTTTTCTAATTGGATTATCAAGTGATCACACGGAAACAATATCAAGGCTCCTTCCAATAAGTTTCCTATTGAATCACGTGACAACCATCTGAGTCATAGTCAACTCTGTTAATGATCTGAAGTCAAGCTACGACTCCAACCTTAAGCTATGATTGTCTTCAAAGCAATGAATTGTAAAAGCTTTTTTCTCAAAAAATCGTTATCTCATCTCAGATCCGACTCACTCTGTTCAAAGTAGTCATCTTCCATTATATTGTCAATGGCCAAATCCTTCAAAAAACAGTAAAATGTTCGTAAGAATTCAATTTATCTCCTTGGACCCTGCCTTGGACCTCACTCTTATAAACCTCTCTTGAAGTTATCGAATGTTCATCCTTTATGGCTTCGTAGAATCGCCGCCTGAGCTTCCCTTTTCAGCAAAGGATTGGCTATTCAATGGTCTAGATATAATAATATTATAATATCGGATCTTGAACGAGTTAAACTGAATACGTTAAGGAAGAAAGAGCCTAACTTAAAGGCATGCTATTAGTGCAGTCCAGTATCATATCCAAGCAACAGGATACAGTGCAGATGCTTCTAACTTCAAGATTCTCTATCAAGTAAGCCATCCTTTAAGGTGAGGCAAACCAATCTTGAGTGTACGGAAGGTTATTTCATCCTCGGGCTGAAACCTGATTTGTGTTGAGGGAGAATTAGCGAGAAAATTGAGATTCAAAAGTCGAGATGTAAACATAAAACGCAAACAAATCGAGAAAATAAGTAAAATCCTCAAACCTACGACTTTTTCTTTTAATAAGGAAGGTAGATGCATCAAAAACAACAATGAGAAGTTGACTAAAGCTGATAATCATTAGATTGTAGTTCAACTTCAGTAACAGTTAAAGAGCTGGATAAATGAGCAAAATTCAACAGAAGTCGATAATCTAATTAGTAGGGCTGTCACAAAATAGCATTTTTTCAGAAAAAATAGCACAATTTTCAAAAATTATAGCATTTTTATAGCATATGAAAATATTTTATATACTACTTGTAAGTAAATGATAAACAAATAATTTTTCGTTTAGGTTAGGCGGAACATTGCGTCTAAACGTGTGATCAGACCTTTAATTATGGAACGAATGAGGTCAAATAATATCCCAAGCTTAAAATTTTTCTTTGGCCAATCAAAAACCTTGAGAACAGGCCCTATTTCAAGATTGAGACCCTTTTAAAAACACCTTGATTTTTAATTAAGAGTTGATAGTAATCAAGAAAAATAAGATTTCTTCTCATGTTACCATTTATCTGACAAGGGCTTAGCCCGAATAAATAGCAATTAATTAGTGGAAAAATAGCATTCGATTTTGAATTAAAAAATTATTTTCGTGAGGAAATATACTTGATGCTTAAGAATGTTAATTTCATAGTTCTTATAAAAATTCTAGCAACATATCAAAAATAGTAAAAATAGCATTTTGACCGCCCTACTAATCAGTAATTACAAAGACCTAACCAGTTATTATAGACAAGAAAAATGTGAAAAAGTGAAGAGAAAACTACGTAGATATAGTGGACAGCAGAAAATTTATCAGTTTATGAAAAGACAGATATAATTAGTTGTGAGCCGAGATTTCCCGTTGACAACTCTTTTCTTCTCCCGTCCTCTAGTGAGGACTGAAATACAATAACGAAATGGACCAATGGAAGCTATAAAATATTTTACATTGTAATAGTATTTAAATGTTAATGGGGTAGAATCTGAAGATACTCGGCAAAATTTAACGTTTATCACTCAAATATGCGCTACAGTGAGAGCCATTCAAGTGACCCATTTTTAAAAAGAGCTCATTTTTAAAAAGAGGATGAAATTCGATTGGAGTTATCAAATACGCATGGCTTCGGAGTGTTACTACTTCAGCTTCTCTTTACAGCAAATGATCATTAAGAGCGCGTTTCTAGACAAATTTATCTATTTTTAATCTTTTTGCACTGTTTATATACTTCAGTATACAAATTCAAGTCTAAATCTCACACCCCTGGTCCTGAAAGGAGTAAGAATTCACCTAGATTTGTAAATATCCTATGGATATTATCTATTTCAATATTTTTCTAACAAAAAAAATTTAGGCCAGAAAGAAATTGCTACATTTTTTAAAAATTATTTAAAATAAAGTTTAAAGAATTCCTTTTAATTATTGGTTCACAAGGGTTGTTGCCAATGATAAATTTGATGTTATAGATCAATTTTTGAAAAGATGGGTAGTTGAGCATTTCAAGGAGTTGTTTGCTTTTTGAAAAGATTTATGCCAAAATTCAAAATCGAAACAATGAGTTTCATAAAGTAATCAAGAGTTATCTGAATAATCAAAACAAATAAGTTACTTGCACAAGAATGCATAATGCTACGATTAAAATCCACTAAGGTGCTCAAAAAAACAGGCATTTAATTCAATAATTTTCAAGTTTAACAAAATTAGATAACAGAAGAGAGAGAGAGAGAGCGAGAGAGAATTAAAAATCGGAGAAAACGATCGATTGATCACACAATGGTTAAAAATTTATAAAAATATAGATTTACAAATTTAATTTTAATCAGATAAAAAATATAGGTAAAAATTAAAATAGAGAAATATTAATTAACTTCACTTTATAGTGAATCACACTGTGGTGCATTAGAAATCGATAATTTGAAGAAAAAAACGGTGAAAAAATAAAAGAACATTTTGATTTCTAGAAATTCATTGGAAAAATACAAATTGAATCCAGTGATCATGAAGCATTCTATCAATTTAATAGAGGGGAATTTAATCCGAATAGACCGTGATGACAATATTATCGAACTGAATGATAAATCAATATTTCACTATGATAAACTTGTCCTGGCTACAGAACTAAGATTCAACTCAAGCATTGATGAAAAACTTGCAAAATGTATGAACTTGATTGATTTTATTTTCAGTGAAACTTGATCCAAAGAATCATTTTAGGATAAATTCACGCGAGGATTTTGATAGGCTAGCAGATTATACAAAAAAATTTTCGACAAAGAGCACTTACAGAATGATCATTTTGGGTTGGAATATTTCATGCCTAATGTTTCTGGAGAACTTGAGATTGAACAATATCATTGAATTCAATAGAGTGGTAATAATAAGAGGTAAAAAGAATGGAAACAGTTCATTCAACAGCTTCGAGAGTGACCTAGAAGAAATTGAAAAGCATTTAAGAGAGAGGCTTGAAAGGGAAAATTTGATCATAATTGAGAATTATGAGAGTTTTCAGTTCTCTCAAAATGACAATGATGAAATCAACAAGATTGAGATTGAGCAGGTAGATGGAGGCAAAATTGAATACCAAGTTGTAGCCCTAGTGGATTTTGAGAAACTATCACTTGATATAGATGTAGCCAAAGCGTGTAATCAAGAAAATCTCTTAATCGATGGAAGATTGGTTATTAACGAAAACTTTGAGACAAATGACCCTGATATTTTGGGTGTTGGCCCAACAACAAAACTAAAGAGAATCTATTACAGGGATTATTTTGATTTTTCCGATTGTAGCAGTGTAGAAATTGGCATGATGCTAGCTAGGAGGGTTGAGGAATACTTTGATGATCAGCATAAAATGACAGGAAATTCTGAAAATAAAAGATGTGAAATACTAGGGAAATTGTCCTTGCCATCAGTGAGATGTTACAACATGCCTTTCGCGACAACTCTGCACATAATCGACAGGCCATTGACAATAAAAGAATTCAATGAAGAGGTAATTTACTTTTGTCAACTTTCTATAGGTGAAATGGATTAGCACACAGGATTTGAACAAAGATGAGGATAACGTTCATCTATTCAAACTGCTGTTAACAGACCAGGGAAAGATTAGAAAAGTAATTCATTTCAATGGCAAGGTAAATGAGATAAATCATAAATTTAATTTAACATAATCTCACTTTTCTGATGATTGTGTTATAGGGAACCGCGAACGATAGTATACTTGACTTATATGCCAAGAATGAACTGGTTTTTAATCATTTATGCAAAAGATTTGAAAATGGAGAAATTGCTAATCTGTATGATTATTTTCAAGACAACTCATTTAGCGCTATATATATGGAGGAATACGGAAAAATTTTTGGCGAGCTTGAAAAGTATATGGTAAGTTTATTTATTATTTTAAAAAATACAGAAAGATGAAAAGTCCATGGAAAGTGTTCTCAAGGGATATTTGAGAGAGAAAAAGGATCTAGTTCCTTTCTACGATTTAACAAACGATTGAAAGGAACATCGAAGAAATGTACGGAAAATTTGAAAAAAATTACAGAACACATTTGATAATGTCATCTTTAAATAAACCAATGGTTATAAATTATTATAATAAAGCATCTACAGCAATATTGTGAATAATAATTACTATTTTTTCCTGGAACATGTAATATAAAATAATAAATTATCTTTAACATCAGGGTAATCTCAATTCATTAAGCAGGTAAGTAAATTTTGAAGTTTTGGCTAACAAAAACTGAAATTTATTCCTTATTTCTAGTCATCTTTATTCTTGTAACTGGGATCATCAAAGTCTGAGAATTCTTCATTGTTGGATATATTAGAATAAGAATCATTGTGTACAATTGGCTTTCGTGAATGAGCCGAGGTACTTCTTTCAAAACCAAATTTTTGAAGGCTATTTAGAATACGACTTCTACTCCTTGTGAAAAATCTCTCGTCAGCAGAATCTCCATCATCTTCATGAGGTCGAAACTGAGATATAGTTGCTTTAATTTTTCTAACGCGATCTTTTGCCTTATTTAAGTCGTGTTGCCAATCTGCATTTTTAAAATACTTGACAGCTCTCCATCCGACCATGTAGACGTCTTTAGACCAATAAATATTCAGCATGTCTAGTGCACCTGGAACTCCAAAGCACACCCAGTGCATATAAGGGAGTTTTTCTTTAGCTTTAGATAGCCCTTCAGAGTTGAAAACTTTTAGACTAGTTATCCAATAAGGTATGATGAGACCATTTCTTGTTATGATAAAAAGAATTGTGAATATTATTGTACTCAAGGCTGTACGTCGTCTTGTTGAATTTATACCAGCCGTCCGGAAAAACCACCTGTGCAATTTTTTTAAAGATTGATTTATTAATATCAAGGCATTTATACTAACCTTTGGTTAGCAAATGGCGTTGATAGTTCAGTAACTAAGCGGAATACACCAAAAAATGAACAACCTCTGAAAATCTAAATTAATTTTAAATGAAATAATAAATATTTTTTGATAATTTAAGCATACTAGTAAACCATAAATGCCAGCCATTGCTGCTCCATGATGAATCAGAAATAGAAAAAGTTGATAACCTCGCCAATACACAGGCATCGAGAATGAATCTAAGTTTGCATGTAAAGATATTGGTCCACAATGTATATAAATTTAGAATCACTCACCACATAAAAAGTAGCCGAACGATATAGACATTGCCAGAGTTCCAGTAAAAGATTCATAACTTAATAAAAATTGCTTAGGTCATGAATCTGACAAACTACTAGTTGACTTACTTTATAGGATCAATCCACATTTCAGGATCATTTTTCAGAGCTATCAAGCATAATATGCTCACTATTCCTGCATGCATTGTGGATACAATTCTTGAATCCCATTCCATTCTTTTGTTTCTGCTCAATTTTGAGTAAAAAGGATATTTCTTGAAGATCCAAGGACTGAATACGTGATGCGTTAGAAAGCATACAGAGAAACTAATGAAAATAGTTAGTTGATAGGAGGAAAAACTAACACCTGGAGCCCCAGCCATGACCCTAGAAGTAGGTAAACAATAAAAAATTAGTCTTTAATCATAATATAGCTGGTAGATTGCAAAAGACGAAAATCTAATATTTAAATATTTTATTTCTAAATTATAACAATTATTCAGATTCTTCTATTGTCTTTTTATTGGTGGGATCAACATCAATCCAGAGTTTCTGAGAATAAATTAATCAATACTCACTCCTTTGTTAACTTGATAGAAAATTGAATCACAGCCAACATTAATGAGACGCTCGAAAGCGAATGCTCCAACTCCAACAGCCAAAAGCATGTTGGAAGTTTTCTTGAACACTGAGTTGTAAACTGTCTTTGCCCAAGTCATTTTGAAATTGTCAATTATTTAAAACGATTTAAAACAATTATTTTTATATTTTGTGTTCTGTTGTATTTTGTTTTATATTGTAATTTTTACAACTTGATAGAATCTACGTGTTCGCAAAGGAAATTTTGTTGAAGCTATCCGCAATTAATCATGGATCAAGGGTGTTACACGTTAATTGGAAGAAGTGCAAATGATAAGAGTTATACAGAAACTCAAATGAAAGCTGACTTAGAAAATGCAAGTGTACCGATTAAAACGGCAGCTCTCAAAGAACTGATTAAAATGTATGCTAATGGAGAAAAAATTAATAATATTCTTATGACTGTAATACGATTCGTAATGCCGTGTCAGGATCATCTCATTAAGAAACTCCTGTTCGTGTTTTGGGAAATCTTTCCCCGTTACGATTCTGATGGAAAGTTATTACAGGAAATGATTCTAGTGTGTGACAATTACAGAAAAGATCTTCAACATCCGAATGAATATATAAGAGGCTGTACTCTAAGATTCCTCTGTAAAATCAAAGAACCAGAATTACTCGAACCATTGATGCCAACAATTCAATCATGTCTAGACCATCGCCATCCATATGTAAGAAGAAACGCTGTGCTAGCCATCTATACAATTTACAAAAACTTTGATTTCCTTATTCCCGATGCCCCAGAGAAGATGTTGAATTATCTCAATCAAGAGCAAGATGCTAGCTGCAAGAGAAATGCCTTTATCATGTTAACCCATGTTTCTCAACCTCTTGCTTTTGAATACTTAGTAAAATGCATAGATGAAGTTCCAAATTTTGATGATATTCTACAACTTGTGGTTGTTGAATTGATCTACAAGTTTTGTCATAAGAATCCGAATGAAAAAACTCGTTTCATTCGTTGTGTATATGGTCTTTTACAGTCAAATAGTCCTTCTGTTCGTTATGAAGCTGCTGGAACACTTGCTACCCTCAGCAATGCCCCTAGCGCAGTGAAAGCAGTTGCAAATTGTTATATCAACTTGATTGTAAAGGAGAATGATAACAATGTAAAGTTGATAGTCATGGATAGACTTATGTCTCTAAGGCTTTACAACGAACGAATAATTCAAGATATGGTCATGGAAATAGTTGCCATTACAAGCTCCTCTGATTTTGAGTTAAGAGAAAAGACTTTAGAATTCATCTCCGATTTGTGTACCAATAGAACTGTTAATGACTTGGTTGATATTCTTCTCAAACAGTTGACCAAATCATGCATTGAAGCTGTTTCTGCTTCAAATTCCAAAGAAAATGATAAAAATGAATCAAAATTTAGATATTGTCTGGTTAGGACCATATTTGAGATTGCCAATAAATTTCCCGATATTCTGCCGATTGTCATACCATCACTTTGTCAGGTAAGTTACTTAATTTTTACTAATTTTTTTCTTGCAATAAATAAATAATCTTGATTTTCATCTAGACACTTACTTATGGCGAAGTATCGGGAAGCGAGGCAGCCTATGAAACATGTCGATTCCTTAGACATTCTTCTCAAAAATATCCTTCCAATAGACAAATAATGGTGAAAAATCTTTTAAATTTCCTCCCTCAAATTTCTGGTAACAGAACTCTCAAATTCGCCATCTGGCTCCTCGGAGAATTTTGCAAGTCTGCTGAAGAGATTGAAGGTTTCATGAATCTAATCCCTCAAATTCTCGGAGATTTACCTTTAGTTGAAAATGAATTGAAGAGGATAAATGGAGAAATTGATAATTCCAATGATATTCTCTCATCTAATGAACCTCAACTTAAAACAGTAACTAAGCTAACAGCTGATGGAACTTATGCTACCGAAACTGCTTTAGTTCCAAGTATGTTTTCAACAGCTATATTTAAAATTAGAATGAAATTTCGTACTGGAAATTGAATAACTTCTTCTTATAGGAAATAATGTTAAAAAACTAAACCGACCTAACCTCCAGCATTTGTTGTTTGAAGGTGACTTTCTTCCTGGAGTCACCTTGGCCGTTTCTCTCGTTAAATTATTCATGAAGCAGTCAAAGAATTTCGAAGATTCAAAATCAAAGGAAGGCGCAACGGAGCGAAAAAATTGCCTAGCCGCTGAGTGCATGCTTATCATTTCAAGTCTTATTCGCTTGGGAATGAACAAGTTCAACTTTCTGCAAAACAATGTTAATCCTGACTTGATAGATCGTCTTTGGATGTGCTTCAGGGTGAATTTTAATTTTAATTATCAAGTTTTGACAGATAAATATTTTTTTATTTTCCGCAGCTCTTGAACGATTCTAATAGAAATGTACTGGATGAGTTTTATGCAACAAGCCTCGTTCGTCTTGACGAGATGTTAGATTCACAAGAAGCTGAGCGTAGAGTTGCTGCCAATATAAGAAAATCAACAGGTTCATTTGTTAGTCAAAAGAAACAACAGCAGGATGAAAAGAATAGACTGGACGGCCCAATTGAATTCAGTCTCCTTAGTACTGGGCAGGGCAACTGGCTAGAAGGAGGAGATCGTTTTGAGATGACCCTTATGCAAGCCTTGGGATCTAATAATGAAAAGAGCACCGATTTCTACAATTCTAGCAATTTGGATAAAGTCCATCAACTGACTGGTTCCTCAGATCCTGTGTATGCTGAAGCATATGTGAACATCAATCAATTCGATATTATTCTTGATATTCTTCTCGTAAACATGACAAGTGATACTCTACAGAATTTAACAATAGAATTATCTACACTGGGTGATTTGAAGTTGGTTGAGCGTCCTCAGCCTATTACTTTGGCTGCAGAAGATTTTACTAACATCAAAGCTAGCATCAAAGTATGAAATTTGATAGAAATTAACATGTATATTTTTAATTTACATATTATATTTAACAGGTTTCCTCTACAGAGAATGGATTGATTTTTGGAAATATTGTATACGATCTACGCGGATCATCTGGAGAGTCAACTTGCATCATAATGAATAATATCAATATTGATATTCTTGAATACATTACACCATCAACATGTACTCCAGTCGAATATAGAGATATGTGGTCAGAGTTCGAATGGGAGAACAAGGTTACTGTTAATACTCCAATAACAAATCTTCATGCATACCTTGCTCACATTGTCAAAAGTACCAACTTTAATTGTCTCACATCACCTGAAGCAATGAGTGGCGAATGTGATTACCTCTGCGTTACCTTGTATGCAAAGAGTATTTTTGGCGAGAATGTTCTCGCCAACCTGTGTTTAGAGAAGACATCACCAACTTCCACTGTATCTGGTCACATTCGTATTCGTGCCAAAACACAAGGAATGGCAGTCAACATTGGTGATAAAATAAGTCAAGCTCAAAAGCAGCCTATCTCACCAGAACTCGTGAAAGAACTCAAAAATCGTGGCATTACTATAGAGACTAAAGAAAATCAAACTAAACCAGATATATCAGAAGTTTCAGAGACTATTCTCGATCGAATTGAAAACAATTTTGTCAATTGTGCTGCATAAGAGACAAAAGGAAAATAAACATAAAGTCTTTTTAGCTGAAATAATAATTATTATTATCACCTATCTACCCATCAATTTTGTGATCTTTATTTCAATTTTCAATTAATAATGCAATAAAAATTGCTCTCACATAAATAATTATATTTTTATCTCATTTTATTAAAGAATTTTTTGAGAGAACTAAAAACATCCACAAAGTCTTCATCGTTCTCCTGTAGGATATTATTGATAAAGGAGTAATCTGCTTGGACTCCACTCGTCAAGTACGTGTAGATCTGCAATGCAGCCATCTTGAATTTTTTCTTACCAAAGTATTCTCCGATTATGTAACAAGAAATGTAGATTGTATAACAAATACGATATTGTGTAAGATTGCCATAGAGTAGTAAATCCAACTTTGACTTAAAGTATGCAATAGACCCATAAAAGCCCATATACATTTTATCAAGGGGTGCAGATGAATGACTCAATTGAAAAACTTTGACTAACATTTCCAAAATGCGGAATAAAAAGTCGACAATAAAATCTTCTTGGTAATTATATTCATCCTTAAATCTTAACAAGTAAAAGTAAATCAAAAAGAAATTCTCCGGATCCAATACAAAGTCATTTATTTCCACAAAGAATATGTGATCATCGGGTTTCTTTAGTTTTTGGATGGCCTTCTCCTTGAGCATTTCCAAGATTTTCACATCACTCGGAGCGATAGTTTCGAATCTATTGAGGTGACTATTCAAATAGGCTAAAAATAAGCTCAAATACTCATTCATATCCCTAGTGGGCAGCTCACATAGAGTCTTCCAATAGAAAAACTGGCCCACGTCCATCTTGATTGCGTTTCCCAAATAGCAACATAAACTTTCAACATGTTTAAGAGATAAATCTTTATCACTGCCCCTGATATCGTCACTCTGATGACCTTCAAGTGTCAAGAATTTTCTCCTATACGCATGAAATTCAATTAATTGCCTCTCCAGTAAATAAAATCGTGTTTCTGCAAAGTCTTTGTCATGCTCTTCCCTTGGCAGCGTTATGTTGACATCCTGAAAATGCATAATTTCCCAATATTTACGAAAGTTTGGAATGAAACCACTCTCAGTTTTCGAAATAATCACTAGCCATGAGAAGACTTGAAAGACAATATTCACTATTCTATCATTGCATGGCTGGAGAAATAGTTCTTTCAACTTGGTAGTCAACTCTTCTGAGGATTTTTTCAATTCAGCTATGGATTTTTTTTGACAAATGGCCAGAATATTTTTGAATCGTTTGCCTCGTATATTACTTTCGTTGTATTTACTCAGAATGAGATGCGTTATCCGGAAAAATGTAGATACAATCCTGTCATTAGCACTAGTCATGCATAAAAGCTCCAAAAACTCTAGAAATATTTCACCCACCTTGTCTGAATTGATGGCGTCATCAAACATAAACTCTGATTTCAAGCATAAATTATTCAGTAAATATTCTTGACGGCTATTCTCATCAAAAGAGATTGAGAAAGAGGCTATTTTATGAAAAAGAACGAAAAACTCTTTGGCTTCTTTGCTAAGATTAGCAGGGATATTTTTAACCATGCAAAACTCGGTAAAGTTGGTAAATAAGTCATTTGGAATTTCATATATTTCCCAGCCTTTTTGTTGTATTCTATAGGCCATCCCGGTAATCTCGTCTTTATTGTGGGAATAGATTTCTCTGTCAAGGAAATAATGGACATATCCGAGAAAATCATCACCATTGGACGTCTGATATAAAGTTTCCGGATAGTTTAAATAGCCCTGAAGTTTTCTCTTCCAGTTTAGTTTTATCCAATGAATTTGATAGTTCCATATTGAAATGTTATCGATACCGCCCCTGAGAGCATTGACAATCTCGATTATATGATATGATAAAAATCCAAATTCACCATACATGCGAACATTGAAGGACATGTAATACTTTTCGGAGAAGTTATCCAAAAACTTTCTATTCTGCTCATTGTCAAAATCATGGGAATGGTCACCATCTGATATTCTGTTCTCATCAATACAAGAAAATATCATTTTGAACGTATGCAGTGTCCAGGATGGGCCGAGTTGGTGCATGTATCTCATGATGATTTCATCAAACATTTCGATTATTAGCTTGACTGAATTTGTTTCATTGAATGATCTCAAAATTATAACAGTACCAGTCAAATAAAAACTAGGCATGTAATGTCTTCTGATGTAGATTTTACCGGTATTTCGATAATTCCAGTTATGTAAAATATGAAATATTGCATAATGAAGAGGGTCCGAGGGTGGGAAATGCATAATGAACTTGGACATAATCTTTTTAAGATTTTCATTACTCTTGAGGCCATTGATGACATTCGTTAATAATTCATCGTTAGGCTTCTTTTCAATTTCCAAAACAGCCATAAAATACTGACAAATGTAATCATCGTTGTAGAGCCATATTTTTGAGAACATGTACGAGTATAACTTGTAATAGTTGATTCTATTCATTGAAAGATGAATATTTTCCTTAGCATGTGGATGGATATTACAAGCCTTGAGAGTGTTAAATTCATCCTCTATTTCCTTGATTGAGCATCGTGAAAAAGTCCCATAATGACGATAGCCAAGTTTGGTCATCAAATGATCAAGGTAAGTATCAAACTGATATTGATATAATATTATCGAGTTGTTTCCAGCAAAGGAACGAATACGCAAGACTATCCTTATGATATTATTAAGATAGTAAATTCTAGATTCTTTCTCTTGGTGTTTAATCTTTTCATTGTAATAGCTGGTCAGTTTACAGATGAATTCTTTCAGAGGGATTGTCAAGATTGATGAGTAAACCTTCATTTGCTTAAATAGAGTTTGGTATATTATGTAGTCAAGCATTGCTGAATGTTGACTTTCAGCATCTTCGTTTTCGAAAATTTGGAAACCTCGAAAAAATTTATAGAGGACTAAGAACAACATGGAGATGATGGGATCTTTAATGTATCGATATGTTGAGGAAATTCTGGTTAGTGCAGCGTAATCAAATTTGACTTTCTCAATTTCTTTCAGTAAATACGTCAAAATATAATGGGCCAGAGAGCTTGGATCAATAAAGTAGAAGCTATCAATTTGTCTAACAAGAATTCTAATCTTTCTATGAAGATCAGGGGACTCACAAACTTGCTTGTCATCCTCACCCCACTTTTTGAATGTTTCATAAAATATTATGATTTTTTGATCGATAGTTGTCTGATTCTTGATCCTTGAAAATGTTTTCTTTGATTCAGTTGAATCTGAGGAGAAGAGACTAGCAATTGGACTGAAAATGTTCATAGTTTCTTTTAATACATCTATCTTTTCTTTCAGTCTCAACTTTTAATTATTTATAAATTTTAATTCAGTATTGAATTGCGCTGCATTGAAATTATGAATTTAGAAAAAAACATTGTAGTAATGAAATGCTTTTAGCATGAAGTCTTTAAATCCGAAAGAGAGATAATAATGAGTCTGTAAAAATCAGTTCTAGGAGAGTACAGAGTAGAATTTCAGAGATAATCAATAAATTATCGAAATTCATTAAGCAGAGAGCAAATTTTTAGCATACGCATTATAATGCACCCAACGAAAAATGAATTTTAGAAACATGTCAGCAAAATTATGAAAATTGAGGGATAAAAAAACTCACCCTTAGTAAATCAATCAAGTATGAGTAATTGTAAATGACTCTCTTCAATTTCTCACCTTCTTCGAACATGGTGAAACTACAGTGCTCTTCATTCTTTACAATTCAGTATGATTTTTTTGGGTAAAGATTTCAATAGTTATCTTTTTATTTTCCAATTAAGAATTACATATGAAAAAGTAAAGGGAATTTTGTTGATCGAGTTTAAATCCTCATCTGACGAGAATGAGTTATTTAAGATGTCCAAAAGCATATTACTGTAATCGAATCAAAACAACACTGGCTGTGTGATCAGCTTTTCTAAAATGAAAATAATTAGTGATTTCTAGAGATTTCCCTCTGATCGATTACAACTGACTTTAAATTGAATAGATTTTATTCTAAATAATCAAGAAATATTACACAAAGTTTTTATAGTAGAAATATGAAAATCGTGGTTGTTTGCAAAAATAATATGAGAAATTCAGCAGGATGTAATATAAACTCTATGATCTCTCTGAGTTATCAATTAATCATTAGCAAGATCAAAATTTTGTTCATAATGAATAAATTGATGATATTCATGGGCACATTGAACGTTATTTCATGAATTTTTGGAAAATTAGCCAACTGCTTGCACGTAATTCGATGGCAACATTCCAAACTGGCCAGTCCGTTTGACACGGCCATACATCCAACCCTTGTCTATTTGGTCTCCCTCCATTATAATGTCCCCTTCTACAAAACTGACCTCATCATTTTCTCTTGCATCATAAGCATACATGGCTTTGAAAATCTAGAATTAATAAAATATTTTTCTCAATCTTGCAAATGCTGTGAAAATGAAAATTTTTTGTCGATTACTTTCTATATATTTAGACTACAGACTAAAACTTTTAGAAATTTTTGAAAATTACATTTTCAGATTTGGGATTGTCAAAGTTTTCAAAACTTCCTGGATTGCTAGTTGGTGATGAAACTGTGACAATGGGTTGGACATAATTCAGACCAGTATTCGACTCAGAATTGTTCAACTGGCTATACATTTGTTGTATTTGTTGATTTCGAGAGTCATTCCGTGCCATTCCCAAGTAATTTTCAATATTATCAAACTCTTGGTTTTGTTCCGAGCCTCTTCACATGATAAAAATATGCAAATTATCTATTGATTAATCTTTGCATCTTATTTAAACTTACTTTTCAATTCCAGGAGATCTATAACTATTGCTCATTCCAGAGTCACCTGTTATTTTAAAAAATAGTCATTAACAAAAAAATAAGGACCCTTCATTCATAAAAATGTCAGACAAGTCCACTATTTTCAACAGTTTTTAGTAATACTGATCAGCTGGTTGAAATAAAATTTCACTTTAAACTTGTAGATTTTTGTTTAAAAACTCTAGTAAAATGATTGCGTTGTTTTCTGGACTGAGGGATAGGTAGAAATTTTGCAATGATTTCTAGAATAAAAAAGATAATCTTGATAAAACCATATAGCTAATTTACATACATTGTACATTGTATTTCTTCTCTCATAATCAACTCAATAGAATATTAATGACTCAGCATAATAATGAATTAGTTTAAGGTGATGATCGATGAATAATTCAAGTCCGTAAAGTGGTATCATAAAAATCAAATCACCAAGAAGAAGAATGTTGAAAGAAATTTTAGGATACGAGTCTGAAAAATTATATGAGCAAAATAAATTTTGTATGTTCAAATGATAACTATACCACAGTAAAGACTATTTCCACAAAATTAACGAAGTGCTAAACATTTGTATAGATACAAGATGCTGAAAAAATAGAGATTCTCAAATCGATAGATGTGAATCACAAAACAACCTTCACTACAATAGAACAAAAATAAGAGAGAACTAAAGATCGTAAGAAAATAGATTTTTTCAATGCATAAGCAATTTATGCCACTAGAATCTTAGAGATTGGTACAAAAATTGACAGTAATTATTGAAGAATAATTAGATAAATAGAGTTTTCTAAAAATTTAATTCGATTGAAGAACTATTGAATTTGGATATTATTTTAAGATAAACTTGATGAGATCAACACAATCATAATTATATTATGGAATAATTACTTACATGGAGTCACATCAGTACGGTTACGCATATTTTCCATTGCATTTTTTTTATCAATTTGATTCTGATAGGATATCTAGGGGTAGAAAATATTTTGCATAAATTAATTTCTTTTCCTATAAATAAAGACTAACATTACTAAAAACCCGAGAATTGGCTGCAACTCGTTGCATTTCAGGGGTATCAGCAACAACAGTAAATCTACTTGGCTGAGGATAATGACTGGAAATAGGTCATGAAAAATCAATCATTTTGATAAAAGAGAATTGTAAAACTCACGATTTACAGTAGGGTTTTTTCTCGTATCCACTGTAGTTGTTCATATTTAATACTCTTCCACAAGTGTGACATTTGAAGCATTGTTTATGCCAAACCTTTTAATGAATAATTAGTTCGTACTTGATCCAAGCATTTGAGCTGCTCCATAGGATAAACAGTTTTCTTGCATAAGGAACAGAGTTTATTCACACTCATTATTGAACTTTGATTAATCACTGATTGAAATATTTAAACAAGAACTACTTCCCTAAAAACAAACTCTAGTTTGTTTTATAGTATTCAAATTTCAAATGTCTTTAAAGTCAAAATACGATCGCTTAGCTGGAATGATACGCCAGCATGGCGGGATCATGAACTCTCTGCGTACATTGATAAGGTGAATTGTTTTCCTTTAATTTATCTCAGAACTGATGAGCTTAAGGATGGTAAACTTGTCGGTGTAGACAAATATGGTAACAAGTACTTTGAAAACAATCGATATTTTGTTGGAAGGAATAGATGGGTTATCTATAGTAACAAAGCAGGCTGGGATTACGAGGGATCTTATATTTCTCCTGAATGGCACGGGTGGATGCATTACATGACTGACAAAACGCCCATCTCTGATCCACCTCAAATACAAAAATGGATGCAAGATCATTCTTACAACAAAACTTTGGAAATGGATAAAAAATATGTGCCATATTCTACAACAAAATCAAAAATAGAACCTTGGAATCCAAATTTACCCAAGAAATAGATTATAATTAATAAATTTTAGTTTTTAAAAATTTTAATTTTTGTAATTAAAGGTCAATAATAATCATTTAATTATCCCTATTCTAATCTTATTGTCTATAGATTATTGAATCTGCAAAAATCACGTCTTCTTGCTACCAAACAATAGCATTTCATTCATTCACTAACGAAAAGAGAGAGATTGCTGGAATCATCGGAGGGGAAACTCTTGGAAATGAATGCTTAATTCATCTTGCAATACCTATTAAGCAATTATTTTCGGCTCCCCATAGAGTTGAACTCAAACCAGAAGATTTAGTCAAGGAGTCTAGTTATATCGAAAAATTGGGAAAGAAGCTGAATAAAAATATCTCAATGATTGGTTGGTATCACTCACATCCTCATATTTCCGTCTATCCGAGCATTGTAGACATAAAGACTCAACTCACGTATCAATCCATCAGCAAAGTTTCTCTTGGGCTTATAATATCTACATTCTCTTCGGATAAAACAGACTTTAACGATTCAAAAAAATTCTCTGAAGAAAATTCAATGATATGCTTTCAGTCTTTGAGTGATTCAGAATTTAAAACACTCAATCTCAACATTATATCCGATGAAATAGTGAGTCTTGAATGTTATCTTGAAATACAAACCTTGAATATCTTAAACTTTCTCTTCTTAGCCTACCATAATTCATGAAAACTCACGAAGAAAACGAAAAATTGTAATGCTAATAATTGAAGAGATAGAGGAAGAATTCCAGATGATACTGAAACTTATGAAAGATGAAAAAAATTTCAAAGATTATGAAAACGATGAAGTGCCTAGTGAAGAGAAAAAAGATTTTCAACGTCTCATCAGACTTGCTACCAGATTCAAAATAGATCATAATGCATTAAAAATCTACCTGAATAACAAAAAAAATATTTTATACTCCATTGAATCGACACTTATAACGCCAAATTTCAAGATTGAATAAATTTTATTTTTCAATTAAAATATATTTCACAAGACTACTCTATAGTAGATATGATAATCACGAAAATATTATAGAGCGGATTTAAGAAAACAAATAGGTAAATACATTAATAAAATTCTCACATAATGCCCTGTAGATACAATGTAGAATCATCTGATTATTAAGCAGGCATTTTGAGACTTTTCTCTTCGTATGTAGGAGAAATTTATTTTGAACTTTATTTTTATTACAAAACTTTTCTCTGGTTTTTTATTGAAAATCTTTTCTTATCTTGCATTTATTGGTAAATTACCAAATAAATTTTGCATAGATATTTTAAAAGATTTATCAGGATTCATGAATGATTATATTTTAGCTCGAATTATCATTGAGAGATCTCTGAAGGTCAAACGAAGAATTTTTTTACCCAATAGTAATCAATGATTAGTAAAATTGAAAATCAATAACTGGGTTGTATGGGATTAACCATTGCTGTGTAATCATTAGCACTATCATTATTCTACATTGTAGCCAAACTAAGTTGCGTTGTGAAGAATTTGCAATAACTATATTCTTGGAATTTATTTTCTTTTGGAAAAATCTGTCTAGTTACTTAATGTGTGCATGGGAAAAGGAGAAGAAGCCTCCATTTCATTTATCTTGATTCAGTTGGTGTGTAGAAAATTTTTGTATCAATACAATGATAATGCAACTGTTACATTTTCTTGTGATTTTTGAGTTAGTTACTAGTCGTCATCATCGTTGAAATCTATTGCCTCATATACTACGACGTGTCTCTTGATTATTTCCTTTTTTTGGTTGGAGATGTCCTTTATATGAATTCTGATTGGCTAACAATAATTAAAGAGAGAAAAAACACTGATAATTCTCTAATTCTTAAATATTATTCTTTAAATACACACATCCCTGACCAGAGAAATACACAGGAGATATTCGATTTTAAAAATAACATAATAAGAATACGTCTCTCCGAATCATTAACTGCACATTGAAAAGGGAAAAATAACACACAAATTCAATACACAACCAGGAAGAAAATTTGACAATCATGAAGAAGGGAGTGGGAGTGATCTAATATTCTTGTTGTCAAAATGATAAAAAGATGAGCAAGTTGTAAGGAATTTTAGTCTCAAGAGAATGTCAACGCAGAATTTTTCATTTTACATTTGAATTCATCAAAATATCTGCCAGTCAGTGTAACAAAATAGGCTAGAGAGGACAATGAACGAGCCAGAGAATAATAAAATGAAGGAGTGAGTGAATCAAAAACGTCGATTATTTAAAATTATATTTCTTGAAAATACCATTGCAAATTACAAATATCAAAATTGAATATTTATTCATTCTGAATCAGTAGTCTCTGATATATATTTCTTATAATACCCGATCTCACAATGATTTCTCTAGGTTTGAAAATTAAACTTTTTAATCCACATCTCGAAGATTGTTACAGAATTCAGGAATGTATCATTTGAATAGAATAATTCTGTAATCAATTTTTCCGTTAAAATGTAATATTTGAAGGATGTAATCGGAAGGGATAAAATCTCTTAAAAAATTTCGTCCATTATTAACAGTTGAAAAAATTTATTGTTTTTTGAACTACTAACTGTTAATATGATAATTTTCATTTCCTATTGAATACTAACCTCTCTTTAAATTAAACCACTTCTCCTTTATTATCATAAAATTATATTGTGTTAATTTTTCAAATTACCTCCTCTTTGTGTCCTCAATCTTACAACTAAAGAATATCATCAGATTGTTACATAGGTGCACACAGGTTCTTCTTATTTGGTAAAATATCATTAGAATCATTCCAGGGTCTTGTTTATTCATATCTTTATTTAAGGAAATTAATTCTGATACATATGCTCTTTTAAAAATATGGTAGCATATTAATGCATTTCCAAGTCCCTTTATGTTTCTGTCACTCTACTCATTTAGACTTTAGCCAGTGTAATTGGCCTAGGAAAATATCGACTAATAAATCTCTAAAATTGTATTATTAATTCGAAATTTCCCTTAATTAAGTTACGAGAAAGAAAAACTTTCGACTGGGGAATATACAACATTGATACAAAAACATATGAAAACTAGTCTAGAGTTGGTTATCCTGATAAAGATAGCCTTTCCTTTTGTTGCCCCAATCCAATACTGAAATCACAAAAAATTAAATCGGAATGATCATACAATACATTGTGTTTAGAGGCAAGAGGTAGAGAGAGGTGTGTATTACATAATGAATGAATTCTCGCAATAATTAAATTTTCTCCTAAATATTAAACGTATACTCTCAGCGTTCTTTCTAACATTTGTCACAATATATGAGAATAAAAAAGCAAAATAATCTAGCTGTTATTCTAGAATAACTATACTGTAATTATAATTGATGAGAAGTCTCGTAAAATAGACTCCTCTTAGGATCTTGGTTCATCTTGCCAAACTACTCCTTGGAAATTTTTCACTTGATCGATTGCAGAGATAAAATAATTTGATCATTGACTGAGAAATGTCTCTCTTTGTTGTTGAATTGCATTTGTATAGATACAAACTCTCACAGCAATCAGCTTCTATCATCGCGATTAGATGGGATAGATAAATTTTTAGACTAGAAATTTAATAACTTGTAAACTATTTTCAAAAAGAATCCATTTCTCTTGGGATAATAGAATTAAACCAAAGAAATAGAGTAGTATATTCAAGGAAACCGAAATGTGTTGGATCAAAATCTTTACAATTTTTCAAATGTAGTCGTAAAAAAGATCAGGTAGTAGAAATATTTTGGTTTCAAATGATTTCAACTTGGAATCTTTGTCTACGGGAATGTGAATTGATCAATCAGATTCTAATACCTTCCTAAGGGATGAACAAGCTAATCAATGATTAATAATCATTATAGTTAACTAAAGCTAGTTAATAGTTAATATGAAGATGGGAATTTATGATTTTTACAAAATTTTTAATTTTTTCGTCAAGAAATCGAATTTGATCAAGATTGTTTGGAATCTAGATCATGAGGCTCTCTTTCACGATACGGAGAAAAAAAATTAGAAAAAATAAATTTTTAAGGAAAATACGGCAAATTTGAAATCTTGAAGTGGCGCCAAAATCCCATTTTTTTGAACTTTGAGTTAAAAGTTTTTTTTGATTTCAACGTGAGAGTCAATGAAAAGTTGAGGATCACAATAAGACCAAAAAACCGCTAATCATAATAAAAAAATTGATTTTTCATTTTTCAGGGATCTTGAAATATCAAATTTCATCGACTTTCAGGTAGGAAAAATGATCAAAAAATCAAAATTTGATTTTGACACGGTTATGGGATAATTCTCAAAACCAGATTCAGCATATTCAATTTCTTTGACTAATTGTGATCCTAAAACTCAACTTTTGATCACTCTCTCACATTGAAATCAGCAAAAACTTTTAACTCAAAGTTCAGAAAAATGGGATTTTGGCGCTACTTCAAGATTTCAAATTTGCCGTATTTTCCTTAAAAATTTATTTTTTCTAATTTTTTTTTCTCCGTATCGTGAAAGAGAGCCTCATGATCTAGATTCCAAACAATCTTGATCAAATTCGATTTCTTGACGAAAAAATTAAAAATTTTGTAAAAATCATAAATTCCCATCTTCATATTAACTAGGTCCACAAAGGCCGCCAAAGACTTTTTTTTAAAGAGTCAATTCCTGATCTTATTTTATTGTTCAGTGGAAATCTTAAGCAACATTAAAAATCAGGAGATACAGTTTCGTGCATTTATCGATGTGAAATTGATGAAAAAGAGAAAAAATGAGCAAGAAGAAGAAAGCATTAGGAATCAAGCTAAAATAAAACAGAGATATTGAGCACAGTTGAGAAAAACGTTTAACTCCTGTAAGAATTATATGTAATTCTGTCTATCTGCACCCCCCTTCTATTATTATCTTTTTATGATTATCTGGAATTCCGTTTTAAACACTAACAAAATTGTAAAATAACGTGCACTAGAAAGAGAGAAAAATTAACTCTGACGATCTCTCTCTGTTTCTCTCTCCTTTCTCCAATCAATTGCTTCATTCAATAACTCAGGGAGACATTTTATTCAACAATTTAAATAGCCTTTAAAGAATCGTTCAAAATTCAATATACTGAGGGGACCAAATTCATATAAAAACTGCATAAAACGCAAGGAAAACACAAAAAATTTATAAAAAATCAAATCTAGCTTTGAAAAATAGAAGCAAACCATACTGGTGTAAAATTTATAAATGAAGCATATGAAAAACTAATTGAAAACGATGGGAATTCTCAATTAGAAACTTTTCACGATCTATTAACTTCCCTGTAGTTAAAGCTATCATATAATGAGAATGTTTACGAGGATTAAGGACCATACTATGTTATGCAATGAAAAAGGGAAAATTTATAAGACAACATTCGACTGAGTAGTTTATTATAATTCTCAGAATTCAAATAAGCTGCCCCAATTTGATTAATTAACAAAAGCCTCCTTTCAATACATACAAGGCCAAATATATCACAAAAACCAACCAAGACAATCTGAAGTTGAGAGGCAAGCGACCTGAATTGGCGAACAATCCATTTCTAAAGGAATTTAACGCTCATTAATTCAAATATATTTTGATCTATCTAAAGAACTTATCCTTATACAAAACACAGTCAACATGGAAATTTCTAAAAAGACAAAAAACTAAGACAGGAAAACTAACAGAAAGGAAAAACTACAAAATTTAATATGTTCAAAATGTTCTAGGAATAATTAACTGTAAACAATGGTTTATGACTGGAACATTTCCGACAAGGAATGACAAATATCTCACTTCCATTTTAACATTGAAGATTGAAATAAATTGACGTCAATTAGAATTGACATGAGGGAAAATCTGTTGGATCAGACAGCATTCATTTTACAAATACTAATATATTTACCATAAAAATAAAATTAATCTGATTTTTATGGAGTGGGAAATTTTCAGCCTTGAGACAAATTTGTTTTTTATTAATTACCAGGAAACTGTTCGACACACATGATTTCCTACCTGAACAAGTTGCCTTTTCGTCCTATGAAGCTCCTTATTAATTTATTTTAATTTACTTAGACAACCTGTGATAGAAAATCTATACCGATTCGCTCCCTTTGCAACAATGCATGACTTGAAGTTGCAAAGTTTCCTCAGTTATATTAAGACTTTTAGTAGAATTTATAATTGACACATAGAAATTTGTCATGAGTAAATAAGGAGATTTCATCTTTGGAATTCCAACACATACAATTCATTGGAGATAAACTCAAAATAAACACCATAGACAATTCTTCTGTTGTTGTTTAAATTAATTCATAGATTCAAATAGAGGGAAAAAAGCAAGAGAAAAACACACATAACGAAAAGGAATTCCTTATAGGAATGTTTGATTATCACAGACCTAAAAAGTTAATAATTCGATTATGAAAATAAGGATGAAGCAGAAATTTTCATATAAACTGGATGGATACAACATTTGCACCACCTCTAGTTCTACATATGTTTTCCTCTTCTTCTCAAAAACTTGATAAATACTGTACTTGTACTAAAAATATGTGTATGTGTGTTGGTTGAAGTAGTCTGGAATTCATTTTGTTAACCTTTTATAACCTGGAGGAAAGATGGAAAATTAATTAAAAGATGACTTGCAAAATTTGAAAGTAAAAAGGAATCCCCTCAAAATTATCGAGTAAATTGAGATGAGATGTCTCTTTTATCATTTATTCATGACCTATCGAGGCTGAAATTTATCCATTTTTACTTTTAATTTGCCTCTTTCTCTATCTATCTCACTGTATATTTTTTCACTATTACACATAGATTTATTTATCATACAGATAAAATGTAGAGTGATGGACTGTAGTGAATAATTTAGAAAATTATACATTGATTAGTTTATATTATAAAGAAAGTATATATGATACAATAAAAATATGTACATATCTGGGTAATTAAGCTAATAGAGAAATTTTCATTCACACAAACAAAAACTGTTTAAATGCTTTTTATAGAACTTATATACTTATTTATATTTACTTTCCCTTTTCTTCTAACAGTGCTCAGGGCACACTTATCAAAGAGAATCAAAGAAGTAGCATAATTTAATATATTATAATATATATTATTTCTTTCGATTTAATCACAAAAATTTGACAATTTTTTTAATTTTTAATAAAAAAAATTTAAAAATCGCATGTTCATTTTTGCTTAGCAGTGCTGAATTGGAAAAAAAGTCAATATATTTCAGGCAACTTTTCCCCGTGGTCTAGAATATTGAGAAAAACTGCAGTAACTCAACGAAAAATAGCTACCACTATTCGGTTTTGCAAATTGAGTTATAAAAAAAATTTTAAACAGTTTTTATTTTAATTTAATTTTGCTGATGGTTTCAAAAAGTTAAGCAAGGCTTCAAGTAAAAAAAAGTAATGTCTCTCATTTTAACTTAATTCGTTGATATATTTAAACTTGAAATTGTTCTAAAGAAAGGTCAGAATTTCAAGAATCAAACCCCATACCGAATGAAGGTAGATATTTGTGGTATCTCATATACCTAGTTGAACAGAAAAATTTTGGGCAATAAAAATTCTAAATAGAGAGGCTGATAACTGAATATTCATTCCGATTCAAGAATATTAGAACACGCAAAAACGCTTATTTTACAATTGTACAATTATTCCATGCCATGGATGAAACTATTGATTCAGGGATTTTTTACCAGATTGTATTGAATTTATCCTAACATAAGCATACCATATTTCTCTTGAAAGTCTAGTAATCTATGTAGATTTATTACTAGAATAAAAATTAAAGAAATCAGAATTTCTTGCTGTTTTATGATGAAAAAATAAAAATGGAAATCTAAATTACATCACTGGCCTCAACAGTGGATTGAGAAAATGAAATTTAAATGATCAAACAACGAATAAAAATATCTTAATTGATTATAATTATTGGAAATTATATTTTGATAATATTTTTATGAGGATCATAATAAATTGCAAAAATATTGTTATCATCAGAAAAACTATGGAAACAGAAACCTTTTTTGGAAAAGATGTTTACTTAACATGAATTTCTGTACTCTCCAACTCAATTTGAAGAATTTCCTTTTTTCTGTTATCTCCCGAGGTTGATTAATAACTTGTAAGTTAATAATTATTAATGATAAGTAGGGCGGAAAATTTGCGATTTTTTCGATTTTTGATATTATTATCCACTGTGTTTTTTAAAAAAGAATACTAAAAAATTAATTCTCTACACCTTTTAGTTTCCAAGATAATTTTGCGATTTTTTTGCGATTTCAATCTAGTTTCTACTTTTTTTCCCCTTTTTTCCCTTTATTTTCCACTTTTTCCCATTTCTTTGTTTCCTCTTTCGTCTCGGTTTCACATCTTATCTTACCTAGGATACTATTCTAGATAAGTATACTTAATTTCATTGGCTCTAATTAAGATTTTAAGAATAATAATAATTTCATTTTTCATATTTCACTATGCCTGTACCAAGACAAGTTGTAAAATTGCTCTCAGAGTATGGCTCAACCTTTAAAATTGACAAGGTTCAGATAGGTTTTGTTAAATGTACGATATGTCCTGCCACTTTCAAAGGAACAAAATTGGAATATATATTAAAACATGTTAAAACCAACAAACATGTGGATGCGATGTCTCGTTCTGCAAAACAAGAAGCAATATCTTTTGAAAAAACAAAGGATGTGAATAAAATTATTGCCAAAGGATTTCTCTCGGCTGGAATACCCTTACGGAAATTGGATAATCCTGGTATTAAGCAAATGTTTGAAGAACTTGGTGTAAAAGTATGCTCAAGTGTAACAGCAAGAAGTCATTTGGATGAGTTTTACGATTTAGAAAAAGATTCTTTCAGAGAATACGTTCATGAAAAGAAGATATTTATTCAAGTTGACGAGAGCAAAGTAAACCAAAAGTCAATTTGTGCTATTTTAATTGGAATTCTTGAAAAGCCAGAAAATACCCTTGTATGCGATATTATCGAAGTGAAGGAAAAACTAACCTATGAATTTATTGTAAAATCGGTAAAGAAAGTTTTGGAATCGTATCGAATAGAAAAAGATAATTTTCTTTTATTGCTTTCTGATGCGGCAAGCTACATGATGAAGGCAAAAAGATATCTCAAAATGGAATATCCTAAGCTTTTTCATGTTACATGTTTTGCACATCTTTTACATAATTGCTCTATGCTAGTTAAAGAATCAATGGAGAATGTTGACAAACTAATTGGCTCTGTTAAGGCAGCCACCATTAAAAATAAGTCACGTAGAGATCTCTTCTCAGATATGAAAAGGCCTCCTACTCCAATTCCTACAAGATGGGGTACTTGGATTGAAGCTGTTGAATATTATTGTGAAAATCTTCCTGCTGTGAGAAAGATTTTTTCGGAAGAAAATGAGGATGGAATCATTATGAAGAACGTGAAAAAGTGCTTAGCAAATGATCAGTTGACAAGAGATTTATCAATGATCCAACGATGTTACATGCCACTTGTTCAGTCAATCAAAGAAATGGAGAATCGTAAAACTTCATTAAAGAAAGGAATCGAAATTATTCAGAATCTTGATTTTAAAGAGGATCCCTTAAAAATAGCCCAATACTTGAAAAGCCGGCTTAACGAAAATGACGCAACGAAAATTTTTCAAATGGAAGATGAAAATATTAGTCCTATGGAGTACAATCTTTTGTTGAGTTGCAACCCGACTTCAGCTGATGTTGAAAGATGTTTTTCAAAACTTAAGCATTTTTATGACAAAAATAAAACATTCAAAGAAGAGAACTTGGAAAAATATTTTATTTTGTATGCTAACAAAACTGACTAAAATTTCCCCCTTTTTTCCATTTTTAAAAATAAAATTGCGATTTATTTGCCCCTTTGAAGATATTTTTGCGATATTTTTCATTATTTTTTTCCATTTATTTGCCGCCCTAATGATAAGATATAGAATATGTGGCATAAAGCTATATTATGTTTTAGAAATAATAAATCTTGTAATGCAGTGACAAATTTTAGAGCTATTTCAGGTGAATATATCGATACGAAAGCACTGTTTTTCTTCTCAAGGAATACTTTAACTTGCAAAAGTTCAAGATTTATAGATAAATTTGGCTTGAATATTTGTGGATTCTGACTCAGATTAAAAAGGTAAAAGGGTATATAAAATAAGAAATGGAATTTTTTGAGGGTATAGTACTCACATTCAATAATTATCACATACAAATTTTAGCCCAAATCTTAGCAAAGTTTAAGAATATAATTCTAGAGAATATCAAATAGGTAAAGTTTTCATTTCAACTGGCATCTAATTTTGTAAAGTTTCTGAGGTTCTATTGACGTGCAACACTTCTGAAAAAGTTCCAGGAGTGTTAAGAATGAACTGGATGATTTTCCTTTTTAGATGTATTAAAAGTCAAAAAATTACTTCCCGAGATTCTTAAAACGATCAGATAATCTTGAAACCGAGTAACAAGATTAACAGAAATCCAGTTAAACTTGTTATTAACTTGTATTAACAAGATTCCCGGGATTCTTGAGACTATTCGATAAACTTGAAACCGAGTAACAAGTTTAACTGACTATCAAGAGTAACAAGATAAACGGTAACATATAAATAAATGAGTATAAAAAGCTATGATGCGAATGAACTGATAAAATCAAACTACATTGTTATACATTACAAAATTATAATATATATTGACGTTACTACTGAGTAGCTATATAAATAAAAAAATCTGTTCAAAAAGTTGTAAAATAGAATTTTTATTTACCGAGCATAAAAACCAAACAAATCTTTTGCTAATTTTCTCAAGAAATATTCAAAACAGTTTTATTTGAAAGTTAAAGAACAGAGAGCAGCTCACAAAGAAGTTTAAAAGAAAAATGCTCTCAGAAAATCCTGAGTATTCTTGTATTCTCATTGGATGAAAATTCCAATAAATGAGGGACAAGAACCAAGATATACGCATAAATTAGACTAATCAATCAGATGAAATAGGTTCACTTTAAATACTTGAACCTCCTACTGATCGAGTATGTAATATAAAATTTACCTGAATTGTAAATAATCTGTATTGGACTTGGAACCAAATAATTATATGTCGATTCGTGAGGGTAGAAGTCCCAAGGCTTCCCAACTCTTGAAAAATACTAGTATTCCCGTTCTTTTAGTTACTCCGGCAAATGGACATGTTGAATTGAGACGCAATAGTTACAATGGTCAAGCAAAAAATATAGAGGAATCAAGTCGGAGTTCTTCTTTTAACCTTTTCCGACAAAACGCATTGGAGAAATCTAGTTCAAGAAGCAAGCTAAAGTCAGATTCAAAAGCCATTTCAAATCCAGAATGTGACCATCATAGAAGCCCAAAACTGTCTGATATTCAAAAGTTTTTTGCGAGAAAAATTTCTCATCATTCAAAGAGCTGTGATCATGAATCTCTGGATTTATCACCTGCCAACACAGGTTTTAGTCAGTATGTTTAGAAAAATTTTAAATTCCTCTTAACCCTTTCGGTGCCGTTGGACATATATGTCCAATTTCCAATTTTTTTGAGCCTTCGTAACTCTACCAATTTGATAGATTTCTGGATTAATTAAAGTTTAAATTGAAGCCCACAATCATTGTGGCACAATGTAAACTTGCAATAGTAATATTTTTGGCCAAATAACTTTGTATCTTCATAGCTAAATTTTGGTTTTTATAAAAATTGTGAAATAGTCTCGGTACCGAAAGGGTTAATTAGTCTAGAATTCGAATGAGCCTAAATGAATATAAATTAAATCAAAATAAGATACCTCTCAATATTCAACATTAGAGAATAATAAAATGGGTCAGGTGTGATTTTATTCTCTCCTCGACTGTGATATTCTTGTATACAAATGTAAAATTATTTCATTGCAAGCATGGCCATCCTTAAATAATTCATGTTTGTATGTATGTCCTAAATCTGAATCAGATCTTCTAAACTATTATTGTATATTCAATCTAATCTGTACTTGAAATTATAATAGCATTAATAGACAACATGTGTTTATTGTGTGCATAGAAAAAGGATAATATTGCTGTAATTATAGATGGACGTTTTTTATCATGTAATATATAACCAAATTAAAATGAGATGATAAATTATTTTGTGGGAATCTTTTGCTCCCCAACATTTCCAAGGGGAAATATCGATCATGATAGAAGAAAGAAATTTTCTTAATTTAGAATGAAACAAAAATATCTATTCTATCATAACACAATTAGAAGTTAAAGTATTATTGTTCCCTCTTTCCCCTGATTAATTCATTTGGAATCTTTTCGCAATGAAAAAGTGACATTGAATCAAATCAAAATAATGGTTCTTTATAGGTTCGATAGATAAGATGCACCAACTTATCTGCGAACAATAAAAGTTTCACATGGTAATGTATGTCTTATCTATCGAAAGGAAGTACTCGAAAATAATAGGTATTTTAGTGATTAAAATTAAAATTATTAATAAATTATTAACAGGTGACGTGAGCTATTTCAATATTCCAAGAAAGATCAAATGATAAGGATCTCAAAAGATATTTCATTATCTCCAGCATAATTTCTACTTTTAGTGTTTGTAATTTATTATATGCAAAAGTATCTAAGTAGCAAACATTTACCAATGTTATTCATGATAAAGATGCATGTTTACCTAGTTTGGTTTAATATGGGCAAATGCATTTCTTATGATATTTTTAAAACCTCTTCAGGTGTGTGTCTGTTTCATTAGGCTACTTTTACTATTGTTATTTCAATGGTTTTTATTGAATAATGGATAAAATATTACACCAACCAACTATGGTTAATTTAGAGAGAAGGAGAGAGAGAGAGAGAGTAATAATTGACCTACTGGGGTGTTCACAGAATACTCTAGTCAATTCATAATTAAATCGTATGTCTTTTGCTACTGAAAAATGTCAAATTAAATTTTAAAAAAGTAATTCATTACATTAAACTGCTTAGATTTTGTTTGTCCAGTCTCAGAGAGAATTATAATTCCTTGCCATCTCTAATATACTCATGAAACGATAAAGTTTGAATTGTATGTATGTGATGTGAAATGTTCATTATTAGATTTAGAATTTTCTTGAAACTCCTGGAATTTGATATCCTTTAAGGAGATGTAGATAAAGACTAGAAAAGAAAATGGAAACCAAGAGTGAAGTTTGAATACTTAAACTTTTGCAAAATTCTTTCAAAAAATCTATCCATCATTATCAGTATTATTCCATTCTCAGACGAGATCAGTTTCATCTTTTGTATGAACGAAAAATAATAGCTATTAGAAGATCAATTTTATTAGTTTCATGGCGAAGCGAAAGAAAATGATCTTGATGCAGTTTTCATGATGTACATGATAATGTTCACCAATCAATTGATTGCTCACTTGAGTGAACTGTTCATTTCCAGGCAAAATGTTTCTATTTTATTGCTAAGACAATGTACGTCTTTCTCTGAGAAATATAAAAATTAACATATTGATTTTTCGAGAGTATTTCTCTTTGCTTTTCTCAGGGAAGATTTTCTCCCATTTATTCATTGACCAAAATGAAGTATATTAAATCCTGTATGAATAAATATCCAGTGTACTATGGATTTACTATCCGCCTGATTAGATATTTATATGAGGTTTATCATTGAGAAGAAATTTTCCTTTCTCGCCTGTAATATTATCATCATCATTATCTATAGGAACAGTCTATATAGAAAGTTTATTACTTTGAAATAATAACAAAAATTCAGAAATGAAAATCATCAAGACTGTCTCAGATAAATGGAAAGTTTGGGATATACAAGAGTGAGACTATAGAGCAACTGATCAGAAAATTATTCAGTGAGTGCGATAGTATTGCATACAAACAGTCAGAATTATGATAGATGAAAAGTAATAATTTCTATACAAAGGGTAAATTATACTCATAGCCTCAATGAGGATTTATTCGCCTGATATTTCTTCTTAGATTAAGAAGATAAAATTAATAACAGTACAATTCTGAATGGAGAAAAAGATAATTCGGATAATAGAAGAAGAGAAATTTCACTTTTGAAGAAATATTTCAACAGAAACGACCAGGAAAAAAATAAATTATTCATCGAAGATAATTCTTCAGTGGAGGGCCAATGACTAAATGAATATTATTAGTAGTACTCTCCTTCAGTAACAGAAATTCAATCAATGATGATGTGGATGAGCTCATTTTAGCCTCTCACGAAATCTTGCAAGAGAAGAATACAGAAAACTTGATATTGTATGCTAATGTATTTTCGTACGCAGGAAATTCTTCACTACACGTATAAAATTAAATTATAAAAAGTTATTGCAGACAGAGTTACTTGTACACTATACAAATAAAGGCAAGTTAATTAAATGAAAAGTATTGTTCAGTCATTTAGGAACAGCGGGGAGAGTTGGAGAATTAAATTTTCAAGGGTTGAAGTAACATGCAAAGTTTGCAGTTGGAAACTTGGATTGCTAAAAACAAGAAATTTTAGTTTTATAGAGTGAACAAAGGGTGGGATACCAAAGGGGATCACAAGAAGTCAGAGTCAAGGGTGAAAGGAGCCTTCACATACAGCAGGCAAATAAATACTTTCAAACATGTATATCTAATAGAAGAATTGATCAATAAACTTTATTAAATACGAAAAAGGGCAATTTTTTCAATTAAGAAGAGCATTTGCATGATTAATTTGTAACTTAATCGATTTATTATAAATTATAATTTATAATGTTTGTGGAGAATAAATCTCTCATCTGTTTCGAATATCCATACAGATAACGTATCTATTATGTATTGAAGAAATGTCTTGAAATGATCCTTAATACAAAAATTATTAAATTAACATGTCACAACAAGAAGAAGAGATAGGATTCCTTTGATAATTTTTTAAATTATTCCATTTATCTTTTCCTTTTTTCCGATTTTATCCATAAAATTTGAAATATGAGAAAATCTAATTTGGCATGAAAAAATTACTCTGATAAAAATTTAAAAAACAAACTTTGTCAAGAAAAAAGTATAGATTCAATCGAAATTTAAAAAAAATTTAATTGAAAATTACGCCAGCAATATAGATAATAAAAAATGGGTTAACTTATGTATGAAAATTCTAAGCTTGATTATGATTTTATAATCACTAGGGCCTCAAAAAAGTAAAGTTTGGTCTATTTTTACGCTAGACAAAGGACTGGTTGAGTTTTGGATCAAAAGCTTTGATAATCTGAAGAAAAGATGTTTTCATCCGATCCCATTTTAAAGACCTTTTCTGTACTAAATTGCTGCCCAGGTACATAATAAGGTCTCAGAATATAGCATTCCTCAACTAGTAAACGACCTATAGCTATCAGAATTTTTTATGAATTGATAACTATATTTCTGATATGGAGCTTGCATCATCATCTAGCAATTAGATCAAAGCTTTATTGGAAAATATTTTACCAGAATTTAAAATTTCAACCAAAAGGATTTATTTTGTAAAATATGTGCTATAACATTCGAAACGGTCGTTTTCTTTCGTGAAAAAAAAATCAGAAATTTTGATGACACAAGATATGCATACCACAAAAT
Organism: Gyrodactylus bullatarudis; assembly: GCA_012064415.1. Lineage (NCBI taxonomy): Eukaryota > Metazoa > Platyhelminthes > Monogenea > Gyrodactylidea > Gyrodactylidae > Gyrodactylus > Gyrodactylus bullatarudis. Next base: position 901,000 of record SSNU01000144.1, read on the forward strand.
TTGACGGTAAAGTAGTATTTTTTGCCTAAAATCCCTCAAATTTTCTTGAACACATCTTTTCTAATTATTTTCAGTTTATAAGATACTATTTTTTATTTTATTTGGTACTTTTTTGAGGCCCTAGAGATCACACAAAAATATACACATGAAAAGCAACTCTTCTAAATGCAGTATTAAGGTAATTTTCCACTGGAAAACATTAATTTTTCTCTAATTTTATTTGTCAATAAAATTAATCTGAAACTAGAAGTCACCTTTATTACATTGATAAACAAATGTAAGCATATGATAGATTAAATTTTAGAAATTTTTAATTTAAAAAATCAATTTTACTCAAATAATATTTACATTATAATTTCATTAGATCTACAAGTAATCTCCAAAATGTAGCAGTAGTCGACGAAAATGACAAAGAAATAATTTTTGGCCCAACAATGTCAACAATGATATCGAAATGGATACGTAGAGCCATGTATAGGAGCTCAAGGAGCAGCAGTCCGTCAACTCATAAATCCTATTTCCTACAGACTTATAGTACAGATGAAGTCGATGCAAGAAGAGTTGAGACTTCAATTGAAAGCAGGCGAAAGAAAATGATCCGCTCGGAAACTCTAGCAGGAAAATCACACGATATCGAAGTTAACAAGATCAATGAAAATAAGAAAATAAGGTTAGAACATCTAGCTACTTTAAAGTATATTTCTAAGTTATTTTCTTGTTTTACTAGATCGACTTCCTTTATCCATAGACAAGATAAAGGCTCGGTAAAAACTAATCCTTTAATGAGTCCAAAGACAAAACGTATTAGGGTAAGCATATTTATGTTTTGATTACCAGTTTTTCAGATTCTTACGTATCTCGTGAACTCAATTCAATTTTCATTAGATTTCATTCATTTTATAAGACACTATAGAAAGTTGTGTAAAAGAATATGTTATATAAAAAGCCTTTGAGTGTTCAAATAGAGACATGCATTTAGAAACCACGTGTGACAATTATGTTTTATATTTTCTTACGTGTATTATAAGTAGGAGAAAATAAACAGAAAAAAATTTAACAAGACTATATATTCAAAGAAATCAGGAGAAAAAACGTAAAAAATATGTAAAAAGAGGAGAAAAAATTTCCTTTATAATCATAGCAGCGAAAAAAATCGAAAGAAATTGAAACATATCAATAGAGCGATAGAGAGACAATTATAACTTGATGGTGATCTATGATTGGTTGTGATAGTTGAAGCTCAACTATAATATGATTGAATATAAAAATACTAAGCAAACGCTTACATTTACTTGTATCATTTATACGAAAAATAAATTTAGATTCTACACAGGAGTACCACATTTCTGTTTGTACAGCAACAAGGAGATAGATAAACAATACATTATCATTATCCCGGCTAAAGAACAGAACGAGAGAGAGAGAAGTTTTCTTCTCTTCTTTTATCGTTTCCTTTCTCAGTTCTATTCTGATCTATTTCACTTATTCTCTTACCAAAACATATTCTTCGATAAAAATAAAATAAGCAAAACTTTCAGTCAGAGATTTAATCAGATTTTGGATATTTTATTTTCGGACTATCAATCATAAATCTGGAGTATAATGATACAAAAATGATTTATAGTGAGTCTTTTTACTTTTGTCAATAGTTTTTGCCTATTATTTTCTATTGTGTGTAGATAATAAATTTAAAAATTCGGTTAAGATATAAAAATCAATAAATTCCTTCACTTTAAGTCGCACATATGCAATTCTTTCCTGTTCTGTCCAACACTTATTTAAAGCAGCTTGCTATTTTAAAAATCATAAAAGTTTTAGATTTATTTATTTTTCACGAATGTTATTTTAGGAGTTAACAATATAATCCTTGAGAGTGATGATTAAATTATGAGAGAAGATTATGTTCAATTTAACTGATTCACAATATTCCTGATTGAAAATTGAATAAAAGATTGATTCATTTATAAGCTGTATTTTATTCACAAAATCCAAGTTGAATTATGCTACATTGTTTTTCGAATAGAGAATAAATAAAAATTGCACAACGATATTTTAAAAATGTATTGGATTAACAATTTTCAAATTTATGCATTGCACACAAGTATTCTCAGTGAAAGGAGGAATTTTGATGATGATTTTTTTCTTAACTTAACTAAAGAATGAATTCCACTTTTCCCATAATCCATCGCAATGTATCTCATTTCATCTTCCATAGGGAATAAGATTAATCTCAATCGTGAAAAACTATATTTTCATCTTTTGAATAATACCCATATACAACTGTACTACAACTGTATTTATTGAATAATGTATGTGAAATCATCATTTGTCTCAGAATACATATTACCTTGATGTTTAAAAAATAATAATTTATTGCCTTATTGTAAGTGTATGCATCAGAATAAGGAATATTTTATTCATCTGCACATAGCTTTTTTCCTTAAATAGAAACACTATTGTTCTTACAATGCAGAGAGAGAGAGAAGGATCGTTTCACAACATATCGAGTTCATAAAAGGAATGCTTAAAAGAGTTTATAGAGAGATCACTATAACTTGACTGAGAGACAATTGTAGTCTGCCTCACACATCGTTGAACATAATTCTGAAAAATTTAATTTTATAAAGAAAATACTTTTCTTTGACACGTGTCAATTTCTAAAGAAGATTAATTTTCTCCTAGGAGAAAACCTAACGAATCAATTCGAGTGAATATTTCGTGAGAGAGTGCGATCAAAAATTTTTTTCCCACCAGTAACATCTAATGTCGATCATTGTCAAACTTTTTGGTTCTTACTTAATAGGTTAGTATTAAATCTGTCTACTTAATGGCTTTATTCAGATGTAATGTACAGTGTATGATACAGTGTTTAACTAATGACAAACTAATGATAGACGAAATATGGCGGAAAAGATAATTTTTATAATTCTATTTAGCTTATTCTATTTTCCTATTGAAAAAGCACACGCTAATTGTTCATATATCCAAAGGAATTAAATTTATATTATATCATTAGCACTCAATATATAGAAAAAAGGACAGTTATCAAGATATAATCTTATTGATTATTTTGTTTATTTGAGACAAGATTTTTCTACTATCAGTTTAATAAAGATCCGTCCTTGAACAACTTGGATAGAATTAATTAGTTGAAATTTCTATTTTATTAATGAATTAGTAAATTCAACAAATTCATCCATGAGTAACTAAGGTACAAGTACAATACATTATTCTCACAGAAGAAACAACTTTAAAATAATTCCATTAACGACCAATAGTTTTTAAAAATTTCCTTTAAATTTTTAAGAGAGTAATAATTCAATGATTAAAGAGGACTGATTCAAATCTATCGATTTAGCTAAATTCAAAAGAATAGAAATAGATTAGTTCATTTCAAACATTGAGGACATACAAGAACAAAGGGTAACATATTTTGATCAATAATTATGATCATAAAAAGATCCATGAAATATTAATCATAAAATTTGTACTAGAAAATAACATATTTGAGAAATGATGCTGTTTTGTGGAAAAATGTGAATAGAATTAATTATAATTAATAGAGAATTAAAAAAGTAGTGAATAATAAAAAATTCTATTGTATTGAAAAATGAATGGAACAATAATTAGTATTTCGAAAAATAAAATTGCATAGGAAATAAAAAATATATAGAATTATCACAATTTCACTAAATTATAGATTAATTAACCGCTACTCATTGATAAAAAACGATTCCAAATATAGACTTTTAAATTATATAAAAATCTACAGTATCATACTAGATGACTGCGTTAGGTGATGAGTTAAATTCATAATGCTGAGGGAACAAAGAATTTGAAAAAAATTAAAATCAATACTTTTTTCGTTTAAAATCACTACTTTATTTCACAGTGTGTTTGTTAGTATGTGTCTGTATTCTCAATATACACACATCTATTTGTACATTCCAAGCATACATCTTTTACAGTTTTCTTATTGGATTTTTAATTAAAAACTAAATGGAAAACGAGATGCAGAGAGAGAAGCAAGGTAAATTCTGAGTAATGAATGTTTCCGGTTAAGAAAAAGAGATATACAAACAAGAGTTAGGAGGAGAGTGAGAGGAGGAGTTTATTAGTAGAAAACACAAAATTGCAGATCCCTATGGGAATTTACAAGAGCATATGAAGAAAATTTTATTTCGAAAAACTAAGCCAAGAGTTTTGAATAAAGTTTCGTACACTTCAAGAATTTTTCCTCTTCACAGTTAATTCAGAATAAAGTTTTTCAGTTGAATACTTATGATTTTTCTTTTTAATATGTAGAAATCATTGATTCAAAAAGAAATAATGTAATATTCCATTGGGATTTATTTATAGAAAGGAGTGATAAAGAAAAGAAAATACGAAGTACTCAAATTCATACTTAGTTTGATTGATAGAATAATAAATTTTCAATGAGTGTGAAGAAATTCACTTTGAAGGTTGATTGATTGTTCGCTTGAAGATTAGGAAGTTTTAATGTGGATAAAGAATATTTATATTTAATCTTCTCATAATTCAATCTCTGACTTGTGGCCAAATTTATTGAATACAATTGGAAAATAAAATTCTAGAGACTAGACGTATTAGATTCAGACAAATTAGCCAAAATCGAGTTTTATCAAATCAATTTATGCCTAACCAAGTGGAAATTTACACAATTTTTGTTGATTTTATGATTATACATGATGGAAAAATGCCAATGGAGAGTTAAGGAAGAGATTCAAATTTCTACACACATTCGAACATGTTATATATATGTAACACAACAGAAGGAAATCATTTTCACATGTGTAAAGAGAATAATAATTCTTGCTAAAGAAGTCACAATGGGAAGAATGCTAAAGCTGCTTTTGGGAAGCATTATGCAAAAAATGTAGACACATTTTTATCTAAACAAAAAATTATATGATTGATTTTTCCCTCATGATAAGAAATACACTGAATTCTGTGAAGATAAATAGATTTTTTGAAAATTTTCTCTTGCTAAGCTAATGGAAAACTTAAAAAATCTAAATAAAGATAAAGTGTTTTATCAAATTTTTAAAAGTTGTTTAATAATAATTGATCTAAACATAAAATAATAGAATCAGACAATTAATATTATTGATCTCAAAGGCTTGATTATTGTTGTGGGAAAAGTGTCTCTAGCTCACGTATTGTAGACATATACGTAGATACTCAATGGCATATTATTCTCACAAATCTATTTCTCTCATTCTCTAGTTAGGATTTTTTGATTTATTTAGATTGTTAAAAAGCAAAAAGAAACACGTAATACCACAAACTAAAAGTATCCGTTGCAGTAGATGCAGGATCAGAATAGCTTTAGTCGTTGTTGCAGAATATGAAAAATAAAGATTCATAAAATAATCAACTACAGTAGCTCAGTAAAAATTATTAATTCTATGATAAAACAAGTACGCAAAAAAACAGAAGAGAGACGGAAAATTTAAAATTTGCTTGGTAATGAAAAAATTAGACTGTAACAGTGTAACACTTCGTGATATATTTTATCTTCTGATCTTGGTATTCAATAGTATGTAAATAAAAAATTAAGTGGCCAATTAGAAGAAAAAGTAGTTTTTATTCATTTCTGATTAGATTTAATACTATACATATAATGCTTGCAACAGAAACTGAATGATTTTAAAAAAAGTTATTAGTATCATAAGAATATTACTTCAATCTTTTCAAGCCAAAATTAGATTATCTTCGATGATCATTATAAATACATATGTACGCACAATGACTTTATATAGTAACTAATCAATAAATCTATCTAGATGGCAGAAGAAAAAAAGAAGTAAACTTTTTGTATCATAATTTTTTTGTCATAAATTTCTATTGATAGAGAATACTAATATTTGTTAGTTAATGGAATGAAAGATATTATTACCCACAATAATTATAATTAAAATGATAATAATGTGTCAGTCTTCCCAATAAGTTCAGATCAGATTATGAATAAAAAACAACAGTATTCAATTTGATAGTATACAGAGGAGATAAACAAAATCATATTAAAGGTAGAATTTTGTTTATTAAAAAGTTGCTATAGAGCGTTACCGCAATATTCCTATTTTTTCTGTTTTTATATGACGTTTAAAATTTTCGTTGGATAAGATTGGAGACAATTGGTTTTCGTTGAATAGGAAAATATTTTACATCTAACTAGACTGTTAAATTTTAATGATTTTAGAAATATGAAAGCTTCAGTAAAATTCTATTGTATTTCGAACAATCAATTAACATTTAAAAATATTTAACATTCAAGCATCATAAGTTGGTTTTATTTCATTTGTTTTTTTCTTTCAAGGCATTTGCTAAGCATATTCAACATTCACTCGATCCAACTCGTATACAATCAATAAGTTCGACGCCTACCTCAAGCAAAGGAGAAGTCTATAAGGGTGAAGAAGATCAGACTGATGCTTTTGACCCAAAGTCTTTTGAGTCACTAAGAAATTCTATGGAACTTAGCAAGTACACAGGTGACCAAGAAAAATCAGGAAATATTTTACTAATGTCAAACCCTGACAATACAAGTATTACAGGAAGAAGAGAAAAGAAAGAAAAGAAAAATAAGTAACTACTATGATTTGTCAAAAATAACTAGGGAGAATAAAATATACACGAATAATATGAAAATTTAAAAATTCTTTGCTGATTCTTCAGAGAAATATAAAATAAAGTTGATAGGATGAAAATGCTAGATTATTCTGTTTGAAATGCAGGAGCTCAACTCATTGTATTATTTTATTTAAGTTTTTGAAAGGGTATAAATGATTTTTTAAATAAAATCAATAATTATCATACATTTTTATAATAGAGAGAATTCTTTTAAAGGATCACTTTGGATCAAAATATGAGTTTGCCGTAGAAAATCAATAAAAAATTTATGTACGATCCTATAATTATAACTGATGAAAAATAATGATTTTGTTTATTGCATATGATATCGTCGATTTATATTTATATCATATTAATGAAATACATATGATAGTAAATAAATCCCTAGGATATCTTGTATTTTTATCCCATTGAAATCTTAAATTGATTGATATTTAATTTTAAAGGAATTTTGATGTCCGAGACTTATTTCATGTAATATTCAATCCCAACCAGCCAGGTCAATCTGAAATAGGCATGCCTACAATATCAGACGAAATCTCTTTATCTACTTATAATTTGGCTGGATCTCAAAATCTTCTTCCAATAGGAATCAACCAGCAAGATCATTCCCACAGAAAAGAAAGTATTGGAATAGGACATATTTTTAATTTTAAATCCAGCAAGATAGCCAGTCCGAATGCCGGTTCCAGTCCTACAAAAGCCCCTAATATGAAAAAGTCAGTAGGTCTGGCCAAGTTCAATCCTACAGATGGAAGCATTTCAATAAATCACTCATTATTAAAATCTGGAAGTCTTTCAAGGGGTTTGAATAAACCAACTCTTAAAAATTTACAGAGATGGGAAAAAAGTTTTGATTGCCTCTTGGGCGACGAAAGTGAGTTTAAAATTGTGATAAAATTATTCAATTCAATGAAATTTTATGTGAATTTATGAAGCTGTGAATAAAATAGTTGACACTTTTTCCTATAGCTATCATCATTCTACGATGAAAATATTCAAACAATGAAAATTATCGATATCCTGTCTTATATCTCATCAGAATTTAATTCATCATGATAATAGTTTTGATGAAACGACAAAACTTGTTCGTATGAAAATAAATAAATTTTTAACTCTTTTCTTTTCTAGTTGGTCTTTATTTGTTTACGGAATTCTTAAAGACAGAATTCAGCCAAGAGAACATCGAATTTTGGATAGCCTGTGAAGAATACAAAAAATTAAGCGGTTCTAAAATGACAAAAGAAGCCCAAAGAATTTATCGAACCCACTTATCAGTTCAATCTCCAAAAGAAGTAATAAATAGTATATTATAAAGTCAAATATGGTTCTTGTTTATAAGAGAATATTTAGGTTAATCTTGACTCAAAAACCAGACTTCAAACAATTGCTTCCTTGAATGCTCCTAATAGGCTAGTTTTTGATGCAGCTCAAAAAAAAATTCAAGCTCTAATGGAAAAAGATTCTTACAGGAGGTTCTTAAGATCTCAAACATATTCAACTATCAAGAATCAACTTGAAGAAGATCAAAATCTTTCTTGTTCAACACCAAAATCACCGAATTCATCTCAAAAGCAGGTTGAAGAGGAAACGACAGACGAAATGCCCATGAGTCCAAAGTTAACAATATCTCCCAATGAAAAATCAGATGAATCTCCTACTGAATTGGTAAGAAAATTAACCATCACTATTTAAATCCCTTATTTCTTTTCAAAAATGTTCCAGGCAGATAATGGTTAGTTTTGCGTGCATTCTTTGCAAATCTCGCTTAGCTGAATATTCTAATCATTTTGTATTTCATCAATAATAGCTTTTGGTTGCTCACAAATAGAAACTCTCTAATTTCATTTAGTTTTCATTCAATCATCCGAAAGTGTTTGATAAATCTTTTAAATTTACAATTTTAGAAAATTAGTTTTGCAAATAATTTTTTTACACAGAAAAGTGACCCGAAACCAGACGGGATAAAATCATCAATCTCAATTACAGAAGAACAAAATATAGTTCCGAACCCTGTCTCTGATACACAAGACTGCAAACTCAGCTCGCCAGAGTTATTGTGAAAATATCAAATTAATGAATGAATTCAATAGTTTTATAAAAAGTGCATTTACCTGTGATAAAAATATCCAAGATATGAAAAATATATTATATTATAACTATACAACTATTTTGATTTATTTCATACTATTTTTTAACTTGTCAGTATCAGGTTCATGCAAAAAGATCTTATTTTCACTCTCATATCGATCAAAAAGTTTGACAAATCCTTCTTGTCAAGATCTAATTTAATAGAAATATTTTGGATTTCTTCAGGATTATTCAAATGCATGATTTGGCATAAAGCCGGATTTTTAATCAACTGAAATAATTATTAATTAAGCTGAATTACATGTTCCGTAAACTTGGTCAAACTGTATTTCAATGGATAGCAACAGTTTTCAAATTCGTAAAAATAAATTTTTAAGTTACTCAAGATTAGATTTTCGTTCAAAGATTTCGATAATACTTCATCATTTATGGAAATTAGCTGGTATAAAAATAATAATGATCGATTTACCTTGGCTAAATAATAGACTTTATTTTCTGGTGACTTGATGCATTCCAAAAATTCAATATTCCAAATATTTCTAATGGTTTCCAAGTCTTTTTAAAAATTATGATATGAAATAATAATCGATTAGTTTGGGTTCTTAAACTACATACCTTTTTTGAGGTAACTGATTTTGTAGATAAGTTTGAGAATATTTGCAAAAATTTTAATCCCAATTCTAGTCCAAGTATTATCATGCGATATTTTCAAAAGATATCCTTTCATTTTTTCATAAATCTGTAATTCAATTTTATTATTAATCCTACTTCGATAAATAGATACGAATCGATATCAACACTAGAGTCGAATTTCAAATGGTACTTTAATTTTTCAGTTAAAATTAGACCAAAAATTGTAACACCTTCAGCTTGATCAGTACTAATAACTTTTTGGATAATCGAAGATAAATCAAGAATCTTTAAAGAATATAAGCTATAAAGGACTTACATGAAGCTCTTGAATTCCATGTTTCAGATTTGCCATGTAAATTATTTTGCAAAAGAAATCAATAGAATTGCTCTCAGAGGAATTTTTTTTGCCTTTTAAAATTTTTTTCAGGTAGTCTGCCAACATCAACGAATCTTTTGAGGAGAAAGTGAAAATAACAATAATTAAATTTCGGAAAATAACTTACACAATTCTCTGTTCACATTTCTCAAGAGATAAAAAATGATCTTGGTTATATTAGCAAAATAGTTTGAGCAGTTTTCCCCATCAGTGTTTATTTGAAATGATATATTTAATACTGAAAATGAAAAGATGAGTATATATTTCCTAGCTTTAAAAATCTCTGATAAACTAACTAAATTCAATAAATTGGATTATACTGTCATTATCACATGAATTATTATCCCAATTACAGATGATTAGTTTAGTTAATTCTAAAAATTCATTCAAGGGGAAATTATGAAGATTTGAGTTCTTTAAAATTTCTTTCTTCTTTGATAAGTATAAAGTGATGATATCTTTTGAAAATAACTTCGAAGAATCTTCACACGTCAAAAAATAACCACTAGGATTTGTTAAGGCAACATCAAGTCTCTGTTCAACAAGTTTAGCGCTTGAAAATTTTCCATCGGATAATTCATTTAACCATACGAACTAGACATCAGAAAAACTACTTACGGCTAGATTTATGAGAATAATTTCCGTCCGTATAATTTTTAGAGGGATAATTTCTCCTTGTTCCAAAATATTTCGGATCTAAACACATTAATACTTTGAAGTATGTTGATGATCAATATTTCAATAAATTTTAATTACAGTAAATTTTCTTAAATTAGTATTTAAAAATTATCATCAAGGTATATTTATTTATCAATCTTTGCAGTTTATTTTCGAGTATTTTCTATTCATAATACACTACTATTAGTAGTATTGTAAATAATTTTTCTTACGAGATTTTGAAGGAAACTATTTAAAGTATTAATTTGATCGTTTGTGAAATGAATTTTTGAAATCACATAGATGAATTCCCCCGAATTGAATAGACATGATGACAAAGGATAAGGAATTTTCTTTAGCATAAGTAAATCCATCGCTCGTACTAAGCCCGGACCAATTTTTTTTGAAAATACATCAGTATCAATGTATTTGATTTGCTCACACCAATTTGAAATTAAATGAACTGTTAAGCTAGTTGGAACTCTGAGGGGATATATTTCTGACAATTTTATAAAAACATGAACCGTTAGAGATATAAGTTCCAAATTCTTTTCATAATTCTCGTCAATACTATTGGTTGTAGACCCGATAACGCTGATCAAGCTTATTATCATGTCATCTATGATTCCTGAATTCATGATGTTCATATTCTTTATCAAATATTCGATGTATTTTTCTATCGATGATCCTTGCTCGAGAATGAAGAAAATATTTTCATTCACGATATCGAAAAGTTCATCATTGAATAAGCAAAACTCTGGTATTGAAATCAGAAACAGCTGCGTATTCAGAGTTTTAATAAGAGCTAAAATTCTTCTAGAAAATAAATAATAAATTAAATATTCTTACTCATTTTTCAAACAAATATTGAAAAGGTTTTGAGAAAAAATAATCATTTCATTGGTTATCGATTTCAAGGATTTCAGTCCCAATTCTTTGGTTTCAGGCAATAATCTTTTAGAGATAAAATTTTGTACAAATAGGTTATTGTTTGAAAATAAAATCGATTGAGTAAAAGCTTGTGTAAGCTCTAAAAATTCCTCAATCAACTCTTCATCGTCTTGATTTTCAAAAGACAAATTCTGAAATAAAAATTTAGTAGAAACTAACGAAAAAATTGAAAAGGATGGCATCAAAGAATAGTTTCACCATAGATTCTACAATTATAGTGATAGAAAGATCCACCTCGTCTCCTCTATATTTTTCAGCTTCTCCATCAAAATGAAATAAAGTTGCCCTGTTGAACATGATCAATATTTTAATTTCATTTGCATCAATTATTGGTAAAGAATTTCTTGTGATATTAGATAAAATCATGGCAAAGTCCTCTAATGGAAATGGCAAGATAAAAATCTCAAATCTGAGATTATTAAAATAAAATTACCTTATAATAATAGCCAAAATTGAGATTATTTTTAGTTTCAAAGTAGATGTTTCCCTAGCTATGATTGCTAATGCTTTGAAGAGAGAGTATTGAACATGAATTTCTCGGATAATTTTCAAATTTTGACCTGATTTTTGTAAGATATTTTCTATTACTGACAAGAATGCATCACTATCTTTTTGAATAAAACTCTTCATATTAAAGTTGCATAAGATAGTCTTTGTAACTAAGATATGAATTAATTGTACTTACAATATGCTATCTCATTTAAGTTTTTTTTAAATATGTTTTCAAATGTTGTCAATTTCTCAAGTATGCAAAAAACAGGAATAAAATTGTGTTCCGAATGAATTTGTGACTCAGCAATAAATCCAGTAATATCATTTTCAAATAGTAGTTCCACTAGATGAATAGGATTGTCAATTTTGTCGAGGAGATCGTTGATGAAATTTAAAATACAGGTTGTCAATTTTGAATTCGATTTAAGATTATTTTTTAAACTATCAATAAATATTCCAGTTTTTACTGCAGGGTTCAAAACTTCAGTAGAATGTATAATTTGCAAAGCAACCATTAGTAAATCTTGAAATATTTTTATTTCTTTAGTACGTAGAAGAGCAAGAAAAATTTCTGAGCATAAATGTTGGCGTTGTTCTAGGTTTAATTTTGAAGATTTAAGAAAACTGGCGATAAATTCCATGTAATTTAATGAATTTTCTGCATCAATATTATTCAATAAATCACAAATAAAATACAAATAGATACCTAAATTGTAAGAAATTGTAATAGTTACTTTTGAAACTTGCAAGATGGTTGTGTGAAGTGGGAAGAATATTTTTCAGGATAAAATAAAGATTTTTCCTATGATAATCTTTTAACTTGGGATTATAAGTTAGGAATCTAGCAATAGGATCAATGATCATTTCATATTTTATGAAAGACATCTTTTTTATAATTTGAACGAATAGTTCACAAAAAATAAGACTGAAGTGAAATTGAAAATTTATACACGACTCTATAATTATGGAAATTATGTCAAACCCAGGAGTTTTCCTAAATATTTATGAAATGAGTGACATTGATTTTCAACCATGTTCGAAGAGCAAACAATCATATGAGTATTAATCAGAAGATTATATGTATTATTTGGAGAGCATCCACTTTCTATTCTCTCGTATAAGCAGCGAATACAGGTTTCTTTTGAATATGAAACAATAAGCAAATCTTCGTGATCGCACATTTTTGAAATTATAATAAATTGCTGGACAAATTTAAAGAACCCAATTGTAAAAAATCTTATTGTGTTTTTAATTGAAGAATATTACGAAAAATGCCAACTATGCCGAACGATGTTATATGTGAAGTCGTTAAGATTGAACTGGGAGAAGACATTAGAAAGTTTCCTTTAACAAATGAAGAACTTCGTTATGACGAGCTCCTTTTGATGATTGAAAGAATCCATAATCTAACAAAGGAACAAGTTGACAATATGCATATAAAGTATAAAGATGACGACGGAGATTTTATTTCAATCGTTGAGGACTCTGATATTATTTTCGCACTACAATCAAATAAGACTTTGCGTATTAAACTTTCTTGCAAATCAGCTGGATCATCCTTGATTTCATCAAAGGGTAATCAAGAGCTGATAGATGAAATTAAAGAGATGAAGCTCATGATGTCTGAATTGGCTCAGAAAGTTGAAAAAATACAGGAAAATGAAAAGATTTTGAAATCAATTCAAAATGGAAAAGAATTTGATCCTCTCGAAAATAAAAATTCACAAAAAGAGATTTCAAAATCTATTCCAACAATTCCCTTATTATCGAATGGTTCCAAACCTGGTAAATTTATAATAATTTTTAATAATCATTTAATAATTATTAACCTATTATAGTTAGTCAACCTAACAATGAAATTCATTCTCCTTCAAATAACTGGCAAAACCAACAAACGAGTGCTATCATGAAACCAACAAATTGTCAGTTCTTTATTAATCTATTATCTAATTATTTTCCATATTAACATTTTTGATAGCTGAAACTCAGGTCTCAAGACAAGATTCTGTTCATTCTAATAGTCCTTTCGTTCCTTCGAATATGGGTCAAACTGCCAGACATAATTTATTGAACAAACCCAATAGCGTGCCACAACCAGGACCTCCTGCTTTATCGATGACGAGACACCCAACTCCTCAGGGACAATATGGATATCCCCAACTTCCTAACTCTGGAATGCCTCCATCAATGCAGAATCATGGAATGCCTCCATCAATGCAAAATCCTGGAATGCCTCCATCAATGCAAAACTCTGGAATGCCTCCATCAATGCAAAATCCTGGAATGCCTCCATCAATGCAAAACTCTGGAATGCCTCCATCAATGCAAAATCCTGGAATGCCTCCATCAATGCAAAACTCTGGAATGCCTCCATCATCAGTACCGAATTCTCAGGCTGGAGTTAATCCGTCCATGACAAATTCTCCTTCTTCAACAGCTTCTGGAGGAATACAATCTATGTCTAATTCACCTTCTTCACTGAATCAGGGTCATAATAATTTGATGATGAATGCGAGATTATCCACCCCTGGTTACATTTCTCCTCATTTGGGTCAAAATTCTGGCATGAAAGTTTTACCACAAACTCCAACCCCTAACCAACAAAATTATCTGCCTCCACCTCAACAGAATTCAATGGTCCCCCCACCCGGAGGTCCTACCGCACAACTTGGTGGACTCCCATCAAATTCAATGCCACAACCACATCATTCAAGTCAGGGTTTCTAAATTTTCCTCTGAGGAAGTAACCGATTTTGAAATATAAAATATTTCATTTTAGTCTTTTTTAAAGAAATATTGCATTAATACTTTATTCATCAATATATTTCTTCTTGATAAAATTAGACATTTTTATTTAATAATAATAATAATTTCAGTAATAACTAGCTTGATAACATTAACAAAAATTAAATTTTCTCTCATCTTTATCCCTATAAGGAATATAAATAGGGGTTCTCTTGTGAAAGAAAAGGAATGAAAAATTCGAAATAAACTCTAATTGAAATTGATTGATAATAGTAATAGTAGTTAACGATAGTACCGATGAAAATATTATAGCCAAACTGTGAATGACATTCAGTTATATCATCATTGTAGAGTCAATCAGTGGGTTATTCATAGACTTATTTCGGGAGGAATTGAATTTTCTAATTGCTTCATCGATTATTTCAAGTTCAGGATCTTTGGAAGAGAGCTGACTTGCTTGATTTGATTTGACGGACCCTTCCTTGAAATCCCTTAGCTTGTTCTGCCATTCTTTGAAGGGACTTGATTTTCAAGAATGAATGGTCAGAAGTATAAATAAAGTATTTAATATCGAATTTAGGCTTACGCATTTGTGAAATTTGATATATTTGAAATTGGAGCATTGGTGGTATTCTGACATTTTATTTGATACTGAAATTCAGCGTTAATGTTATCATGAACTTCATGTAGTCTAGCTTTTGTGTTTACCTTGAGAGAAAGAATTATCAAAGAGAGAGAGAGAGAGTTTTAAGCAAAGTATTTAAAGTCTTGTTCACACTCACCGGATCAATTTTTCCAGAGAAATCTAACAAATCGGAGGATTTTATCAGTGGCTTTGATTCACTAATGTTCTCAATAGTGCCTGTAGTTGTATAAAATACAATGTATTTCAGATTTTATCATTGAAATTGAGAGAAATAAAAAGAAAAAAATTAAATACACATTTAAGATGAAGCAGCTGAAGAGAGATAAGTAAATAATTTTATAATTCAATTATTATGAGACTTTGTTTTGAAAAATCAATACACCTTTATTAAAAATCTAAAAAAAGAAAATATCTCTACGCTGAATGATATTGATACTGTGAAAAAATAATACTCTGGTTATCAAATCAAAAGCAGTCATGCATCTGAAGAAAATTTGATTGAAATGTTCAAGATTGTATAGTTTACTGTTAAAATAATTATAATAATAATAATACTCACTATAGTTTTTCAAGAAGAGTTCAATAGAATTTTGACTACTTCGATTCTAAATAATGAAATTTGAGTAAAAAGGTTAGATAAAATTTTAGTTAACAAACCGATTCATTATCATCTTTCGGATCGATTAGAGATAGAGCACAATGTGATTCTCGATCATCAGCAAATATAGGCCTAGGCATATCTAAATAAAAATATCTGACTAAAATCAGTGAAATTAATTTATCAGTTAATTTGTAACGATTTTTCTTTTTCACATCTTTAATCGTTTCATCATGTTTCGAACCAATCTAAGAATATAATTCTACATTTTTTGTCTAATTAATATTATAAATTTTAAACTAAAATCTACAAGACCCATATACGAGGAAATGTGAAAAAGTGCAGTAAAATTAATTTGCAAAGTTTTAATCTTGTGTAAGAGAATAAATAGAAAGGAGGATTATTATTTGTGGTGCCATGGGATTATTAAATAACTGACTCGCAAAGTATGATTTTTTACGTATGCACAATTTTACAATAGGAGCTGGACATGAAAACAAGTTTAGAATATATGGTGTGAAAATTAATATAAAATAGACGAAAGGGTCATGAATATCGACGAAATTTGTACGAATAATAATAATCTCTCAAATGTGTTGCCACATTAGCTAATGACTTTATGAGATTTTATAATCTTATACTTTTCCTCTGATTTGAGCTATACAAGCAGATAAGAATGATAAAACTTTACCAAGATTACTAATAGATTTCACACACCTGTTGATTCATCGATTTTACTTTCAGTTTGATTATGAGTCGGAAGAAAAATACGCAAAATTTTTTCCATCAAAATTTTTTGAACAAACTTGAACGAAGAAAAGTAAAATTTTGAATAAACCTCAAATTTGATCCTTATTTCAGAATATGAAAAAGATGTAAAATTGACTGATCAAACAATAAGTAAGCCTGACATCAGTTAAAAAACTCAAATGAGCTCAAATAAATATCAAATCAGCTTCTATTATCGTGAATAGAAACTGAACCAAAAATTTACCATTTATATGATAAAGTACATTAAAATTAATGTCAAGATTTCCAAATATTCTGTCAATGATTATCTTCACACGTTTGTCTAAACAATTTTGGTATAATATTGTATAAGAAAAGTGTGAAACCAAATTTGGTTTGAATATAATAAATCGAACGAAATCGAGAAACGAGAAGAAAAACTTTTGAATAAATTTTAATTTTTTTCACTAAAATCAATATCAAATACTGATGAGTGCTGAGGAAAAAGTGATATCCTGATAAAAATGATATTCTGACCATTCTATGAAGAATTTTGTAACATCTGAGTGTTAATCTAATACAGATAAAATGCTTACTCAACGTTGCACTAGTACGGAAATCATCGATAATTGGCTTGCCAGTGTTGATATTGAAACCACTTTCAGTTTGCGAAGAGTTTGAGACTCTGGAAAAGAGATTACAATAAATGATGATAAAAGGTATATACTATCTAATCTCAATATGATCAACACCGAGATAAAAGGTTCACTCTAAACTTTCTATTTGTATTTTATTTGGTCAATATTAATTTCATAAAGATAAAGGTTTGTTAGCCCACAGAAAAAAAAGAAAATGCATTGCATTGTAAGCATGCTAAAAACCTAAATGTGGTAATGCTAGAAAATTGTAAAACACTTACGCTATCGTGTCAGTGGGTAACTCTTCATGGTAATGTTTACCATCAAACATGTCATGAGGTATTTTACATGGATATGAGACAGTTCCACAATACTCCTTATCAAATTCGTTAACAGGATAATCGGATTGTGACAAATTCTCTTTGATAATACTTCTATTGAAAAGACAATCGTCTGGAATATCCAAATTTGTTGGATAACTAAAAGAATTATTTATCAAACTATTAATTAGCTATAATTAATTTATCTGTTTGCAAATGTAAATGTAGAAAGAATGAAGAGAATCTATAATTGATTAATTTTGCTATTTCTCTTTCGTTCCTCCTGACAACTTGGAGAGTTTCATCAAATCAATACGTATTTTTTTATATTGTAAAGTGAATAGAATGCTAACCTGTCTTTTGTGTTGGACCTGTTAAATGCAACATCAGGAAGAAGGTAGGAACATGACTCTTTTCTTTTAACAATAACCTTTAATTAGTAAAAAAAGGATATTAGTATTTTTGATTCTGTTCTTGAAAAAAATAGGACTTGCATTTGCAACATGTTCAGAGAGTCTGTCATTTTTAATTAAAAAGGCTAAAATAGTAGCACAACTGGATACAACTGAATGAATAGCACATTGATGGGTAACTGGTAAAAAGCTTTTTTCCGACCTTGAATATTCCACAGCTTTGTCTTGAACTTGGAGAATCAGACGAAAGAGTTCTGAGATTACCTCCTCTGAATTGATTTTCAAAGCCAAGAGACATATGGTGCAATTCAAGTGTTCGAAGTTATCCACTCGGTTAATTGGCTCAAGCAGTTGAAGATAGATATTTTGTGTCAATAAATTACCAGACTAAATTTAAAAAATTAAAAATTAAACCATCAAAAGAGTTTTGTTCAAATCTAATTCTAACCAACCTTTTTCATAAAAAGCACATCTTCTATATTCGGCTCTTCGATTTCAAACTGACTGAGTGTTGAGGTGGAATATGTACGCCTGAAATTTGACAATTGAATACATATTTAAACTACTACTGTATTTGAGAAGATAATCATACTCTTTTTAGTTTAAATTTTTTATCAGATAGCACTATTAGAATCGAATATTTATGGAATTCATCATCGATATACTCGAGAAATATTTTCATCAACAAATGCAAGAGAGAAAAATTCAACATACACAAGTTTAACCTTTGGCTTTATTGTTTGCTTTTGATCGATAAAAACGTGAAGAATACGATGTACATAGAGACGAATTCCTGGATCATTTGCCAGAGCAACTTTGTTCAAGAGAATTTGGAAAAGTTCCGAGTCTAATCCGTTGGAAATGCTGACATTGGAATACTGACCGACAATACAAAACATAATTTTCATCAAGATTCTGATGAATGGTACTGAGTAGACCTCGTGGCTGAAATAATTAATGAAGAATACGTAAAATTGGTTGATTTTCTTATTAGATCTTTAGATAAAGCTAATTTTAATCAAAACGTCTCTCTCTAACTATTACAAAGTTGGGAGTATTAATACTGTTAATTGTTAGATATTAATAGTAAATATTATTAGCAAGGTTGTGTTATAGTTTTTGTGAATTTTTATCATCAAATTACACATTTAATCGAGACTTGATCTGACAAGTGTAATGCATCAACTGCCTAGGGAAATAACTAAAGATACAAATTTGAGAAGAATGTCGATTAAATACAATCAAGCTAATACTCACTTGACTAATTCATCACAAATAACTCTCAAAATGATTGTCTTTTGATGATCAGTGAGAATGCTAGAGTATTTGAGAATAGCACTGCAGGCTTGTTCCTGGTAAGCTCTTTCCTTGGCGTATAAAGTATTTGAATTTGAGTCTTCTTTTTTTAAATATTCTTCTGTGTATCTTATGCTATTGAGCAGGCTCTAGGAAAAAAATTAATAATTTATGTCATATGTTATATGCAAAAGACTCCTAAACTAACCGAAATTAAATTTTTAAAATTTAATAAAACTTCTGGACCAATAACCTCATGAGATATGATGTCAGTTATTTTTGGAATAGATTTTACCACACCGATTCGGATATCTATATCTTTCTTCTCTTCCAGATGATGAATAAGTTTTTTTAATAAGCCATTATCTGAATTCTAGAAAATATTATAAATTTAATATTTACATTTAATGATTCTATGTATAAAGTGAATATTTTTTCAACGAAATCACTGTTATTCCATGCAGGCTGATCATCAAGAAATCTAAAAGAATAATGCAAAATAGATTTACTTGAGGATTGAATCGACTAAGAAGGGTAACTCATTGCGTGGAGTTCTATAAAGAACAGTACGAAAAGTCATTTGAGCTTCATTTGCAACCTCATCAACTCCCTCTTCGACATTGGAATAATAAATATTTGTTAGTAGAACAGATATAATGGATGGTAATTCAGAAGTTATCACATTTCCTCTGCTGTTTTCATTAGCAACTATTTTCACGAGACCATGAACTCCATTAATGCCAGCAATTCTTGAACTATTTTTCAAAGTTAATTTAATAAATTTACTGAATTCTCTCATTTCTATCAACATTGGTAGACAGGGCCATCTCTTTAAAGTGCTGGAGTAAGGTTGGATATTCAAGATAACATGCTATTGTGTTCTGATGCAATCGACAGAAGCTTTCAAACTATCGCTATAAGAAATATTTAACCCACAATATCACAGCCCATTTTCTTGTACGCATAATCATTTGTCTCTAAAAGAGCTATGGATGATTTCAAGATATATCCGAAATTGAAATCATGAATATTTCCTTTTGCCATAATTTCTTTGAGTATATGAACGCAGTTTCCAATTGTTAAAGAACCGGAATATCGTTTATTTAAGTCCCGAACGATACGATTATGTACATGAATGACAACTTTTTCGGTCTTATCTTTATGAAATACAATATAAGAAATTAAATGATCCTAAAAGTTATAAGAGAATTTACAGCATCACGATTATTGGAAATTGCTTTCTCAGTGAATTTTTGCCATTTGGGTTTACATGGTCGGCAAGAACAACCAGTCATTTAGAATATTTTGAAATTATTTTTTACTTTTAAATCATATATTGGATTAAACAATAGCAAAATGAAAATTATTAAAGTATTTAAACAAATTTTATTCATTCAAAATATTTTTAACTAAAACCAAAACATCTCTCTCAAACTGAATTTTATTCGGATTAATTATAATTATTAAATCCTAAAAATAATTTGTTAATATCAATCAAAACACTTGGTTTCGCGAGATTAGTAAATATTTCGAACTGCTTCTCAAGTATTTAATGGGTTTTATTTTGGAATAAGTCAAGAAAAGCAGTCATTCTCAGGAAATAACAATTCGCGATTTTATTTATTTTATTCACAACATAACAAAAATCCAATTTAATTATGACTACTTCAACAGCCAGTGGTATGCTTGCTCCTGGATTAGTTATCAAAGATCGCTGGAAGGTGATAAAAAAACTCGGTGGTGGAGGTTTCGGAGAAATTTATGAAGCAATGGATATTAATTCTAATCAAAAAGCTGCTATAAAAGTTGAATCAGCAGTGCAGCAAAAACAAGTTCTTAAAATGGAAGTTGCTGTACTTAAAAAGTTACAAGGAAAACCTCATACTTGTAAATTTCTTGGTTGTGGCCGTAATGAAGAGTTCAACTATATAATTATGACTCTTCAAGGCAGAAATCTTGCGGATCTTCGAAGGTCTCAAGCAAGAGGTTATTTTTCTCCCAGTACAACTTTACGAATAACTAAACAAATACTGACAGCTATTGAATGTATTCATTCAGTTGGATTTCTTCATAGAGACATAAAACCATCAAACTTTGCTCTTGGCATTGGCTCAAATAACAGTGCTTCTTCGTCTAGAACAATTATTATGCTTGATTTTGGCCTAGCAAGACAATATACGGCTACAAACGGTGAACTACGGCACCCAAGATCTATGGCAGGTTTTAGAGGTACCGTTCGATATGCATCTGTTAATGCTCACAAAAATAAAGAACTAGGTAGGCATGATGATCTATGGTCTCTTTATTACATGATTGCTGAATTTCTCAGTGGTGAATTACCTTGGAGAAAAATCAAAGACAAAGAGGAAGTTGGAAAAATGAAAGAAGCTTGTGATAATCAGCAACTTCTAAAAAATTTCTCCAGTGATTTTATAGAGTTTCTTGAACATATCCAAGGATTAACGTATTACGATAAGCCTGATTATAAACTATTGAATGATATATTAATTCAAATTATGGAAAGAAGAAAAATTAATGATCTTGATCCATTCGATTGGGAAGTTACAGTTGAAAATGACTTAACTGATAATAAGAAAAATCTTCGCAGAGGATCAAATACTCAAACTCGTCTTAATGGAAATACTAGTGTCGGTGGTATTGGTAGAACAAACGGATTTATGAGTGGATCAAGAAATAATCTAGGTGTAACTGCTACTAATAACGCTTATAAAACAATGGAATCAACAGATCCGGTTAACACAAACAATGCTATGCTATTACGCTCTCCTAAAGTTGACGATGAACAAAATTTAGAAATAATTAACGGTCCAATAAATCCAAAGAAAAATATTAATTCAGTTAGAAATCATAGAGCCACTACAACACCTAGGTATGTTAAGGAAGCATCAGCCAGAGCCGCAGCTAGAGACACTGAAAAAGACTATTTATATACTCCTCGAAATAATTTTAAGGGAAGTGCTCGTAATCTTGATGAAGTAGGCTCTTCTAGAATGAATCGCAAAAATTTCCATGGAAGTACTAATCAATTAAAATCAAGTGTCGGGAATTTAGGATCTGTAAATAGTCTTACAACTGGTGGTACTCGAGACAATACTTGCACTCATGCTGTTATCGTTATGATGGATCAAAATGATAATAGCAATTGTAATGACAATACAAAAGCAGCTGCTTTCACTCTAGCAAGTAATTGGGGTGCTGGGGCAGAAGATGATGAATGTAGTGAGAACTTTGAAGAAGATAATCCAAATGATGATGCCAAAGGAGAATCAGAAAAACAAAAAAACCAGATATTTTCCATGCGTAATAACAACAATATTCTTCATACAGACATTCCTATTAAAAAGATGATTAGTGATAATGACGAAAAATCTGCAAAACGTCAACTGATGCGAAGTCGTCGTAATGGTAGCAGTAATCGAATTTGTGATAATTCCTCCGGTCTCTCAGGTTCCTCATCCAGGCATTTTGAATTATCTGCTCATAAACCACCGCATCCAAGGATCGGGTCAACATTTGCACTAAATTCTAAACTGGATTATGGATCGTACAATAAAATCGGAGAGAATTACCGTCGTGGTTCTCTTGGTGAACATGCTGCCGTCAGTGTTACAGACATTACTCAGACTCCTTTTTACGATATGTTTAGAAAGAACGATCAAATTCTTAGCCCTATGAAATCTTCTGGCATTCCAAAAGTGGGAGATGATTACTCTGATAATCTATATAACAGATACAGTGCTGAAGATGTAAGCATTAAATAAATAAAGTTTTATTTGTCTTTATTATTATTAACTAGAAAATGATTTCTTAAAAGAAAGAAAAATGCAAACTGTATTTAAAAGGTTTAATTTTCCTTTACAGAATCCCTATAGGAATCAAAACCAATATCTTTCAGAAAACAATCCAATTCCTCGTCATGAAGATTACAAATTAAGAAGTTTGAATAATGTAAGCACTATCTACTAATCTTAGTTCATAAAATAAAATAATTATTATTTCCCTAAATTTTTAGTCGGAGGACTATAAAAAAGATAAATTAGATTTACGATTCAGTGACAATGGACCCATACAAAATAATGAAAAACTCAAATCCTCCTTTAATCAGAACAATAATTTGAGAGTATCTGATAAAGACTCAGATGCTAATGGATTTACCAGTCTTGAGAGGCGTTTCAAACATATGTTAGATGAAAATAATCAGGTATGAATTTGCTTATTAGTCACTCTCTAAATTCATAAAAATAGTAATTTTCTGCTTAATTTCCTCTTATTATAAGAACTCTTCTGGTTATACGAGTGTATATCGCGCTTATTGGAGTGTTTTTTTATTTATGAGTAGAAAGAAAGGCTATTGATTCAAAGTTAGTGTATTTGAAAAAAATACGCGTATATATTTTACAATACATTCGTTACTCGTGTTAAAGTACCTGTAGAGTCTAAGTCTTTCTACCCGATTATATTCATTTTGTTAATACCTTCTTCTTATATTCATAACGATTTTAATTCTACCTTTTTTCTTATTCGCTTAACAATCCGTTCAATAGCTAACAGTGTATAATGATCATGTCTTATTTATATTTTCTTAACTATTGAGAAAAGTTTTTGAATTCAAAAATCCCTGGAGCTCTACGATGAATTAGAAATTATTAGAGTTGGGATAATATAAATATTCTACACTTTGTATCAGAGTTTATTAATTTTCAATTTTAATTCTTACATAAGAAAATAACATAAAAATTCTCTAATTAACTCATTTATTAATGTTTATCTATATGACAAACATACATGCTACCAACTATTGATTGTATACAAAATCTTGAACATAATGAGTCGATTATATATTTGATATCTTATAATTATGATTATAATATAGTTTTAATTTTCACTATAATAACGATTGTAAATAATAATAAAAATCCAAAGCATTTAATTGAATCCTTAAGTCCTTCATATGAAATTTTTAATGGAATAGAAAAATTAAATTATTTACAAAAAATTTATTTCCTTCATTTCTTAACAGCGATTATTGTGAGAAGTATGAGATTGATTGGGAATTGAATAAATAGTAAACAATAATTATGGTGAGATATTCTTCATGTATATTCATGTCTGTACACAACATTATAATATGATGTATTACTAATACCAAGATGCTTAGCAATGTATCACAATATTTTTATAACGATATTCTCCCTAAAAAATTATTAACATTTTTATATGATCTCATTCATTTGCCTGTAACGTTATCCATCTCTGTGTGTGCATATGAGTGTTTGTGTATTCACTCTTTCGCATATTAAAAAAATGCATCCCAGTGAACTTAATAATAAGCGAATATCCATTTATTATAAGAGTTAAATCACCTTGTAACCTCAATTTCATCTTTTTTCACAATCACTTTATCGTATCTCAGTAATAAGTATAAAAAGTACGCTACTTTTCTTACATTTCTGGCTGTTACTTTTTCTTTGTTTTTCTAATATCTCATTTTGCTTGCTTAACTTTTTTCTTTTTATGTGTTAATTTTAAATCATCATTGCCATTTTAGTGAATATAGTGTTGATGAAACTTTTCACATATTCTTATATTCTGATTTATCTTAATTAATTCTCAGAGTAAAAATGGTGTATTTTCTATGATTTTGTTATTTTGAATACTCACTTCTTCTCACTATAAAGAAGTTTGTGATTAAAGTGTTTTTTTACTGTTTATATCAAAGAACTATAATTACTATTTGAGATTGTCTTTAGTGAGAAATATCAAGACTTAATAATGATTGCTTAAAACTTTTGATGAATACATTTACGTATTTTATTAACATATTAGATGAGAATATGATTATGGCTACTGCTTCGACTGTGTTTTTTTCTTATCTATCTGTTTTTACACTCTTGAGTTAAGTTATGTTTTCACCCCATTATTGTATTTGATTTAATACTTTTTTCATTAAAATTTTTTATTACATTGCTTGAACGCAATTTAATTTATGTATTTATCAATATGAGCTCTTATTTTTCTAGCATCTCATATTACACACATACTGACTCATGATTATGAATTTTTTCACATTGAACTTGTCGTATTTTTTATAATATCTCGATTGATTTTTATATATCATCTTTTTTTCGAGTATTTCATTCCAATTGTCCTTCATATGTTAGCTATAGAATATTTTAGGCTTGCTCTTGTTTGATTTTTTTTCTGAGAACTCTTTTCAAATATTATGCGTAAACAATGCTATTTGCATTGATAATTCTAGTTTTATTAAAACATGAATGTCTCTTTGATTATAACTATCTTGTGAATTTTCAAAGGTCTACACACTTTTTTGATAAGGGAATACGATAGCGCTTTCAGTAGAATATATTATTAATTCTTGCTAAATTTGTCTTTTCTTAAATAATAGTCTATGTACTTTACTAATTCAAGCTAAAAATATTTAAAATTCTACTATAAAAATTATTTATTGATCATGGGAAAATTATCTTAATAATAATATTATACACATAACTATAGCCATTGTGTAAGATATATTACATGGGGAAAATGTATTTACAATATAAATTATTATTACAATACATTTAGTGTACACCTAAAATATATTTATCAAAGACTTGTGATCTCTCAGTGCTACAGATTTTGAATGTTTGCATTCATATATCTCTCTATCTTATATAAGAAGTAGGTAACTAAAGAAATTCCCTTGATAGAAATTACATATTTCAGTGCTAGCAAAAATAAATTTTTGATCTTTTGTATTAGTATGAATTTCATTATTTACACGAGCCTCCTTTACTTTCCTCGCTCCTCTTTTTTTTTATAATGTAAATGTTCCATCTTCATTCAGATCTCGTGATTATTATTTGCGATTATTTATCAGATGGTTCCATTCAATCTTGCTCAATATGTTAAAAGTTGATGAAATAGAAAAAAAATCTTCTTGAATTTTTTCTTTCCATCTCTCCTTTGAAACCAACATTTTATTGCATTTCTCTCTTATGGTCATTTGATTATAATCCTCTTAATTTGTAAAAATTTCATTTTATCTAAGTTTTCCTTGGCTAATCAATATCAACCAATAAGGATTCCTGTGTCTGTGCGTGTACTTGTTGGTGTGTGTCTATTTATGTAAGACATTTTGAGATTTTTCTTCTCATCATTCTTAATGAATGTCAATTTTGTTTATTTATTTTAGCAACGTATTATTGGTATGCACTGTACATTTTAAAATTGCCTTTTATCAAGGTGTGGAAAAATATTATGATAGTTTCTTTACTACCTTTGCAGAATCTTTTTATAATAGGTTGAAAATATTTTAGCTTAGACATGATCTTTGTATTAAATTTAATTCATTCATCCTTCAATTTGAAAGAGTCAATTGATCTGATTATTTTGGTACGTAACATAAATTGAGAGTCACTCATTCTTTTTAACATTCGTTTACCTAGTTTTCATTTTTTTATTTTTCAACAACACAGCTATAATTTCATTTTTATATTATTCACTTTTATTGATTAATAAATTAATTATTGGTCAGAGATTTAGATCTGACTCGATTCTTTAATTATAATTTAAAAATTTCTTCTATTTTAGAATCAATACAACGAACGTCTCCGCTCTGATATTTTATCAGCGTCCTCAAAAATAAATGGTCTTTCAAATTCTAATTTTTTCGATAAACTACGATCAAACAATAATGATCTAATACTCTCTCATAATAATTCTGCATCAATTCAAAACAATCCAACTCAGATATTTCGAAGAAATCTTGAAATGAATCTCTTTTCTGCCGAAATTCCCAGCAAAGAAGAACAAATAAAGCCCTTCAAGTCAGAGTTGAACTCACCCATTTGACAGAGGACCGTTCTCATTTGTTTAATTTCCCTTTTCTACAGCATCTTCAATCATAACCCTCAAGAATTCTCTATCCACGTGGCCAATTTTTTTCACAGATACAATTTAACAGCCAAAAATCATACATGTAGCACCCATTTTAATTGATTCTTTTGCTCCTCCCACATTCAGGATGGCAATCAGAGAAGATAAATTTGAAAATTTTTCCAGATTCTCACAAGAATATGTAGTGCTAGAAGAAATTCATGAAGAAGATAATCTCTGTAAAAATGAATGTATTTCCTGCATCTATTTTTGATAGATCATTTTATCATGATTAAACTATGATCATAGTCGCTCTCATGGTTATAAATATAGAAGTTATACATTATATTCATTTTTAACGAATGTTGGAATTTCTATCCTATAAGATAATTTCTTATGCATTCAAACGACAAGAAGAATGAAATGATTCTAGATTAAATTGTTGGACCTTGTCATGGAGAATTTTTTACTTCTAAAATGAACTAATATATTCAATGTGTTCCTATTTGGTCCAATTTTCACGTTCACTTTCAACCATCTATGGTGTACTTCTGATAACCACAAACACTGAGTAAATTATGAAAGAAGAATCTTCACCAAGCTATCCTTATACTGGAAAAATTTCAATTAAATATTTGTGATTTTTTTTTGTATCCATGACAAATTTTTTAGAAACAAAATAATAAATAATATATTACATAGATAATATGAATATTTCGAGATTATCAACATTGCTATTAATTATATATATATATAAATATATTATATTATATGTGTGTATTTTAACATTTGGAAAAAGAAAAGATTTTTTTCTAATAAAAAACCCTACCATTATTACTAGAGAAATGGAGCGCCAGAAGAATTTGAAGACGACTAAAAATTCCAAAAAATATTGTTTAAAAATTTAATTTTCAATAATAATAAATTCAGCTCTATGTGAATCAAAATTTTTTCTTCTTTTGGTATTTTCTTTTCCTATTAATGCTCATATTTTTATTTTGACAAAAAATCATTTACAATCCCAAAGCAATTCTTAAGCTGAAAGTATCTTTATTTTTTATTTTCTTCATTTCTGAATACAAGTGCACACACCCTATAATTTTGCGTTTTTTTGTGAAGCGCATCATTCTGGCATGGTATGTGCTTAGTTAAACTGAATTTGTCAGGAACTATGCTTCTTTCGAAAATTATCAGTGATAATTTATCACAAATTCTATGAAAACATAGATAACTATGAGAACAAACGCACACCTATTAAGTTTTAAATTCCAGCTAAATCTCAAGGTAAATGACAGTCAGGCGAAATTTAAACAATCGTTTATTGAAATATTTTTAATATTATAAATTATAACTTTTAAGTAATAATAATTATAATCAATAGTTTTACCCTATCACAAACTAATTGTTTATAAAATGTCCTAGAAGATATTTTTTACGCAGTTGATTTCCAATTCACTAAAAGTTGTTTTAGATCTATCCAAGGTTTCAAGTGTGTCTTAATTTATTTTCAATCTGTTACATGACGTAATTACACTTTTATAATACAAAATTTTATGTGCCCTTTTGTCTTTAAAAAGATATATAGGATATTTACTTAAAAGTAGATACGTGATTTTACAACAAATTAATAATTTTTTTAAAATTGTATTATGTAACATCAATTCTGTACTGTACTATTCATCTTATTCATGAGATCGTTAGGATGATAGAAAACATACATCTTAAAGTTGAAAATGGTACTTTATTCTGTTCTTATTTAACAATAAAAAAGTATTTTGTGTGAAAAAAACTCTTAATCATCCTTCTTAATCCTACCACTCGTTGGCTAAATGGTTATTTTTTTGTTACCAAGGCTTTAACTCATTTGATTAGGATCTATAAGGCTAGCAACATTTCCTTCTCCATTAAAGTTTGTATCGCATCTTTTTTACCTCATACATATTATGTAATGCGTAAATATCACTGTTTGCATAGGCAATACTTAAAATAATTTAAAGTTTAAATTCAAATCCTTATAATAAAATATTAGAACCTATTTATAGAAATTTATGCTTTGAATTGAAAAAATTATTTTTAATGGATTTTATTATTATTTACACAGTCTCTATAAATTTTCAATGATACTAGGCCTAACAATAAGGTCTCTGAGAAGTTTCCAAATGATCCTTGAAGTTTGATCAAGAACATTCCGGTGTTTACCCCTGAACAAATCCAGATTTGGCAAGAAATAATGAGGACAACGGCGATGCTGTAGACATGAAATTATTTGTAGCAAAATTCCATTGATTCTGTCGATGATGTTGAACTCTTGCCAGTCTTCCTCTTGGCCGTGTTTATCACACTCATGCAGGACAAACGTTATTAAATGATAATCATAGAGCACTCTCGACTCTTTCTCCTGAAATATCCGATCAATGAGCTCCTTGAGGATTTCTAACACTCTTTTTCTTGTTCCCATCTTTAAAAGTCGTTGCTCTCCCCGATGGAAATTCATTAGCCATGCATCTCCTTCAATAGACGCCTGTTTATCTCTCATATATATAGACTCCTGGCTGAGTAAATCAAAACCATCATGTTGTTTTATATCGTTAATCAAGTTTTGAGGAGGCCAAATTCTTGTCGAGGCATCAGGTAGGGCTTCTGGCCATCCGGCAGCACTTCTGGGCCATATTCCGTTGCATCGGAAAGCTAGCGTCAATTGCAAGTTGTACGTTTCACGTATTAACACTGTCACTTCATTAGATGAACCCTGAACAACGCGTAGTATCTTATTATAAGAACATATATCCACTGCCTGTGCGACAAGGGAGTGGAATCTAGCACGTAATTTTCTTGCTGATAAATATCCAGATGCTGTGATGAATTCGACCCACAAGGACATGGACCTTTTTCTTCCATCTGATAATTTCAATACAGCACCTCCTGGAACACTTGCATCGTCAACAAAATTAAAAACTCCCATCTGATTGAGATAAAGAGTTACTTCATAGTCTGTAGGAGACAGTACTCTTATTCCATCAATTTGTTCCAGATCTATTTCCTGATTTGAGTCTGTATTGAAAATCTTTAGTGAGTTTACAAACCTTGGCTCTCGTTGTTCAACCTCATGAAGGATTTCTTGGGCTACATTTGCTATTTCATGAATAGCTTTCGTTATCGCTTGTTGTTTGTCACAGAGATATTTTTCAGCAAAAATATTTATTGATTTGTAGCTGTTCTCTGTGTGAACCGATCTAAAATGTTTCAAAGAATTCGAATTGAGATTATACTGAGCGTCAGATTTTATCATTTCAGTTAAGATCTGAGTAACAATTAAAAATTTCACAATACTAAATGCAAGTTGCCCTGGAATATTAATACAAAATAGCTATTTAATCATCGCTTGTAATTGGCTATCACTTGCGGACCAATAGGATTAATCTCAATGTTAACGTATCAATCTCCCATTACCACTAAAACTTGGTAACAGATTAAATTACATTTACAATAATATGCCTAGAGGGAAATATACAACGGTTAATGCAAATTTATCGTGTTCCCTTTTTGTGTGCTAAATAATAATCATTAGAAAGACATTACTTATTTGTATTATGTTTATTAGTTTATGTTTGGCTCCTCTCTCATGACATTGGGAATTGTGGATATATTCTATAGAGTGTAGGTAACCTATGCATTGCTTATTCAACTGTAAAGCCAATGTATTCCAGTATGGATTCTATAGTCTTTCTTATATCCTAGGTGAAAGTTTAGTTATAGTTAATGAAATTACTTCTCTCATGTCCAAACAGTAATCCCCTGGATAATTCTCTCTGGAGACATGGATGGAACATATACCTTGTCAATATTCATTAAGATGACGAATATTACTATACAGTTTCATTTATCAAAAATTCTCTGTACACTGTCTTCAAAGATTTTGGATTTCAAAAGCGAAAGATTGTTAAAGGTTTCTAGTTTAATCCAACATCGAATGGACATCATGAGCCCTTTTATTTTCTTGTAAGACAAATCTCTGAGGAGAATCTTGTACAATGAGAAATGATACATCTGAAGTTCTAATGATGTTTACCTTGAGGGTATTTAGATAAAATCTTGACAATACAATCTATGATAATACAGGCTTGCATTGCAAACTAATCCTACATGATGAAGAGTTTCGAGTCAGAAGAGATTAACCATTGATTGCTATCTACTAGGATCCGCAATCGTAGGTGTCAAATGGTAAAATAATACTTTTCTCATTACTTTAACAAGCATAAATTTGAACCAACACGTTGATTCATACGTACTGTTGTTTTTATTTCCTTTAGAATAAAATCAACTAAGAGACCCAAGAGACAAAAGTCAGATGAATCTGAAAATGATTAGAGAAAAATCTGGTAAATTTTGTCAAATTATTCTTACATTAATATGAATATTACAATCTATTCAATGGCCAGATAGTTCATCCGCATTGTTAAATATATAGCTCATATTGATTCTTAATTAAAGAAAAAGCTTTTAACAATGTATCATGCATTTCGAGTCTGTTAATTTTATTTGAAAATTTCTACGCAATTTCATTGTGGTAATGCATAAAATACATAAATATAAAAAGGTAGAAGGATAAAAGCATCATTACAAGGTAAATGTGCGTCTGTGCATGTCTAGTAGATGGAAAAGAGGCTATTTTCCCTATTATTTCCACGAAAAGAATGATGCTGGAAGGAAAACGCCATTAGTAAACGAATGACTATTACCACGAATTCTACTAGACAGTATCTACTGTATGTGAAAAGACATCTTTTAGTGCAAGCAGAGAGAACTGAGAGTTAGAGGAAGAGAGAGAGAGAGAGAGATAGGCCACTCGCTACTATAAACTCTGATGCAGAAAGTTGGACTAAATGCCCATTCATCAGAGTCCATTATAATGGATAGGAAGAGAATTCATTCAATTAATTAATTAATCTATCATTTTGAATGATATCACAGCAATAGATGCCTGTCCTACCTCACTTGATGATGACAAGAGAACTACTACTACTATTATCTAGGAATAGAATGAGTTGTAGTAGCACCAAAGACAGAAAGAGGGAGCTGTTTATTTATACATTTTCATCAAAGTGAAATTTCTGTTTGTCCAGGATTAACTTTGTATATTCTTAATTAATGAATGACCTCTACTACATAGTAGTGCCGATGTTCAATATGTATCACTACTATATTTCCTCTTTTAACCAGTTTGTTGATATTAATACCACAAATTGATTATGACTAGGAAGTGAGAATAGAGAGATGAAAAATCTACACTTCTGTGCTTCGTTACTAACTATCCAAGCTCTGAGAATCACACCTAAGTCTATAGTAAAACTGAAATAAAATATTATCTTTGCAAAGCTACTTAAAAGTATATTCAATAAGTTTATTTTAATCTAATCAAAATTCAACATGATTTATGAGTCATAAATTATGACTAGAGTTTTATAAAAATACAAAACAGATTGAATTCGTAGTAATAAATTCATCGCAAATCATATTCAGTTGATATTCTTTACTTTAAAGATATCTGTATTCAATTTGATTATAAAAAGATTTCTATAGCCATAGAAAAGTCAGAAGAATCCGTAAATTAAGTTTATTCTGTAAAAAATCAATTTAACTCAGATTGTGAATCCACTGCCCAGTTTTGATATAGGGAAATTCTGTCGTGTACCTTATATATTTATAAACTCCCAAAATATACTCCCAGACTGGGAAAGTATATGTGAATAGGAGGGAATCAATAGCCCCTTGAGAAAAAGATTTCCATTCTAATTTAACTATTAAATAATTTAAAAAGATTTTCCCATCTATGCTCGTTCTTCCATCTCCTTTCCATTCAAGCGCAGAAAGCTTGGGAATTAAATTACAAGTCATAAAAATGAACCTTAGAGTCAAGTTGCCATCTGCCCTCAAGCAAGTTTCACCCAGAATGAAAAGAAGAGAAGTAATAAAAGAAAATAGACCTGATTTCTTTTTGAAATTATGAATTTTTAACACAATTCCCGAATAAATCATTAAAATGAGTATCTATAGTAGTCATGTCCATGATGCCCGTGGCAGATGGATGAATGCTGTATAGTGTGAGATGATTTTTCTCTCCAAAAATATCCAAAATATCATCCGACTGGATTCTAACAAGTGAGCGGAGAAAAAATAATTTGTTTCATAAAATGATGATATTGATTAATAATCACCAAGTTCCATTTCAGATAATTTAATTTTCTATTCCTATCTGTAGGCTTTGCAAGAAGTATTTTTTAACATTATATAGGTGTATCATATACGGTAGGCTCATTTTCCTTACCAGCAGTTAGCCTCACAAGAATACAAATAAAATTTCCATGGAATTCCATATCAATCCCTCTGGATAGGCATAGAAATAAACGCGGAATATTTTAAAAGAAAAGTAGAATACATGTCTGTCTCTATATTGGAATAATGATTCAAAGAATCTTTTTTCTCATAAAGAGAGAATTCCCTAATGATGACTTGTTGTCTTTTCTCTTAATAAGCATATGCTACAAGTTTGAATTGTAGTTGGATGATGATTATTCAGTGTACTAAGCTAGAGAAGCTCATTTAACCTATTTTTCCCTATTATTGTAGTAAATAGAGAATTCTTCAGTTGAATACAATTACGCTTGAATTTTATTCTAGATTGAATAAAACATTTTTATAGCTTGTTCAACTCTCTATCAATTCTGGTTTATTCTATTTATTCTTTCTTATCCGAATACATCTCAATACTTGTATATTTGGTGAAAAAGAGGTTTAATCTCCAAAATCTAGTTAATTATCAGAACTAAAATGAACATAATTATTTTTATCACCAAGGAAAAATTAATCAATCCCAGAGATGGAAATCTTGGACGAGATTTTCTCACATTTTTGCGCTGATTAACAATTGTATTGTATTATTCAAGTAATATTTTTCGAATTCGACTACTTTTTCCATCTGAATTCATAGAAGTACAATGTTATGTATGTATGTGTATTAGATAGAACACATTGTATGATACATGTGAGTGGGTTAAAATGCCTGTGAATTGTTCATTTTTATTGCTCAACCTTTAACAAAAATACTCATACATTTAGTAGTAGTACATGGCAGTGTGATAAAATCACCAAATTATTCTCTCTGACTATCTCTCTTGAATAAATATTATCTCAATAGATGAGAAAAACTTTTCGAAATCAATCTCAAAAGAAGAGAGAGAGAGAATAAGAAAGGTGAATTCAGCTGTAATTTACTACCACTACTACTACACTGTGTCATTTTTTTGTATTACACTGCATATTAAGGTGTTGTGTCTAAAAGGTAAAGAAAATACTGAATATTTTCATCTCTTATCATCACTCGTATTATGTACAACCTTTTTTGCATGAGAAATTTGAGAACTAAACATCCATCCATCCATCTATCTATCTGTATTATGTAGAATCGTATACTTCATCGTGTAACCATTGGAATAATAAAAAGCAAGAGAAAGAAGGAGAGAAAATTGTACAAAGTGTAAATCTTGCTACTAAAGAAATAAAAGTATTGTTCATACACACAGAGCTCTCTGTTTCTCTTGCAAAATTTTTCCAATGACGTTTCCGTGTGCAGAAAAGATATGGGTATTTTTCTCACTTTTGTATTTCATTAGAAAAAGTCGATTTACTCATAACTCGAATGAGACATGTGAAATTTTTTCATAGCCTAAATCATGATACTTAGCATGAAATTACAACAACTGCACCAAGCATGAATTGATTGGAAAAAAAATTTTATTTTTCTTCAGCCTGGATAAAATTTTCAAGAGGGATCTAATGTTTTCCTCAATCTGAGGTGAATATAAACCGAGAAAAAGAATCTGATTGGCTAGAATGAGGTTAGAATTTTGGATTCGTGTGTAAATCAATTTTTTCATACTTGCAAACAGAAAATTAGGGTAGAATTTTGAAGAATTTCTAGAGGAGACTTCTGTACTACACATTAAAATACATAAAATGAATCACTCTACATTGTACAGCAGTTCAGCAATGTACAATGTAGTTTGTATCTCACAAATACTCTCTTTCAAGTTTCTCTCTCTCTCTCTCTCTCTCTCTCTCTTATTTGGAAAATGATCAGTAGCGAACAGAAAAAAAAGTAACCTGAATTTTTCTTAAGAAAAAATAAGCTGCAATGTAGAAAAGACTAAATTAGTCTCTCTCTCTTTTGGAATAATGGAGGCTTCCTACAGATGGGAATCTCTAAATTTGGGCATATCACAAGGTTGAATAACTATCTCATGTTTGAGTAATTAGAGAATTTGTGTTAAAAAGAGAAACATTTTCTCAAAATTAAAATTACATACACATTTCACATGAGAGAAAATAAATAAATTTATAAAGAAATAAAAAAGACCACATGAGTAGGCGTAGAGTAAAATTTTATTTTCACATTGAATATGGACAGGTTTACGCAGTTAACTTTAAAAGTCTAATAGTTGAAATTCAAGAAATATCAAATTGCTAAGTGACAATCGAGAGACGTTTCTAGTTATGGGTGCATCACAGAGTCAACAGGCAAAAGAAATGGAAAAGAAGAAATCAGAATCGGAGAGTACAAAAGGACTCATTATGATGCTCGCAATGATGAAGCTTATGAAGAGTTTCTAGGTCCCAGTTTTACATGGATTATCTTATCAACCTCAGATAGACTGAATGGAGCGATAGTACAAAAATTTTATACACTCTATTATGTGAGAGGGTATAATCCTTATTTTGTTTGTAAATAATTTTTCATTTGTGATTAAAAAGAATTTGCAATGATTTAATAAAATTGAGAGTAATATATATTGATAATACAATATTGAAATACAATAATAATTTTTATCAATAAATTCCAATGCATCAGAGGATTTTTTCCATGAAAGATTGAAAATATCGAAAAGTCATGATATGCCAACACTGATAATACTAATGAATGCAGATATGAATATTTGTACGTGAAATGAGAATAACAACAAAGACCAGAAAATGACATAGAAATTTGGAAATTTGGTAGGAATAAATGACAAAAAATGCGGATGAATTAGTAATCATGCTCAGGCTCCTCTTCTTCAACCATGTCCTCGTCAACACTGGCATCTTGATACTGTTGGTATTCGCTGACTAGATCATTCATGTTGGATTCAGCTTCAGTGAATTCCATCTCATCCATACCCTCACCAGTGTACCAATGTAGGAAAGCTTTTCTCTTAAACATGGCAGTGAACTGTTCGCTGACGCGTTTGAACAACTCTTGAATAGCAGTGTTGTTTCCTATGAAAGTAACTGACATCTTTAGACCTCTTGGTGGGATATCACAAACAGCTGTCTTGACATTGCTTGGAATCCATTCAACAAAGTAGCTTGAATTCTTGTTTTGTACTAAGAGCATCTGCTCGTCCACTTCTTTCATTGACATCTGACCTCTGAACATGGCAGCGACAGTCAGATAACGACCATGTCTTGGATCGCAGGCTGCCATCATATTCTTGGTGTCGAACATTTGCTGAGTAAGCTCGGCAACAGTCAACGATCTATATTGCTGACTTCCTCTACTGGTGAGTGGAGCAAATCCTGGCATGAAGAAGTGCAATCTTGGGAAAGGTACCATATTGACAGCCAACTTTCTGAGATCTGCATTCAGCTGACCTGGGAACCGGAGACAAGTTGTTACGCCAGACATTGTGGCACTGACTAGATGGTTCAAGTCACCGTATGTAGGAGTAGTCAGTTTCAGAGTTCTGAAGCAGATATCATAAAGAGCTTCATTGTCAATGCAATAAGTTTCATCAGTATTTTCAACCAGTTGATGGACAGAAAGAGTAGCATTATAGGGTTCGACAACTGTATCGGAAACTTTTGGAGACGGAACAACAGAAAAAGTGTTCATTATGCGATCTGGATACTCTTCGCGAATCTTTGAGATTAATAGTGTACCCATTCCTGAGCCAGTTCCTCCGCCGAGAGAATGTGTCAACTGAAATCCTTGCAGGCAGTCACAGTTTTCAGCTTCCTTTCTAACAACTTCGAGTACCGAATCAACCAATTCAGCACCTTCGGTGTAATGGCCTTTGGCCCAATTGTTACCTGCACCGCTTTGGCCGAAAACAAAATTGTCAGGTCTGAAAAGATGACCAAATGCTCCAGAACGAACACTATCCATTGTGCCAGGTTCAAGATCAACAAGTACAGCTCTTGGAACATACTTCTTTGAAGAAGCCTCGTTGTAATAAACACTTATTCTATCAACTTGTAGTTCGGTATCTCCTACATATACCCCAGATGGATCAATACCATGTTCATCAGAAATAACTTCCCAAAACTTGAAATAATTATAAATGATAAATTTACCTTGGAACCTATTTGGTTACCACATTGTCCTGCCTGTATATGCACGATTTCTCTCATTTTCAATGACCTAGCGTTCTTTACTATATCTAAAATTGTGGATAGTTTACTCAATTAAACAAAATTGTGGACAATTCAAGAAAACTTAATTGTTTCAATTAGTTGTTCAAATTCAACCGGTAGAATTAGTTTTAAATCATGCCCGAAATCGTACATATACAGGCAGGACAATGTGGTAACCAAATAGGTTCCAAGGTAAATTAATCATTCTAACAATTCTATTAGTTCTGGGAAGTTATTTCTGACGAACACGGAATTGACGGAGAAGGAAAATACATCGGAGATAATCAAAATCAACTAGATAAAATCAATGTCTATTTTAACGAGGCTTCTTCAAAGAAGTATGTTCCAAGAGCTGTACTTGTTGATCTTGAACCTGGCACAATGGATAGTGTTCGTTCTGGAGCATTTGGTCATCTTTTCAGACCTGACAATTTTGTTTTCGGCCAAAGCGGTGCAGGTAACAATTGGGCCAAAGGCCATTACACCGAAGGTGCTGAATTGGTTGATTCGGTACTCGAAGTTGTTAGAAAGGAAGCTGAAAACTGTGACTGCCTGCAAGGATTTCAGTTGACACATTCTCTCGGCGGAGGAACTGGCTCAGGAATGGGTACACTATTAATCTCAAAGATTCGCGAAGAGTATCCAGATCGCATAATGAACACTTTTTCTGTTGTTCCGTCTCCAAAAGTTTCCGATACAGTTGTCGAACCCTATAATGCTACTCTTTCTGTCCATCAACTGGTTGAAAATACTGATGAAACTTATTGCATTGACAATGAAGCTCTTTATGATATCTGCTTCAGAACTCTGAAACTGACTACTCCTACATACGGTGACTTGAACCATCTAGTCAGTGCCACAATGTCTGGCGTAACAACTTGTCTCCGGTTCCCAGGTCAGCTGAATGCAGATCTCAGAAAGTTGGCTGTCAATATGGTACCTTTCCCAAGATTGCACTTCTTCATGCCAGGATTTGCTCCACTCACCAGTAGAGGAAGTCAGCAATATAGATCGTTGACTGTTGCCGAGCTTACTCAGCAAATGTTCGACACCAAGAATATGATGGCAGCCTGCGATCCAAGACATGGTCGTTATCTGACTGTCGCTGCCATGTTCAGAGGTCAGATGTCAATGAAAGAAGTGGACGAGCAGATGCTCTTAGTACAAAACAAGAATTCAAGCTACTTTGTTGAATGGATTCCAAGCAATGTCAAGACAGCTGTTTGTGATATCCCACCAAGAGGTCTAAAGATGTCAGTTACTTTCATAGGAAACAACACTGCTATTCAAGAGTTGTTCAAACGCGTCAGCGAACAGTTCACTGCCATGTTTAAGAGAAAAGCTTTCCTACATTGGTACACTGGTGAGGGTATGGATGAGATGGAATTCACTGAAGCTGAATCCAACATGAATGATCTAGTCAGCGAATACCAACAGTATCAAGATGCCAGTGTTGACGAGGACATGGTTGAAGAAGAAAATTCTATGTGAAAATATCAATTTATTTATTAAGATTATATTATGTCATATCGTATCTTTCTCTAGTCTTTTTTGCCTGTATTTCTTTCTTGCTCTCTATATTACAACCAAAACCGCAATGTGCGTTTTCCCTTGGTGTTACCTTTATCTAAAGATGAAAGTTATCAGCGATATAAATTATGATTTATAAGAATAAATTCTTACTGGTTCTGAAATGCCTCCTTCATTCTTTCCTAATCCATAGCCTGGTGTCCAGCCCATTTTGCTCATTAATTTGGCTCCTACGTTTCGTTGATGATCTATTGGATTATCTAAACTAGCCTTTGGCATCGATTTCTCCACTTCTGATAATGGGGGTAATGGTGTTATTAAATCTTGATCAGTCGTCACGGGCGTCTTATCTGGTCTATATTTTCTTCTATCCGCTGCTCTATCTTTATATTGACTATTCCTCATGATTCGATCTACTCGAGTAGCTTGATCTTCTCCCTATGAGATTAGGGTTTAATTTAAATCTTCAAAACTCACTAATAGTCCATATTTGGATTTCAAGTCCTTCAAGGTATTTCTTCTATTTTGTTCCAACGGTTCATCATCTAAAAACTATTAAAAATCAAATTACCATTTTGATTGGCTAGTAACATTTCTATAATCTCCTCTTCAGGTATCTCCTGGCTAATATCAATATCAACTTTGACCTTTAATTTAGTGTCTGGTTGTTCAGTACCGTTACATTGTTCACATTGAGCTGTTCCTTCATGTATGTGCAAAAGAATACGATTCGTACCGATGCGTAATATGTCACCATGAGCAATTTTTTGTTTATGAGATTTTTCTAGTCTCTTTCCATTGATAAACGTACCATTTTTGGTATGTTTATCCTTTAACAAATATATTTGTTTCTCTTTGTTAAAAATTATTTCACAGTGCATCTGAATAATTAGATAGGCTTTAAATTACATCTTCCATATCATCATCGTTTTCAAAGGTAAACATTGGACAGAGCGAGCTACTTTTTCCAAGTGTAGCCCACCTTGAAAGAGCATCTTTACTTGTAATAACGACTAGTTTGCCTATGTTATAACATTTGGAAGAAAGAATAGAACAGCGAAGTACAGGGGGGTACTTGACAGCATTTGAACTGAGAGTTTTAGGAGTCTCAATAGGTGATCTATACCTTTTGCGTCTTCTAGAATGCTTAGAACTGGATCTGGATCTCGTTCGAGAACGACGATGTCCACGATGTGATCTATGGTCTGATCTGGAACGATGTCTACGAGAACTATTTGATCTAGATCGAGAATTATTATACTTTCGGCCTCTAGGGGAATAGTTACGAGATTCTTTCATTTTACTTGCAACCGACTTTGAAAAAGTTAAAATATTACTTACAGCCAAACTTGCTTTTATTGAATTTTCCTCGATTATTTTCTTCAGCTCACTAGCACTTGCACGAGAATGATAAGAGTATTCTTTTGTTTCAGGATCATAGGTATGATAGGTACCAGATCTGGGATTAAAAAATAATTGATTTTCCTAAAGATTAGAGCCATATAGAATACTGGGTCATAATAATATCCACTGTTTTTATCATAATAAAGGCCGGTTTTATCATCATATATATACCCGGTAGATTGCATACAGGAATCAGATACTTCTTTAAGAGAGTCTGCAATAGACTTTCCATTGTCTGCAAGACTTTCGATTGCAGTTTTAGCAGAATTCTCTTGTTTTATCAATGGATTTTCATAATAATTATTACATTTGAGAGACTCGATTTCACGTTTGAGTTGGCAGATAACTTCATCTTTTTCTCTCAATTGTTCACGCATATAATGCAGCTTGGTTTCCAAATCACTTATTTTATCAAAAACATCAAATTCCATTTTTAGTCAGTGAATGTTTGATTTTTCATACAATTTTCAATTGTAATTTAAATGTTGACAAGAACGAAACAAGGCTTGAACTAATAATGTAAGAATTTGTTGGAATCATTATTGTGTTCTTGAATTATTTACTTGTATATCACTGATGATTTTAAAAAGTTTACCGTCATTAAAAAAGAGGACTCTTATACAAGAATTTTTAATTCGATTTATTGAATAAATTTTATTCTATATAACCTGACCATAAAAGTGTTATAGAAGAGAAGATTGGTCGGTAAAATCATTCTGCATTAAGTTGTAAAATCAAGTAGAAAGCCGATTACTAAAGTGATAGATTGTTATTTCATCATGAATCAAAATTTATTTGACAATTTTTCCATTGATTGTATTTTTTGAGAGCAACGTTCAACATCTCATTTAAATGCCCAGTAACTGCACAATTAGAAATTTGGCTATTACCGACTGCAATTTGAGCACTATCAGGAGGCGGAACGAAATGACTCTCGAAATTTTGTATTTTGGTTTTTTTGAATTTTTTCAAACTTTCGTGGATTCTTTCTAATTTTTCTGAGTAACTTGCAGAAGTGACAGGAAAACATGCCCAAAAATGACGGAGCAGTTCAGATAGACTGTTATATAACATTGTTAATTCATTTTGTTGATCTGTAGTTAGAAGAAATGTTCTGTGCGAATCATTTACTCCTCGAGAATCAATAATGCTAGTGTTTGGATTTCTGATATTTTCATTCGGGTTATTAAGATTATTTGAGGTATCATATTTTGAGTATTTTGATTGAAGTAAGCAGCCACCACTTGAAAGTTCTGAAATAGCAACTTGTGCTTCATACGCAGTAATACAATCATCCAATGACTTTTTAACTTTATTCGTCCTTTCGAAGGATTCAAAACAATTGGAAATTGCGCTTTGCATAGTTTTATCCGGTATAAACATTTGATTTCTTTTTACTCCCTGGGCTTTCTTTGGTTCATCAACGTAGCTAGGACCTTCAAGATAATCATCAATGCGAGTCAAATTTAGCTCAGTAAACTTAACAGTTTCTGGTTCAGACAATTCAGAAATATAGAGTTTATTCTTCAATTTAGTACTCTCTATCTGATCGTACGACATAATAGGATCAATCGATCCTAAGCTTTTCAGTATTTGGAGAGAATGTAAATTAAATCTTTTGAGAAGAACCTGATTGGGATTCAATCTTTTGCCTTCCTCACTCGAACTCTTTTCTATTAGCTCTGTACCAAAGCCATTGCCTACGCTACGATCAGTGAAAGATTTCAAATCCAAATTTCCAGTGACTCGTAATTTTCTACTTCGCTTAATCTCGTTTTGTAAATGTTTTGAATCAAAATTTGAACATTCTGAAAAAATGTCCTTATCAACAATCATTCGATCCTTGTGAAAGTAGTGAGACTGGAAAAATTTAACCCAAAAATCCGCTTCTGATAATTTATCTGGTACAAGTTCTCTGTGTTTCTGTTCAATTATGGGATATGCTTTGAATATGGCTTCGATTTTGTCTTTAGTCAAATTATATTTGATGCTGTGAGCTCCATCTACCTGAGGTTGTATATCACTAAGAAGTGAATTACTGACACCCTTAATTTGAGTTTTATTGGATTGAGAAAGCAGGTTAGTTGATATTGATTTTTTCTTTTCATTTTCATCCGAGGAAAATTTACTTGAGAATTCTGGTCGAGCCCAAAACTCAGCAGCTGAGAGTATTCCACTGACTACGAGTTCTTTATAGAGAGCAAGTAGTTTAGGATTTTTTTCAAGAATTGAAAATTTCTCTTTTAATTCAGATTGAGCCTGAAAATAAGATGAATTTATTGCTTACTTTATCTTTGAATTTTGGTAACAAGTTCAAGAGCATCTCCTTAACTTTATTTCTTGACTCCAATTGTTTTTCACGTCCACCAGGATCAGCAAATTGAAATGTAAACGACTCCCCGTTATGCATCAATAATTGCAGTTGAACTTTGTCTTTAGTATCAGGAGAGATTCTTTGCATTCTAATGTCTTCAAACGCCGCACTTATTTTTATCGAATCCGATGTTTGGTTCCTCCAAGCGACCCTTC
Source organism: Gyrodactylus bullatarudis (assembly GCA_012064415.1). NCBI lineage: Eukaryota > Metazoa > Platyhelminthes > Monogenea > Gyrodactylidea > Gyrodactylidae > Gyrodactylus > Gyrodactylus bullatarudis. The sequence goes on from SSNU01000144.1 coordinate 944,050, forward strand.
CAGTATTTATGAAGAGATTTCCATCTACTTTCATGTAACGAACATGCTTAACCATGAGAAGAACATCTTCTTTATGAGCCATGAAGACAAAGAATAATATTCTTAGTATATAAGTTTATAAAAGTTTTGAAATTTACAAAATTACAAGTATTTTCAAATTGTTGACAGTTACTAACAAATTATGTTTGAGTAATTTCTTGTCCTAGTTTGGTTGGTTGACAGATTGAATTTTAAATTGTAAACAGTTTAATAAGTCCATAGACCCTTAAATGGCCAAAATAAATATATGCGATGTTCATTGTGTACAAGACGTAGGAAAACTAAGTGATCCATTTGTATTTAATATAACGTTTGAGTGCTTTGAAGCCCTCCAAGAGGACATTGAATGGAAACTTGTTTACGTTAGTAGTGCTTACAAAGAAGATTTGGACCAAACTTTGGATTCTATATTAGTAGGTCCTATTCCAGTTGGCAAACATCAGTTTATTCTCGAAACTCCTCCCCCAGATTTCAGTAAAATCCCAAAAGATGATATTGTTGGGGTGACAGTTGTTCTTATTCAGGCTTTTTATAGGAATAAAGAATTTATCAGAGTCGGTTATTACGTAAATAATGAATATAAAGATGAAAATTTGAAAACAGAACCACCGTCACAGCCAATTTTGGATAAACTAGAACGCCAAATAATATCTTCGAATCCTCGAGTAACCCGTTTCCCTATCGATTGGGGTGATGGACTTTTGGATGGATGCCCAGAGCCTGAACAAGACATTGAATCTTCCCCCCAATCTAAAAGACAAAAATTTGATAAAGAGGATGATATGGCAAATCAAGAAGTTGTTGACGAAGATGAAGACGAAGAAGAAGATGATGATGAATCTGAAGAGTCTGATGAGAATGCTGAGCACGATGTGGAATGTTCTGATGACGAAGAAGATGAGGAAGATGCTGATGATTCTGAAGATGAGATAGAAGACGAAGCTCAAGATAAAAATGAGAATATAAATCCAAAATTATCAGAAGAATCGTCTGAAACTTCAAAATCAGTAAAAGAACTTCAGCCTGCAATTGATTCAAAGGAACCTTTAAATGAAGTATCCAAGAATTAGATATCTACATTATTATTTATTTAATATTATCTTAACGATTCAATTTGACATCCTTGTAAATAAATGGATTTTTACTGAAATTTGGTGAACAGTTTTCATAAAAAATTGTTATATCTTCAGATAGCTCATAGGTCGGAATCATGAAATTTTTATCTATTTTAACCATTTTCTTTGTGTTGGTATCTAAGTAGATGGCTAATTCATTCGATATGAGTTTTGTTTCCTCACTTGAATAATTTGAAGAATAGTCAATTTACCATATAATACTCTTGATAGATTCGTAGGAGATGTCGCACTTGAATACCTTCTCAAAATGAAGAGTGGGATGATCATATTTTAAATATGTAATATTGAAAAATTTCATCTTGACGACAGAATCTGCTCTATTTATGCTACATTCTAGCCATTCTCTTATGAAGTATAGTTTTCTTTTTAATTACCTTAAAATCTCTTTCAAGCGTCGAAATTCCTGGACTTTCATTGAATTTTTTTTATCAATGTTGATTTCAGTACATAGAGCATTCCATTTATAGAGGGGAAAATGTATTCCTAAATCTTTCAAAGTTTCTATAACACTTTCAAAGTTGTATTCACATTTCAAGCTTAACTTGCAATTGATGACATTTTCGGAATACTCAAAAGCTTTCAGGACAAGCCCAAGAAACTTCAAGAATGATTTCTTATCTTTAACAAAATTAACTGCTCGCTTAGTCGTTTTCTTCATGGTCGAGCAATACAGTTTAGGGGAAAGTTTACTTGCTAAACTTAAGTTTGTTTATTAGAATTAAAAATTTTAATTTCCTCCTTTATTTTTTAAAACTATCAATGAACTTTTATCTGGTCGCATGTTTGACTTTATTCTTAAATTTGAATTAATAAATTTATTAAATTGTGCAGTAAATTTTATAGTGTAGGATTTTTCATTAAATTTTTTACCGATAATATTTAATTCCATATGAATTTTCTATGCACTCATTGTAATAAACTGTACTCTAATGAATTAAAACTGATTTCGCATCTTAACTATGTAAATTCTGAAAAAAAATTCAACTGTCCTCATCAGAGTAAATTTTCATATTTAATGATTTATTAGATTGCTCAAAATCTTTTCATTCAAGATCTCATCTTCAGAATCATCTCAAAATTCATAGCACAAATAAACCTTTCAAATGTTTTTTCAAGGGATGCTCCTATCAGGCAAAGACCAAGTACGCTTTAAAACAGCATGCAATCACTCATGGAATTGGAGAAACTTTTCCATGTGAACACTGTGACTACAGTGCAAGTACTATATCAAATCTAAGAAGGCATCTAAGGATTCATGTTAGAATAAAACCTTATCGGTGTCCCCATTGTCCACATAGAACTAGCGAAATTGATTCTCTTAGAAAACATGTTGTAGATTCTTCGATACATCCTGGTCTTCCTCTTTTCATTTGTCCAATCTGTAGGACTGAACCGAGTAAATCACTATCTGAATATGGTTTCAATACATGTTCCCTTGCTTGGAAGCACTTAGTGGATGTTCATCCAGAAATGTCGCGCACTGAAGGTGATAAAATTAACACTGTATTCAACGAAAAAAATGTTTCCCGAATCTACAATGTGTATGAACCCACAGATGATATTATGATTAATCAAACTCTTAAAATATCTCAGCCAATTAAAGAGAGACCTCCTGTTGCTAAAAGAATAGAAAATCTTTTGGATTCACTAGCTCAAGTTGGATGTGGTATTTGGTCAAAAGAAAAACTATTGACTTATCGAAACTCCTAGATTTCAGATTATTGTAAAACAAGATATTTTCAAATAAATTTTTTTATTTCAGTAAAAATGAATGAGCTTGCTCTTAAAAACCATCCTCAGTTTCAACGACCCCCCGATCCAAAGAACATTTTCTTTTGAACTCTTGTCCTCTCTCATGGAACCATTTATTCATAACCCATTTTGATCCAAGAATTACAGGACAAGCAGCGTGTCTAGTTCTTAGGTCTCCATCACCAGAAGGTTGAAGATTATACCAAAAGGCTGCACCCCCTTTTTTAGGCTTTACTTTGGCTCCAATTCGATTGAATGCAGTAAACCCTCCAGCTTTAACATCAGACATCTACAATAATTCACTGAAAAATCATATCATCCATGTAAGATTAGAAACTTACATAATAAATCAGAGTTGCTATTCTATTGCCGAATTGAGCCTCGAATGCATCCTTTTCGCGTTTCTACATTTGTATGGATAATTTCAATGAAATATGGAATTTAATCATTTGATTAAATAGGTGAATTACTCTACCAAAATCAAAATGAGGAGCATAGTGGCCACCCATTCCATAGTTAACAACTTGAAGATCCTCCGCTGATTCGATTGAAAGTCCGGTCATTCTCTCAATTCTTGCATTGATTCTTCTTGTAAGTTCAGTTAATTCATTCGGTAACCATGCACTTTTACTAATTCTATAATCAGCAAATTCTAAGACTCCAGTCACTGGGTTTTTAACCGTTGCTCTTCTTAACTATATTGAAAAAATATATTTCGGGTCAGGGTTTTTGGTAAATCAATCAATCTATCTAATAGTAGTATCTATTGAATTACCCTAGGCTTCGCTAACTCTTGAATACCTTGAATTTCTTCGTCTGATATAATATCGTACCAGTATACAATTCTCGGGTCATCATACAAAACCTCCTGTTTTATCGGTTGGTATAAAAAGAATGGATCCGGTACGTAGTAATCACAAATTAAATGTTTGTCGTCGGGTTTTTCAAATAAATCTTCATCTCTGCATAGAGCTTCATAATTACTATTCTCCTGTTCGTAAATATTTAGATCTATGGGAGAATATTTATGCTTATTTATTCACAATTTGATTAACCAATAATATTTAACTTGCCTCTTTTTACTCGAATGATTTCATCTTTAGTTCCAATTCCTTTATCCAATTCGTCAATGTAGAATTGTAGATTCTTCTCTGCCTGACTATTAAAGGGATCTAAAAATGATTAATTGCGTTAATCGTTATTGGTTTTACTCAAATTAACTCTTACTTTGACGTAGAACCTCCTCTAGGGCTCCTTTAGCCTTTTTATACAGTCCTTGCTAGAAAAAGATGATTAAAATCAAAATAAAGCAGACATCCTAAAAAGAGATAAACATACCCGTCCATAAGCAAAGGAAAGTATATCGTATATGACCTCAAGACTAACTTCGTCGTCTTTCATTAAGCTCTCGTTATCGAAATCCAATTTTTTCTCTAATAAATAAATTGCTGTCTCAAACCATTGGGCTGCTATTTCGAATTTTCTCAAGTCATATGCCCTATTTCCGATATGATAACAATTTTTTGCTTAAAAATTAATTATCCACAGATTTACCTGGTATTTTTTCAGAAGATGTATGTTCAGCTATCCTTCCTAAGGCTATATTCATAGCCTGAATGTTGTAAGTGGTCTGAAGACGCAAGATAGAATCTATGGATCCTTTCCAGTCATCCATGTCGATCATGGTTACAAGTTTATTTTCAATCTCTTGTAGAATATCTTTAACTTGTCCACTTTCAGGATTCACCAAATCTTCTATCCTCTTGTTCCAATTTCCACCCATCTTCATGACTATATTTAGTGCCTTGGCTGGATCACCAAGGTACCCCTCCGATTGATCCAAGCTAATATCCAATTTTCTTATTCCTTTGATGAGCTCCTTTATTTCATTCAGTCTTTTTTCTTCTATTTCAACGTAAAATTCAAGATCATCTGCTAAACTGATTGTATTTTGTATTGCTTTATTAAGATCTGTTAGAGCTGTAAAATGTTCACATTCTACGTTGATTAACAGATAAAAAAATAGTATACATGATAATCTTTTGAGAATCATGTTGAAAATTCTCTCAGCGGAAAATATGACACGTTTTATTTATATTTCCAAGAACAATTATGGATTCCTGGGATGAATTGATACACTTGATTCTGATTGGTTGATCGATTTTTGTGTGTGCGTGTATCCTGTTTGGAATTCTCCCTATCAGGGTTGATATTCATGCCTGAATTTCTTTGTTAGTATGAATAAAGAAATTTTTGATTATGTTAGAAGGTATATTAGTTAGTTCTATTGGATGAAAATCACTAAAACATATCGGGATTTAGTCATAAAAAATATCACTCTCATTTTCTTTTAATGTTGAGGATTTATTTTTCAGTCTTGGGTTGTGAGGAAGCCAGTGAATGTTGGTAATACAGTATTACTTATACGGTATCAGTTGTACCCTATAGGACCTATGTATATTGTGGTAATCAGTGTATATCTATTGGGTAGAGCGTAAAGTAATGGGACTGGATTCAAAAAAAATATATATTGATAAAATAAAAGCTATTAGAAAAATTTCGTCAATAGGAGTAGTTTCCTGATGAATTAAGGCACTTCTGCCAACGAATTGGCAATTGTTTGATCCCTTCACTATAAAATTCTTCAGATTTTGAGTCATCGAGTCCGATTTTGACCTCTTTTTTTGATCTGAATGTTTTACTTTTTAGGAAATGTTGTAGAGACCTAAAAAGATGATAGTCCGATGGAGCAAGATTTGGACTATATGGTGGATGATCGATTTAATCGAAGTTCTCTTCTTCAAAAAATTTTTTTCACATCTTTTCCAAAATGTGGTCTTGCATCGTCACAAAATAGACACACTAACAAGGAAATCAATATGATAGGGGAATAAAAAAAAATTTTCTCAGTCCTAATAATTCAACAAGTCTAGGGCCTAGACTCTAGGCTTTCTATAGTATGGAATCCAAACACCTATCCTATTATGCCTATTATAATCTTCATTGATTCTTCAATATCTTATTTGCCATGCTAAAGTCTTAGTAATTCATCAATCAAATTAATCTATTAATCATATTTATGCTGATTTATAGATCTTAAAAAATAGAGATTTTTCAAATAAATTATTTTACAGAAGCATAATTTTCGAAAAGTCTTTTACGCTTTGGATACTTCAAGGACTACTATTGTATCCGAAATGTGGTTGATTTCTTTCCTACAAAGTACCTAAATAGGCATAAAATTGAACTGAAGTTGAGGATTTTGGTTTTTATATGGTCAATGAATAATACGTAGTAAATTTCATAACTAATAATAATTGTGAGTTTAAATGAATTTTCATTGAGATAAAACTACAACTTTGATTGAAAATTTTCTCGAATAGAATATTTAATTTCTTTTACAAAATACTGAAGGAGACTCCTAATCATCCTTTACGATACATTAACCCTTTAAGTCCCAGAAAAAAATTTTTTCATGACTCGCATTCAATCTTTTGTCTATCCCATGGTTTGTGTATACGCTTATTACGAATCTACAGTTGTTTTAAAGCAATTATTTCTGGTTCAAAGGCCCACTCTAAAATGCATATTCTCAAGATAATCTGTAGATTAAATTTGTTAAAAAAAACTTTTTCGATAAATACAAATTTTTTAAAAGATTTTTTATTCAGTGTTAAAAAATTAATATGAATTATAATTATAAAAAGAATAGAATAATAAGGATAATATAAAATTATGGGTGAGATCCTTTAAATCTTAATCTTGTTTTTTATTGTTTGGAAATACTTGAATAATTCTTGCTTGTAAGTAATCTCCTCTAGGAGAGAATCTTTGAGCTCATTCATGGATTGGATGATGAAGGAATTCTTTTTTTTATTTTGTTCAATATTCATTTTGTAAATGGGACAATGACTTAGATAATTTACAATTTGAGATGAGGCTAGATTAAGATTTTCTATGTACCTATCATTCTTTGTCTTCAAAACACGGTTCAGTATTCTGTTTAACTTGTTCAACTTCTGTTGATGAATTGTCAAGAAGTTGGATAAATTTGTGTTCACTTCCTTCACGCAGGCTTCATGGTCAGTTTGAAAATTTCTACAATTCCTGAGAAACAACTTGAGCTGTTCAATGAAATCATGTTCATTAAAGTTCTTGAGCATATACCGTTCAAGATCAAATTTCATTTGAGAAAAAAAACTTTGATCGTCAGTCGGTAGATCATTTTTTGATTTTCTAAGAAACTCAACAATTGACTGATAAAGATTTTCCGATTTTATTCTGAAACTGCTCATGGAATAAGAGTTTTTTGATTTGTCCGCAGGAATAAAAAATAAGGCTGGAACGTAATCTGATTGAAACTCCCAAGGTAAAGATACCTCGTAGACGTCGACTCTAGAAAAATTAGCGATAAGAAAACTTACAGGTAAACTTTGATCCTTGGGTATTCTTCGAGTATGTTAGTCACAATTGTCTTTAATAAACGATGCGAGAATATACATGATTTAGTATACTGAATCAAGAGGATATCTGATTTTGACTGATCATTATTAAATAGTTCATGAATAGATTTTTCACTGTACAAATGTTGAAATTCAGAATAAAAGACCGTTTCAATTGAATTATAATGAGGTCTCAGTGAATTTTTATAATATAGTCTGATGAAATCAACTAGAAACTCATATTCTGATTAAATTATACTTACTGTAGTCCTTGATTTGATTAGACCGATTCATTTGATAAACTTGGGTAAGCTGTAAGGGAGAAATGTAAGATAATTTTTCAAATTACATTATGGGTTAATATTGATACATCTGGCACGGAAAAATTCGACCACTTGAACAATTTGCCATTTTTAACTATTTCGTCGTCGAAAAATAAAACTTCAAGCCCACCGTTATAGTTTTTATCACAGTCTATGCCGTGAAATTGCTTTTTTATTGAATTAATATCTATTGAGTTGATGAAATCTTCAAATTCTTCAGAATTTTCATCTTTGTCGCAGCAGTGCATATACAAACGATTTATATGCCTATATAGATCTAGTGGTATCCTCTTCTCGTATTTACTTTCATTACTGTAACCATAGTGATAGTAGAGTAAGAAGTTGAAAGATTTCTCGATAAATTCTGGGAAATATCATGAATATTTTACCTTTGAAATATGGATCCTTTATCAAATATAGATGCTGGATTCTTTCAAGCCTTTTAGCGCGATCATAGAAAAAGTTTATAGATGCATTCTTATCACAGTTACCAATGGGTAGGTATTCACAAGAAGATAAATGATTTTCTCTGATTTTATCGCCCAAATTAAAAAGCCTAGGACAAATATCATTTAATCTTTTCTTTTGATTAAATTCTTGCTTCAAATTTGAGATTAATCTATTTGCATAATGGATAAAGTCAAATGTCTCGTCATTACAATGTTCGTTAGCAAGTTTCATCAGAGAATACTATTATAAAATTAAACCAGAAAACTAACTATGAATTTGATATTTTTGTAATCCTTGGCTGATTGTCGAACATTGAAAATTAGCTTATCTTTTTGAAGATTCAAAACCCGAGAAGCAATGCTCTTATCAGTGGCACAATAAAAATGTTGGGATAAATTTATCAGACGAGTTGAATTGATTGGTTGATCAGAATCTCTCCTTCTTAAAGTCATCTCAGGAATAGAGGTAGATAAAATAACTTTTAATTTGAGGAAACATTGTGATTTTAATTTCAGCAAGTCCTTAACAATTATTTTCCATTGAAAATTACGCAATAATGACTTGACGGGAACAAGCAAGTGAATCTATAAAGAATTAATTATATTGAACTAACTTGATCTTCAACTATAAGATTTAAGCTATCGCGATCAAGCTTTTCATATACCATGAAATTGTCAAACTCTCGAACCAAAAGGAGAAAATGATAATGGGAATTTATGCTCTTGGATAAAATGAATGGCTCAGAATGTTCTGGCAGAATGCCATAAACAATAGGATTTCTGAAGTAGGCATTTTGCTTTTTAAGAGATATTTCCTTGTTATTCCAATTATTAAATAAGAAAAAAGGAAATTGAAATCCACTATTTTCTTTGAAATTCCGTAGTCGTTGGATTAAAGAGATACTTTCCCGATCCCAATGTGAAAAGGCAACAGATATGAGCTTCTTATTTTTATACAAATTATTAAGTTCATCAGAAGAAGCCCAAAATACTTCACTGATATTTGAGCAATCGTCAAAAAGTGGCTTCGAATAATTCGGCATATCTGTCATTTTGAAATTCATTAGACCACTAAGCCAATTAAGACACAAAATCAAGATCAATAAGATCATGCTAAAATTCTTCATTAGAAACGATAAGATTCTCGGGACATTTTCCTCACTAAATTTTATTTTATAGCGCAAGAATAATAGCATTTTTAGTGAAACTGCCACATTTTAAATTTTTAATGATTTGAATTGTCAACTTATAGTAATAAAGTTGAAAAACAAAGAGTTTGTTTGAATCAAATTCAATTAACCGCATTAAATAAAAATAAAATATGGCATCTTGATAAGCATTCTTATTATCCCCTTTAGAATTAATCGATTTACTGATAATTTAATTAGAAAACTGCTTGTCTAAAGCTTGTGTTTCCAATTTTTTTCTATTTCAACTGGAATTTTATTAAAATGAATAACAACCGTGGATATAATTACCCAGATTCTCAACAGAACTTTATGCAAGGTGATAACCCTATTTCAAGTTCTAAAAGTCCTTATCCTGTTGATAACTCTTTGACATATCAAAATTATTCTATGTCAAATATTCCTGCGAATTCTAACAATCAAATGTATTATTCAAACCAACAAGGATTTAATCCTTCTTGTGAACAGTCGTACTCTCTACCTCAAAGTACTTATCCTTCCAAGCAGTCTTTTAACTCATCATGGAATACTAACTACTCGCAACAAATGATGTACAACCAAATGCCTGGTTATAATACTCAAGGAAACTGGAACTCCACAACTGGAACTTATGATCAGTCAGTTCAGAGTCCTTCATGGAATCGTCCGCCAGATCCATATAGAATGCAGCCAAATCCTTCCAATCCTAAGGATCCATATCAAATGGGTTATGCTAATACTTATTATAATAATAGCCAGTCAAAACCTCTTTATAATAACCAGTATAGTTCACCATATCCCTCTAACTCACAGCCACCATATCCTCAGACTAGCAGTGTACAAGATGTACAGTTTCAACCTAATCTAAGCCAAAAGATTCCTGAAAATGATTCCAGTTATATGCAGCATTATAGCTCTCAAAGGAATAAATTTGAGGAAAGTCTTGCTAGTCCTCTCTTGCCACCTCAGACAAATTCCAAGTCACCTGCTAATAATCCCATCACATCTCAGTCACGACAGCCAAATATGACACCACAGAATCAACAATCAATCGCCCAAAATCCTGTAATTTCTCATTCAATGCCACCTAGTATGAATCCAAATATCTACTCAAATCCTTCTAAACCTAGTTCAAATCTTTATTCTGATGCAAATATTAATTACTCAAATTATCCTAAACCAAACGGTGATATCAATCAATCTCATATATCCTCTGACCCCATTATTCATGATAGTCAGCAACATTTTGCATTCCAAAATAATCAAAACTTGCCTAATAATGATAAACAATTAATTTCTCCTATTATGGCTGATCCCATCAAATTGCCTCCTCAAGCATTGATCGGAAGTCCGTCAAACAATATGATGCAGTGCAGTACTAATTTGATTAACGAACAACCTACTGTCAATGATCAAACTAAACTCGTTAACCAGCATAAAATCAATGATCAAAATTTAATCGATCATACTCCTAATTTATTAACAACTCAAGTTGACAATGTCAAGACTCAAGTCCCATTAGAAGTTGAATTCGATTTGAATATTAAAATTAAAGGTTCAGAGGTAATTTAATTTATTAATTAAAATTTCCAATTGAAAATTCAAATCATCATTTTTAGACAAAAGAAGATCTATTGGCCGACAAGAATATTGATTTGAAACTTGAAGGTGCCATTGATGAGTCAAAATTTCAATCTAATAATGATCTTGATGAATACTCTCCTAAAAAATCACCCGTTATTCCGAATCTCACTTGTGAAATTAATAATGAAGATAACGAACAAAAGCTGATTGAGGAAATTCCATTAGTTAATAATTCAACTTCGAATTCTCCTTGTACAGGTCCACCAGCCCTGACTAATCAAGCTGCTGAAATAGAATCTCAAAAAGGTTTTCAACTACCTGTAAGTTATTATTGTAAGAATCAATTATTTTTTCTCATATTATTAATTCAAGATCACTGAAAATATTAAAACTGAGGAAATATCGGAAGAAATTCCTCCAGCGATGCATTTTCCTCAACCTAAATTCAATGAACCTATGGAAATAAAAATTCCCTCAGAAACATCTCAGGATACTCCAAATCAAAATACACCAACAACATCAAGTTCATCTCCTAACAAAACTGAAAAAAATGTATGCTTTTAAAAATTTTCTTTTATTATTTTTTATTATAACTCTATTTTACACCAGGCTAAGCTAAAACGAAAAAACAGTAAAACTCCAAAATCAAGCTCTGATGTTGGGTTAGGAGAAGAGGTCCCAAGTCCAACTAAACCAAAGAAAAGAATCTCTAAAAAGAATTTATCTCTCGAATCAAAACCTGCCTCTTCAGATAATGCGGCTATTTATCAAATTAAAGATGAATACACATTTGAGTCAAATGAAGACGCTCCACAATTAAATTTTGCTGATGCCAACCAATCAAAAAAGAAGCGGGGAAAGAAGAGAAAAGATTCTGGTCAAGAATCAGTTAATCAAAATGCAACTGTTGGCAAGAGAGGTAAGAAACCGAAATTAGAGGCATCTAAAGATGATGAATCTTTTCCTTTGACAATACCCGTTTGCCCATCCAAGTCTGAGGACCCTGAAGAGGATCTTCCCAGTTTAATTGATGATAGTATGACTATGAGTAATCCTGTGGATAATGTTGTTGATTCAGTTCAAGATGAAGTTGCACAAGATCAGGAAGAAATAGATCACAAGATGAATCTAGTGAACAAATCCATTGAAACTAAAGAAACTACAACAATAATTCGTCCACAAGACAATAATAAAAAATCAAAGAAAAGACCTATTTCAACTCTAATAAAAAAGAAGAAGAAAAAGTCTATTGAAGAAGATGAGAATTCCGATAATTCTGATCCTGATGTTAGCCATCGTGTCTCCAGAAAAAATGATGAAGACCGCCGGTCAAGCCGAAAACAAGGTCAGAATGTCAAATATAACATTGAAAGTGTTGACTTTGGTCTCTCTGATGATTATGAGGACGATGACGAAGATAAATGTGGTGATAGTAATCAGAATGGCCTTGCTCTATTCAACAATGAAGGTAGCGAAGTGGAAATAAAAGTAGTTGAAAAGATTCTTGGTCGACGCATGGGCAAACGAATAATGGATAAATTGACCACTACGACAATAATTGAAAATCCTAATTCTATTGTAAAAGAAGAGACAAGCTCAGTTGATTCACAAGGAAATGCTGGTGATTCTGAACAGAAGATCGAACCAGAGGAAATAAAGACTCAAGTAAAAACTGAGGAAATCGAGGAAACAGTTGAGGAGTTCTATGTCAAATACAAAGGATTGTAAGTTATACATTGTTATCATAATCAATGCTTTTATTCTTTTGAAAAAACAAGTTATTTGAAAATTTTTATCACACACATAATACATATATATCAAGACATGCATATGCATATAAATTCTTTTCTCATTTTATAAAAGAAGACAAATACATTTAAAAGATGGAATAACTCACCCCTATTCCTCTCTGATTGGCACACTATTTGCTTTTTTCCTTTTTCTCATCTCTTTCTCTTTCTCTCTCTCTCTCATATATTCTACACAAAGAAATAAATGGATATCATTTTTTCCAATTTGAATTTATTTGTCTATCATATTGTTATGTGACAATTATATTTTCCTTCTTGAAATCTTTACAATTCATCTCAAGTTTTTCTATGATATTATAGTTTGTGCGTGTGTATCATTAATATATCTCGTGGTTATCACAAGTATTACTAATATTTGAAATGTGAAAGGATGGGTAGAGGGAACTACTTTACTTAATTCATTTTTCGAATATCTATCGATTGAAATTTGGTCTCAATGAAACTAATAAATCATCACTTTTTAAATTATTGTAAAATTAATTTTAACACATTAAATAGAATATATATATTGACTTTATTCTTAAAAAATATCAAATATTGTCCTTACGTTAGATTATCGTTATAGAATTTTCCTCTTACTTTGAAATCCAAGTTGAATTGATCTAAATCTTTTCACCTTACAGATCTTATCTACATTGTGAATGGAAAACAATTGATGAAATTAACGATCCAAGATTTATGCAAAAAGTCAAACGATACTACTCCAAATTCGGAATGGACGATTTTGCTGATGTAAGTTGATTCAATTTTCTGATAATTTAATTTTATTCTATTTCCTAAAATAATGGATTTTTTATTTAAAAATATTTCATTAGAATTCTGGAGTATCAAATTATCAATATTTTTCATAAGGGGTAAATACAAAAAGAATAGGTAGGGTGAGTAAAATAGTCAAATGAAGTATAATAGGTGATATTCGAGGTATTTCCAAAAACAATGGGAATATGATCAGTGATCATTGATCACTTTTAATATCTGGGGTAGAGAAGTATTCATATACAATGGGATATACCAATATATATGGTCAAATATAATAGATCAATCGAAGGTTTAATCTGTATTAATACCTATTTTGTACCTATTTTTCTAAGCTCAATGAGTCAATTCGAAGTGGTAATCTTACTGAAATCTTATTTAGGACCTAAGTCTCTGCCAAAAATTAAGCTAGAAATAGGCTACAAAATTTTAAATATCACATTAAGCATTATTGAATTCAATCCGAGAAAGAACAACTCTTAAATTTCATAAATATCTAATCTTCATGTACTTGTGTAAAAATTTTTGAGCTTAGAAAAATAGGTACAAAATAGGTATTAATACAGATTAAACCTTCGATTGATCTATTATATTTGACCATATATATTGGTATATCCCATTGTATATGAATACTTCTCTACCCCAGATATTAAAAGTGATCAATGATCACTGATCATATTCCCATTGTTTTTGGAAATACCTCGAATATCACCTATTACACTTTATCTGACATTTATTGTTTTTGTGTTTTTAGCCCTTTTCATAATTATTATTTAATTTGAACGATATCACTAAATCCCATCCACTATATTAACCAAAATATTTTCATAATTTTAATTTAGGAAGATGACTTACTCTTCAACATGGATTATATTGAAGTTGAACGCGTTCTCGATGTGAGATTATTCAAGGACGATGAAATGATAGATGAAGATCAAAAACAGGAAACTTGTCTCAAAAAGTCTCAAAAGAAAAAGTTGAAAAAATCATTTGAGCGTAATAGTGATGAAGGAGAACCAAGTAGTGTTCCAAGTAACGAACTAGATGATGTCATGACTACAGCAACAAACACTACCTCGAATTCAAATCCAACTTGTGAAGAAACTAATGAAAATATGATGAATGATTCTAAAAATGAAAATGGTGAAAGTCAAATCTCAACTTATTATCTTGTTAAATGGCGAAGTCTCCCATATGAAGAATCAACATGGGAACTAGCTCAAGATGTTGATCCTCGAAAAGTCAAATTATTTTATAAATATCGCTATCCATCTCCAGAAATGAAGCCATCTCCTAGGGATTCCCAGAAAAAAGTAAGTCTAATGAAAATAATTTTAATTCAAATAATATTTTATCATGAAAATAGATTATCAGACCTGATCCAAAGTCGTGGAATGCAATAAAAATTGATGACCAAAGCTATAAGAATAATAACAAACTCAGAGAATACCAAATTGAAGGTGTTAATTGGCTTGCATTCTGTTGGTACAACAAACGAAATTGTATCCTTGCTGATGAGATGGGCTTAGGAAAAACTGTACAATCTATTTGTTTTGTTTTGGAAGTCTTTAAAGCTGGCGTGACAGGTCCATATTTAATCATTGTACCACTCTCAACTGTGGGCAATTGGTCTAGAGAATTTGAAAACTGGTCCGATTTAAACATAGTCGTCTACCATGGATCTTCAGTATCTCGGTCTATGATTCAAGAATATGAAATGTTCTACAAGAAAAGTAAAAAACCGAATTCCGGCTATCGGAATGACATCTACAAATTTAACGCTGTTATAACAACTTTTGAAGTGCTCATGAGTGATATTGAATTTTTCGGATCTATCAGTTGGTCGTTATGCATTATCGATGAAGCTCACCGTCTCAAAAATAAAAAGTGTAAACTTGGAGAAGGCTTGAGGTACCTCAATCTTGATCACCGAGTCCTTTTGACTGGTACACCACTTCAAAATAATGTTGAGGAACTTTTCGGTTTATTGAACTTTCTTGAGCCAGAGAAATTCTCATCTGTTACCAATTTTCTTGCTGAATATGGGGAACTAAAGAATGAAGAACAGGTGGAAAATTTAAAAAGTGTTTTGAAACCAATGATGCTTCGACGATTGAAGGAAGACGTAGAAAAAAGTCTTGCCCCAAAAGAGGAAACTATCATCGAAGTTGAGCTGACAAATATGCAGAAAAAGTATTACCGAGCAATAATGGAAAGGAATTTTACCTTTTTATCTAAAGGTTGTTCAGGATCATCTTTGCCAAGTCTTTTGAATATCATGATGGAGCTGAGAAAATGTTGTAATCATCCATTTCTAATCAGGGGCGCTGAGGATTCAATTCTACAAGAAATGCGAACTTCTGATGAAAAAATGATGAAGTTGCCAACAGAAGAATCTAAACTATTTCATGCTCTTATATATGCCTCAGGAAAACTAGTTCTTATCCACAAATTGCTTCCCAAACTGAAGGCTGGTGGTCATAAAGTTCTAATTTTCTCACAAATGGTTAGAATATTAGACATTCTAGAGGACTACATTGTTCATCAAGGGTATGTTATTTTCTTAAATATATATTCGAAATACCTATAACTTTTTAATTAATTTTTAGATATCAGTTCGAAAGAATCGATGGTCGTTGTCAAGGTTTGATGCGCCAAGAAGCTATTGATAGGTTTTCTACAAATCCCGATAAATTTGTCTTTCTGCTCTGCACTAAAGCTGGGGGTCTTGGTATTAACTTGACTGCCGCAGATGTAGTTATAATTTATGATTCTGATTGGAATCCTCAAAATGATCTCCAAGCACAGGCAAGATGTCATCGTATTGGTCAGGAAAAATCAGTTAAAGTTTATCGTTTGATCACTAGGAACACCTATGAAAGAGAGATGTTTGACCGAGCATCGCTTAAACTTGGTCTTAACAAAGTTGTTCTTGAGAATATGGGAGGCCCAAAAAAGTCCTCAGAGACTGGTCGTCCCGGACAACTTTCAAAACAGGAAGTAGAGGCTCTTCTCAAAAAAGGGGCCTATGGAGCTTTGATGGATGATGATAAAGCTGGGGAAGACTTCTGCGAAGAGGATATTGATCAAATCTTACAATCTCGAGCTCAAGTTGTCACCCTTGAAAAAGCTGAAAAAAATAACTCATTTTCTAAGGCGACATTCACTGTATCCAATAACAAAGATGATATTGAATTAGATGATCCTCAGTTCTGGCAAAAATGGGCGAAAAAAGCTGGTATGGTTGAGACTCCTGTTGGTTTGGAAAACATGATTTGTGAGCCAAGAATCCGTAGACAAACGACACGATACTCCGCTCAAATTGATGACAATTCTGTTAGAGATGGATCAAACTCCAATAAAGATAATTCTATTTTTGATTATTCTGATGCAGAATCAAAATCTTCGTTTGATGATGACGATCAAGATGCTGGACGTAAGAAGAAATCGAAAACCCTACGTAACGAAGTTCCACTTGAGAAACAAGATTTAACTAAATTAGAAAAGTTCTTGATGACTTTTGGATGGGGTCGTTGGAAGGAATTTCATACTCAAGCTAATCTGAAAAAGCCTGTTTCAAGTAATTTGAATACTGATTTTATTTATTGTATTTTTTTTCATTGATATTATTTTCATTAGCTGGATATATAATTCGCGTTTGCAAAGCAATAATCGCATTCTGCATGGCCTATCATCCAGTCAACTCTGATTTGAAGACTCGTCTTTTTCTTGGGGAACTTATCAAGCACCATAAAGATACAGTCCTTGATCGATGCTCCATTCAAGACATTCAAAATAAAATCCAAAGTTTTTTGAATGGTCATTCTGTAGACATTATTCAGACCAGTTCTATTATTAGTGTTGATGAAGCTGAAATGATATTACAATGTGATAGTTTTCTTAAGCATTTACAGAGAACTGGAGATAAGCTTCTCAACAGGATTGAACAGATTTATTTCCTGAGTACTGAAATAATCGGTTTGGAATTGGGAAATAAATTTTTGAATAATGCCATCGAATGTGATGATTTTGTTGAACTAGAAGATAAACTTCCTACTTCGGAACAGTTATCTCTCGAACCAAATGTTGAATGGTGGGATAAATGTGCGGACAAATGCTTAATATTAGGAATCTTCAAGCATGGCTGGGAGAAATATATACCTATGCAAAAAGATAGATCATTATGTTTTGCTCGAAGAATAGCTGATTACAACCAAAGAATTGCCGATTCCAATCAAAATATTGACCTTGATGAAGATGCTGATGAGGAAAGATCTAGCACAACAGAGAAGCCAGACACAGCAGTTACACCTGGTGCTGAGAATAGTGATATTGAAATGGAAGATGGCAACTTTGACAATGGATCAGATAATAATGATGATTTAAAGAAAAAATCGAAACTCAAATCCCATAAGAAAAAGCCCCAGATGGCTGCATGGACAAAGTTGAAAACAGCATCAAAAAAGAAAAAGAATTCAAAATTGGATACTATTGATGGAGAAACTGACGTATCCACAAATGAGCCCCCTAAATCTTTTCCATCTTCAATTGAGCTCAATATTAGGGTGAGAGCACTAATGAACTTCCTTATCAAGGAATTTCAAAATAAAAACAATGATCAAACCCTGGCTCTCCTTGAGGAGAAAAATATTGACTTTTCTATCCCCGTGCCTGCCGATACCAAGGATGTTAAATGGTCAAGAAGAGAAGAAACTGACTTTTATCGTGTTGTGAGTAGTTTCGGGGTTGAATTAAACCGTCCAATACGAATAAATTTCTTCAATAAAGAAAAGACTAAGTCACCAGAATCTTTAAATCCATCCCTTCCCTTACCAAGAAATTCATCATTCTATAATTGGTCAAATTTCAGACAAATGGCTAACCTTGGACGTAAAACCGATCAATCTATCACTGACTACTATCATGCTTTCTATAAAATGTGTCAAAGAGTTTGCAAGAGACCAAATCATCCATCAATGGATCATATTGGTAGCAATGTTACATCCACTTCAGCTGGTATGTCAAACGCTGGTCAAGAGCTTAATATCGATCTTATAACTGAAGAACGAGCTAGTAGGACTCTAGTTCGTATCGATTTACTTAATAGAATTCGATGTGATGTTCTGAAACATCCACAACTTGGAGAAAAGCTCAAAATTGCTAAAAAGTCTAATGAACTTCCTGAATGGTGGATTGATGGCAAACATGACGAGGAACTTCTACACGGAATAGCCAAGCATGGTCTTGCTCGAACTGATTACAATCTTCTGCCCGATCCTGAATATAGTTTTAGTCGAATCGCTACAATGATTCACGATAATCTTCGAAAAAAATCAGCATTACTGGAGAAATTGATAAATGAGAAGGATGGTGCTCCGCTGTCAGATGTTGAGATCAATTCAATGAGAAATCAATATAACTCTAGTGTTAAAGGATCTCGCCAAAAAAATATTGTTTCTGTTGCAATTGAGGCAGCTAAAAATGCGGCCTTGCAGTATATGGAGGCTGAAGGCATCGAAATTCCTGAAGGCTTCCGCAAAGATCTCGATGACAAATCTGATGAAAAAGATTATCAATCTGATGAATCTGGAGCTGAACCCCTATCTGAACAAGCTGAATGGTGTGTTAAATTTACCACTAATCTTGCTATTAGTTGGCCGAAAGACAAGACACTCCAAAATCGACTTGAAAATATTTGTTATCTTATTGAAAAAGGTGAATGGCCGACCAAGAAAATAACAACGTTAGAGACCTCTTTCCAAGAAAATAAACTTACTAATATTCCTTCCACTAGTAGTGATATTGGGAAAAAGTTATCGACTGATGCCAGTGGCTTATCAGAAGTTGAGCAGGTAGCTTTGCTTCAACTTCAACAAGACCAGTTGTTAGCTCTTATTCAGGCATCCGCTCTTGCCCAATCTGCCGGAAATAATAGTATAAATAACGCAACAATGGAGCAGTTATTAACTCAATTTTTATCTGTTAGAGCAATGCAGGAGCATATCATGTCAACCTCTTCAATTACTTCAGCTCAAGTTCAGCAAATCACAAATTCTCAAAATGCCAAAACTCCAGCTCCTGCAAATTTGCCAAAAGAAGAAACAAAAAGTCTCTTTTCTGCTGCATCCCTTGCAAAGTCCGAACCCGAAACTCCTCCAACTAATTCATGTCAAGATAGTGTATCTGATGCAAGTAGTTCCAACTCTAAAAGAAAGCGCAAGACCGATGCTCCTCAGCATATATCAACTCTTGCAACTATTGATAATAAACTTAATGAATCTACTGATGACTTGAAAAAGAATTTACCATCATCGAAGGAGATCAAATCAGAATCAACTGTTGATGTTCCAAAGTCCAAGATGAAATCTTCCGATCCAAGTATGAATGTAAATATTCCGCTCATTGATCTAGTGACAGGAGCTCTTATACAAGGGGATAAAGCTCCAAAGAGAAAAGATTTAGAGTCTTGGCTTTTGAAAAATCCCAATCACATGCCATATTCTGTTGAGAAGGAGGACCATGAAATATTCAATAAAATAGCAAAGTTACGAGGCCAAGACACAAGCGCAATGGAGGCATTAGCTTTCAAACATTATATGAACAGTCTTATGAGTTCTAATTCTGGACAGAGTACACCTAGTTCTCCTTTAACTCCTGCCATCCCGTCATCATCAAAGAAAGATATTAAAAATAATAATACTCTTAGTAATCAACAAAAAGAGCAACAACAGCAACAACAAATGCTATATGCTCTCTACTCAGTGATGATGGAAAGCGTTATGTACAATCATAATCAGCCTTCGTCTTCCTCACCATCACCCATGTCTAATACAAATTCACAAAAACACCATTTGCAACAACAAAAACAGAAGGAGTTGGAACAACAACAAGCCATGATGCTCATGCTTTCTTTGCAAATGGCCCAAATGCAACAGCAAGCTGATATAACTAACCCGACAAATCAACAACAATTACTCCAGCAACAACAACTTCTTGCTTCATTAAGTCAATTTTCAAATGCCTCTGCTTCTATGAGTTCTGTTAATATACCAGGTTGCTCAAGTCAATCTAATAATACTTCTAAGCCTTCTAAATCCAAGTCCAACAAACAAAAACAACAAAATTTTGATAAACAGAATCTTACAAACCTATCCATGACAACAGATATGGAGACCAATCAGAAGATGTTAGCTCTTCAACAAATTTTCTCACAAGCTAATTCTACCAGTTCAAACGGTTCAAATAAGTCACACAACAAGAATCAGTCCTCTGCTTCAAATCCTTTCTCAAATTGTAAGTCATTTTATTTAGTAATTCACTGTAAAGAATATATTTATCTTGACTCTATTAATTAGTATTGACTTCAAATTGTGGTACAGCAATTCCTTCGTCCTCTTCTCCACAGATAAATACCAATACATCAGTATCAAAGAATGACTCTAACCCGAACAATAACTCGGTTACTGATGAAATGGCTCTAATGATGGCCCTGCAGATGATGTATTCTCAGCAACAACATATGCAGACTCCACAAGCACATCACTCTCAACAACAGGATGCAAAATCTAAGAACAACAACAAGTTTGATAAAGCCGCTATGGATGCTGACCAACAAGGGAAATTACTCGCCTCTCTCTATCTTCAGCAACAACTCATGTCAGCAAGCGGTCTATCAGATGAACCCAAGAATAATTTATCCTCAAAACCGAATTCATCTCAGAGTCAACAGGTTCGTGTTTAATTTTCAACGAATTGAATAATTTTTTTAAATAACACTCATTATAATTTAGTTGAATGACTTTGCCAATATGCTTCAAATGATAAGTGCTGCCACAGGGGGTGAAGGTAATCAAACATCCTCTTCTCCAAGGGCCTCTCAAAAAGAGAAAAAATCTGCGAAAAAACCCGAGGTCGTATCATGTTTGGATTTATCTAAACTGGACAACTAAAATTGATACCCTTCTTCCGCCATGATTGATTGATACCCCTCTCTCCTCTTATTTTTTTTAGCCTTCAGTATTCCAATGAAGGATCAATTATTTCTAACTTTGTGTACAGTATTATAATCACTATAAAGTTGAATTGATAACTTCAACCCCTTTACATAATGAATCCCTAATCACAAAGTACTGCACTCGGTGAATCGATACATCCCTAGGTTTTCACACCATTATTGTCATCCTTTTTTGCGTGTGAAAATGCTTGTCCGTTTCATATATTATATGTATTTATCTCAATATAATTTTTTCAATGAAATCAAAATGATCCCTTCGTCCTCTACTGCTTCTTTGAATTCCTACTGAAGAAAGAATATAACCTTCAGAATCTCTTTTACCGTGAGTATTTTAATGACGTTTTTCACATTTCTTTTATATTCACTTACTCTATTATCTTTTGAACATGCAGAAAGTTGTAAATAATCTCAGACATTAGAATTTGTAATTTATACTTTTTAGTAAATAAAATCCACAACTTCATTTTTAAATCCTCATAATTTTTCTCAGATACACTTGAGTTTATTCCCAGTAGTGTAGTCTTGGTCTAATATCTTTTCGAGATATCTAAATATACCTGTGAAATTCACACTCGCAAGTTGAGTTTACTAATATTCTGTAGAAAGTACTTTTTAGCGTAAAGGAGAAAACAAATGAACTGTTATATATATAATATATTTAAAAATGTATGTCTTAATATTTGAGCTGAATATTATTACTTAATTCATTTAGGTTCATGTTCAAATATTGGGAAATTCTGGCGCTCTAACATGAACCTCAAGATTTAAAAATCCAAATAAAAATTACAAAGAGATTCTCTCCATCAACATGTATACAAGTTTGGATGAATAGGAAAGTCTATTGAATACACATAAAAATTTGTACATCAAAATGAATTTGAATTAGCTGTTGATTTAATACCGAATTTCTTAGCCTGACAAAATGCCTATCCTTGGTCGAAGAGATTCTGACTATTTATGCAAGTTCACAGATGCTCTGACTTGCCAAAAGTTATTCTGAACCGATATTGCATCTACAACGGTGCTCAAATGTTTTGTGGTTGTTATTGGAGTAAATTTTTTGGCTCCTGAGTTATACCTAAAGAAATGAAATGAAATCTATGAATTTCTCACTTGTAAAATAATTCGACCATATCGTGAGTAATCCTATTAGGACCAGTGCCAACTAGTAAGTTGCATTCTTCTGTTTCCCCATCAAAAGTGTACAGGCCTCTATATTGACATCTTGAATCCCTGAAGAGAATAATGAAATGCTGAGCGTTTGCCTCGAATAGTTTCTAAAAATAAGAAATTAGATTAATTGAAATTAATTTTTATCTAAAGTAATTGTCAATAATTTTCGAATAAAATTTTATTTTTATCAAACCTCACAAACTCATTGGTAAATAATAAATTTAACTGATTATCAAATAATACTAAAAAAACCCGCCCCAATTGTTTCTTTCATTCGATTCTTTTCATATGGTCTTTATTCAATATTATGGTAAACTCTTTACAAATGTATAAAGAATCACTTTTAATGTTGCTTCTCGATTAACTTCATTAACACCACCAGCCAAGCAGCAGAACTGTATTGCATTCTTGATTACACTTTTGTTCGATTTTATCTTTGGTTTGACAAATAATTTCAAATCTCGACTTGCTGATAATGCAGGCTGTTGGTTTGAAATCGACAAGCTACCCTGATGAGACACGGCTAAATTACTGACTGAATTTGTCTTGGAATGTTTCCCTTAATTAAATGAAATATTATTAACTCTTATATCAATCTAAGAAATTATATTACTTCGTATTGTAGCATTTATTTCGATAGTTCTGTCAAATGATCGAAGATCTACCTCCGATGTATGCTTCGAAGCCCAACCAGGAATATTTCCATTACTTTCTTTAATCGGTGAGGGAGGAATCTTTCTCAGTTTCTCTGAAGTTGGTGAAAGATGTCGATTGGTAACTGATAGTGTTGGCTCATATCTTGACGAGTTGGGCATAGGCATGGCTGGTCTCTTCGGCAATGGAGCCTTACCTTTAGATGAAAGTACTGAACTCATTCTTCTCATAGTAGGTGTTTTAGTTTCGATCAAAGATTGTGTCTGGTTCTCTTCTTTCTTCGTCTTATATGCTTCTAGAATTTCCCGCTTCTTTTCGTTCATCTGTTGCTTCTTTTCAGATCGAAGTGCTTCCTCTTTTTGTCTTGCCTCGGTTTTATAGCGACCCTCTTCTTGTATCTTCTTACGAGCCTCCTTATTCAATTGTTCACGTTCTTTCATTTTTTGGATCTTTTTCTGGAATTTCTATAGGGAAATAAAAGACCATTCAGTGTTAAAATTTTTGTCTTGTTAAAATCTATAATATCTTACATCTAAATTTGGTTGATCATATTCGATGACAAGGCTTGATGGTTTTGCCACAAGAGCTCGTTGCTCTAAGATTGAGAAGCTATCCTCATCTACGTTATATGAAAAGGGATGTGTTGGAAGCGACATGATGTCATCAGGATCTGAGTATTCATTCTTACTCATCTCATCGATGTATTCTCCATCAACATTATTCCCATCATAGATAATCTTTTCGTTATCCAAATTATTCTTTATTGTTTCATCTCTAAGAATGGGATACGTCATATAATGTTCCTCGCTATTCTCCTTATCACCCAGTGGAGAAGTTGCATTTGGAGCTTGTAGGTCAAGCGGTTGACTTTTGATCTCTTCCAGTTTTGAAGTAAATGTCGGTAATTTCACAGGTGGCTTGAGAGTAAATAATTATAAAACCGTAAACTAATTTCGAGAACAAACGAAAGTTATTTTATCTTCATCATAGATATTTATAGAGTAGTAGTCTTGATGTTATTTTCTTTAGAGAGAGAGAAAATAATTGAAATCATCACACCAAAGTATTAATTAATAATTAAGAATATAGGCATGTTGACAAAACCAACTAGAATTCTGTAAAGTCATTGGTTAATTCAGCTAATGCAGAATGAGTGAAAATTCCAATCAAAATTTGTTCTCAGTGGAAGTCGATTGTTCACAAAAGCACGAGTGCATTACACAAAATTTAAATGATTTTATATATTTCAATATCGATAATTAGTTACTACTTCTTCTATTTAGTAAGTTAGGGTTTTTCGATGAATCAACTTTGTATGATGAATATTAGAGAAAATTGATTCATAACAATAACTGATTTAAACACATGTGAAATAATACTCACGGGGACTGAGTGTTCATGATTGTGAATATTGACTGATCGTTTTACGAATGGCTCTTCATTTCGAAATCTCGAGTGATAGGTATCTGGATTGACATAAATGTTTCTGTTTGATTTATCCCATTTCTTTCTTTGTTGATGAGAATTATTTGTTGCGGTGTCATTTAGAGTTGAATTCGATGATGTTAAAAAATCCCTGTTACTCAATAAAGGTGCTATTGGACGTTCTTGTTCATTGTTAAACAAACGCTGATGAGATGTCATGAGCTTAACTTCTTCTTGAAATATGTGTAACTTCTTTTGCAGTTCTTCTAGCTGATTATTTGTCCTTGTTAGATCCAGACTTGAATTGAGTAGATTTTGTTGATTTCTAAAAGCATCGGATTCATTGTAGTTAGCCTTAGGTAATTGAGATTCAAAATAATTACTATTGTAAAGTTGCGGTGCGACTGGCGGGGGTAGATTTTGATTCAGTTGAAAGTTTGGATAGTGATAAACGGGATAAAACGGGATTTGCCTAGAGATTAATAAAATTTTAAATTCAAATGTATATTCGAAAGAATAATTTCAAATTGAGCATACTTTTATTTTCTATAGATTTAGAATTTCTTAACTTACATGTCAGGTTTTTGCTCATAAAGGTTTGGCGGGAAATTTTGCATATAAGGGTTAGTATATGGATAAGGCAGAGGATAGTAATAAGGTCGTTGGTTTGATTTCGAAGGTGTACGTCCCTCAGTATCTGAACTGAAATCAAGTCGATGACATGAACTAGTTCGTTCACAACCATCTTCGGCATCAGTCATGTAATGATTGTGGCTGTTTTGATGATGATAATAATTATCTCGCCAATTGCTATTATTTGGATGAATGGGTGGTCGTATTTGACTCATGGAGTTTCTCTTGTGGATGTTGGGATGTGACATTTTCGAATATGGCTCCTGGAATGATTCCTCTTGGTCTGTAAAGACATCAGAGTATCTTGACACTCTCTGACTAGCTGATCTCTAAATATAATGCAACCAGATTATTTACACATTTAAATCAGGATGATCTAACATTCCACATACCCTGAGATATTGTTGCCTTCGATTTTCGTGAATTGAGGAAATTTCAGAGACATCATCGTCATACTCTCTTTCATCGACAGTGTTATCTTCCATTGGGGAGGTTTGCTCTCCTTGATCTTGTTTAACAGGGTTCCTCGATATCTTCGTACTCGAAGCCCGACTGACATGAGGAGATTTTTTCATAATAATTGGAGGTTTCCCAGCATCCATGTGTTTCGGTGAGACTGTTGAAGACCTTGAGATAACTTTGGTTGAAGTGACAAAATCATCAGTAGCTCTGACTGGACTAGCCTTCTTCTCCTCAACAGAATCTTTACTCAAATCAACACTTTCATTCGAAATATTCTGGCATGTTAGATTGCTCTCAAGAGTAACAGTATCCTTCTCAGTTTTCATTTCCTGGTCGGCCTTCTGAGTTATATCAGTCACATCTTTTATTTCGCTATTTTGATCCTCATCAACATCAGCTTCATTGGCAATATCCGATTCTAATTCCTTCTCTGTCGGAAATTGATTCTCAGCATTGGGCTATGATGGTTTAAATTTTTTACAAAAATTAATGAACAAGATAACGTGCATTTTGAAAACATACTTTGATGACAGCTTTCTTAAAAACCAAAAGATTACGTTCAACTGTCTTTTTGTCTTGTGTCAATTTTTGTTTTTGCATTTTAGCCTTTAGACGACTACGATTTCTCTCCAGAGTCAACCGAAGTTGGGCTGCATTCTTATTCTGATTGATGACTTCTTCATGATTTTTATCTGGTGTCGGAGAATAAACTGTTGAATCAGGTTGAGAAAATTCATTACTGTTAGTATTATTCGAGGAAAGGTTACGTTTCTTGGATTCCCAGGTGTTCATTACTTCAACTCTAAATCAAGAATATATAGGCTTTCATTAGTTATCTTCTTCTTCTCCAAGCATTCACATCACAATTTAACATAATAAGTAAAAATTGATACAAATCGTTGGAGTGGTTCTGAATTTTAAAAAATGAGAAACAAACGATGGCGATATTTATTGAGTTGAGATGAGTTGAATTGTAAAAGAGAAAGCAACCACTGAGTAAAACAAGAAAGGAGTAATCAGAGCCTCACTCTCTGAAAATCTATCGCATTCAAATTGACCAATCAGATTTCTCTTGCTAGCCTTTATCTACTTTCAATTTTAACTCAATACCAATAATACCAATAGTAATATCGATGATGATGATGATGATGATAATTAAAAGGCTATAATAATAATTTCATTTTCACAACCAACAACATTTCTATTTTTCTCTCTCATTTTTGTGCATGCTCAGAACTTCAACTACTAAATATAAAAAACTTCATCTGTTATCAGAGTAGAATGGAATGGAGATGTGTTCTTTTTGAAAGAGATATACTCACTTTTTATTCTCTTTCTCTTGACTGCTATTGGCTGAATTCATACTCTCCACACCAGGGGGGGTTGCATGAGTAGATTTTCTCTTTTTCTGTACAAATTGTTCCTTGAGAGATAATGTCTGTCCTGTTTGATGAGTAGTACTATTGTTACCTATTACATAGGAAAAAAGATTTATTTATTGATCTCTCATGTGCAATGCAATTATGATGACTTTTAGGTCAGAAGAAAAGCTTACTCGATAGATTTGAAGTAATAGGAGTTGATGACTCATAACAATAAGTGGCAGACATTTCATTCGATTGTTGTTTTCGTGAACTTTCGTGATTCTTCTTCGGCTAGAGAAAATAATCAATATATATTACTACGCTAAGAAAGAATCAAACTGTTTATTTTATTTTTCAAACTTTCATTTCATGTGTCAAAAGGAGTCTTCCATCTCATTCCAGAGATTCAAGATGGAATGAAATAAACTAACACAATCAACGAGACACTTCACAAGGTCTTGGTCAAAGAGAGAGAGGGGAGAGATTATCTCTCTCCTTTTGCATGAATGAATCTATGTGCCCGTAATGATTATTAAGAGAATTACAAAACTACAGTACTGTAACTGTATGTATTGATATAGTAAAAGGAACCATATTTTCAGATATACACAAATAAATATATAGAGAGAAATTTTATTTCTTGTCTGATGGATTAAAGTGAAAAATCAATTAATGAAAAAAACATCAATATTCGTCTGTTCTAAATAATATGGAAGTCGGTAAATGTATAGATTCCAGACTCTCTTGATGTCAGATCAATGATTGAAATTGAAAAAATTATAAACTGGTTATGATGAGTTTGACGTACCTTTCGAAACGTTGTCCCGAAGCCTTTCTTCATGAATTGATTCTGTAGAATGTGTTCTTTTGACTCGTCAATCCGCATTGGATCATTGAGAAAGAATGCTGGCATATTTCCAGTAGAGCTAACAACACTCTCGTCATCAGATTTATCAGAGTTCTTCTCCACTTTTCCCTTGACGCCAATAACCTGACTAAAGACTGACTTGTTAACAATCGCCTTTGGATTATCCTTCCGATCGATGAGCTGATTTTTCGTCACTTGCAAGAGTTGTTGGATATTTACATCTGGAAAACAAATAGCATGATTTCTAGAGCTCCCTAATACATGGTGTATATCATAATCTAGTTTAAGAATCAATAAGATTTTAGTTGCTCCTCTCTTCTCCCTGTGTTTCGTTCCCAAGGTTAATTCAACACAAGTGTTTACTAACAAGACTACAAAATGTAGATAGAAAAGGAAGAGAGAAACTCCCAAATTACGATTTTCATTTATTCATTAGCAAACGTTTATGCTACATGTTCAATTTTAATTTCTCTTATTATTTTTTCCTTCTTCATTTTTTGTTGAAAGTATTGAGGGGTGCAATAATTTCCAAAGGTAAGAACAATTTTGAAGAATTATCTGCCAATGCTGCTTACCAGTGCATAGTTTGAAGAATGTGAATTTATAACGTTTTTTTCGAATCGTAGTTTATTTTGCGCTCTTCCATTTCTAGTAGTAGTAGTTTGTGTTAAAATCACTTTGATTTGAGTTAAGATAATAAGAAGACACGTGAAGAATCATGTATTATAGAGATTATTGAACTTTAAAAATAGAATTAATCTCTTTGAGACAAGATGAGAAAATTTTGGAAAAAATTTGTCCAATTAAAAAGGGCGGTTTTTTTAATAACAACTCGATACAGTAGCTTGGATTAGTTTCTCGTTCAATAAAAAAATAATTTCTTTGAGATCATATACGCTGAGAATAACGAGACATTTCAAAATGTTTCACATCTCCAGGTTGTAATCGAATACACAATACATGTAGTAATAGTAATAAACAAAGAGAAATTTCTTCACGACTCTCTACTACACAAGTTTTACTCGCTCTCACTCTCTATAGAAACAAGATTGGTATTGTATTTATCTGGTAAAAATGTAAAATATTATTCACTTCTCATAACAACATGTATAAAAACCCTACTCAATGGATGAGAAGTATTATTTCTCAGAAGAATTATCATATTTCTCTTATCCAACACTAGAGATTGAATAATTTTTACTAAACCGAAAAAAATCTCTTACTGCCTTTTTTCAATAATCGAGCCATTTTTTGGAATTTTTAGAAACGACTGGTTACAATCATACATGAAAGGATTCTAACATTAAAAACTCTCCCATTAAGATTTGAGAACTATTTATTATATGGTAAAAAAATGTTGAGACTTGATCTTTGAAGGACTAATTTGAGTGATACTATCCTCTTTCTTATTCATTTTAGTCACTTTTCAAAGATTTTAGATTCTTTGATAGGAAAAATAAATTTCTTTTTAATATAAAATAATAATTTGGATAAAAATCTAAATTACTCACTTTCAATGTCGGTCATGATGTTTCGGTTACAAGGTAAACTTTAGTTTCATAAGAATCTCGCTTTTTACTGATAATGAGCTAGCTATCAAGATATTTCTCGTAGAATGAATATAAAAATTTGACGAACAAAATGTGGATTCAAACTAGAGAAATTAAATTCTAACCAATCATATTATAGCAATGAATTTCAACCAATCAAAAGTGACCAAAATTAATATGTAGTTTTTATTGATCAATTGAACGGATATTATTATCATACAAATTTAATATAATTCATTTTGATTATTGATATCTAAAAGTAACAATAATAAATTGAGATATTAATTTAAAAAATCTCACTTTGTCGATTAACCGCTGAACAGCGTTCCAATTCTTCAAACTCTTTATATTCTTCTTCACGTTTTCTTTGTTGATGAGTGAGCCAGAGAAATCCTTCTATAAAATAGATCAAGTGGAAATTTGACAAGTACTGGATGTCTTGAGAGGTATAAATATTGAAGGCCATTAGAGCTCTGAGTAAATTTATGTCTGGTAGGAAAGTTTGGCCAATATTAGGATAGTTTTGTAAAAATTTTGATAGTCTATTCGAATTGATATTTTCATCAGCTTGTATCATTGGCAGATTAGAAGCACGAATCTTTTCATCACAAGGAGCGTTTGGAAGAATCAATGATAGAACACCATCTACACATACTGCAAAATGTAATATAATGTATACACTAAGCTACTTTGTAGTAGTTTTATGTTAAAAAAATACTTGGATAAGTCGCCACACGATTTTCATTGATACATGTTTCTGAATTTGAGAATGGAAATGATTTGAAAGCATAGTCTGTTTCCTGCATGAACTCCATCAAGTCTTCAAGAATAAATTTCCTGTATAAGACAACTGAGCAACAAAACTTTGTTATCCAACCAGTCTTCTTGATCAAGATTTTCAGACGTTTTTCTGTTAACTTGAGCAAGGAATAAATGTAAGCCGATTTAAATAAAATTATAATTAAAAAATACCTGATAATCTTTAAGTTGCTCTGGCAAAACACTCCAGGCGCATGAATATAACCAATCAGTAACTAATGGACGATAATGATCATACACTGCTTGCGAAAGACCGGGATTTTTTTCGCTAGGTAAAATATTTAAATTCTCATACATAGGGGGAATGGAGTTGATCAATCTGTAATAATAAATGGAAAGAATTTCAGTGATTTAAAGGCGGGTATGTAAAAATAAAATAAATCAATATTTAAAAAGTACTCACCTTATTGCCCTTAAAATATCATCTGTTTTCAGAACATGAAGAATTTTGGACGCAATAATTGCATCGATCAAGTTGAGGTGATCTGACTTTTAAATTATTTAAAATTATCTTACTAGATCAAATGAATCAAGATCATTAGTGAACGTCAACTTAAAGTTTATCAAAATTCCGAGTTTTTGTAAATTTTGTACTATTGAAGTACTCTCATTCCAAACACAGTTTTTGATTGCAAAAATATTGTGACAAGCTCCACAATACCATTCACCTTTCATGAGAGCTTTGATAACTTGTGGTCTTAGGTTAAAACGACTCTAGAATAAAAAATAGAAGTCACTTTTTCACAATAGAAGATATCCTTGTAAAAGAAAGGTATGTTCCCTTTGAATGCTGATTTGATGAGCCAGGTTAAATAAAAATAACTCTTTATCTATATTTTAGAGATAATAATTACATTTCTGCTTTCTTGCCATGGTATATCACATGGGGTTTCCATCAACTTTTTTTTACGAATTATAAATCATTAAATGAATTATCAATTTAAATTTAACTTTGCAGAATAGTTTTCTTAAAATGAAGAACATCAGAAAGATTTTAAAATTTGTTTTTTCAAATCAAACAGTATTGATCTTGATTTCAAAATCAAGATGATTATCATTGGACTGCTTTTAGCCATATTCCTTCTTGACGATCTATATGCTAAAGACTTCAGAAAAAGTCCTATCAAAAATATACTTTATGAAGGAGAGAATTTATACTTTAAATCAGACCAAGACTCCACCATTTTCCTACTCAAAAATGGATCAGAGTTGACTTTAAAAATAGAGCTCGATGATATTTATTTGATCAAATCCATGAAAATAGAATGTAAATGCTTCTTCCCATCATTAACTTTTAGTTGATAATCTGAAAAATGTTTTGTCTCATCAAAACAGATTAACTACTCGTGTGGGATTCGAAAATTATGAAATCAACAACAAAATATACAAACCAAATGTTCTGTTTCAACATCATAACAATTCAATATCGGTAACAAACTGGAAACCACAATGCAATCAGTGCAAAGAGTCATTAGGCGACACTATTATTTTCTCTATAAAGAATTTCTCTCAGGAATCATTTTGGTTCAGAATTTACAACATCGAAATTGATACCAATTCTTATAAAGACCTAATATACTACCAAGGTTCATTGTGTAAGCTTTTATTAAAAATAACTTATCTATATTTTTTTCAGATGAGATTAGCTTACTAAAACCTCATGGAGTTTATGAGGATTTTGAAAACAATAAACTTTTCGAAGACCAGCAATGCCATTTAAATATCTTCAAAATTTTTGATCTTTCTCCAATAAAGAAATCTTCTCCAGTTATCTTAGACAAATTTATTATATTATACTTGGGCTCTTTTTTCAGAATCGATTTCATTCAAGTTGCCCTTCAAAAGGGGAAATCTCATCTTGGTGAGTACTTTATTCATTAGAAAGAAATCAAGAATTTTAGAGCTAATTACTTTTTATTTTTTGAAATCTTTATTATAATATATATAATAATTATATCAGCTTGTCTATTTTTTTCTTATCTATTTTTAGATAAGACTTGTTAGTCAGAATGTAGTTATAAAAACAACTAAGCTTCAAAAAACTTAAGAGGCTAAAAATCTGTTCGATTTTAATATTTTCCTTCATTTTCTTAATAACCCATGCTACTAACCATAATTTATCTTTGGTCATAAATTTCATTTAGATTTAATACTTCTTGGAACTTGTGAACAAAAAGTAACAATGAATATTGAGTATTGTACAAAAATTCTTCAAGAATATAAATGTGATGTAAATTTTGATCAGTCTTTTCATGCTATCAAAATGAATGCGAAAGAAGTTTTGAAGCTAAGAGTATTTGGGAAGCCTTGTAAGTCACTCGAATTTAATCATGTAAAGATCATTATCCTGAAATCAAATTGAGCTCAAATCATTTGCATCAATCATATGAAGATCGAATAGCAAAGAAAGTTCCAAGGATTTCAATAAACTGCAAGTCTGAAACATGTCCTGTGTCCTCGAGTTTAAATAAACATTGCAGTATGCCTGGCATTAAAATGCATTGTGATGAAATGAAATTAGTTCGAATGATTCCAAATGAGCATGGTGATATTACTTTAGCTAAAGAATATCAAACATTTGTTACAATGAACAGAGTCGATTCAGCATGGAATAATAAAATGGATTCTCTTCTAGAGATCCAAACCGATGGAAACAATAGTCTAACGGTTTTTATGCCTAGGGGTGAGCTATTTATTTTCATGAAAACTACGTTGCTATCATTTTGGCTAAGAAAGTAGATTGAAAAAATGTATTTTTACCCTTTCTATAGTATTTAAATCTTTATTTTTCATGTTTTCAGTTCACAAACTTTATGGACAATATAAATGTGTTTGCATTCCAAATGTCAGAATTGGGCTAGAAATTTCAAGTCAGTTAACACAGTTTTTAAAAACGGATTTTGATCATGGTGAGTTGAATTATTAAAATTTCTTTTTATATTTGGAAATTTATTCAATCCTTAATTACAAGGTAGTAAGAAAGTATTTCAACTCGTATGCATTATATAAATACTTGTAGTGAATGTCTTGTGGAGTAAAAGTGTATCTTGAAATTTCCTTAATAATTTTTCCCTCACTATAAATTTATTCTATAGATTTGATTTTCAAAAGAGGTTATTATTACAAGCCAAAGGAAGATGATGAAGTACCAGCTGAGTTTGGAATAATCGAGCTTCCAGTTCAAAGTCAAAAGCGATACTTTGAATTCTCCACAAATGGGTTTTCCTTCTTTGATGGTGTTCTTGTAGATATTCAATATGAACTAGATGGAGTGATTCTACATGCTTCAAGTGATGTAAGTTCAATTCTTTACAAATGTGTTTAAAAAAATTTTGTAACCAAAAAAATAACTAGATCGTCTGAAAGTAAAAAGCATGTTTTTAGCCTAGAGTCTACGATAAATTATTTTGATTTTGTTACAAGCTCAAAAGTTACAAGATGAATGGTTTATTCTATTTTTGATATATTTAGAATTTACAATAATCTAGATATACATTTCTTGAAAAATCTTTAGTAGGGTCATTAGAACAGTAGCTTGGGATATTTTTTCCAATTTTGATTGAATTAAAAAGAATAAGCGAAGAAGCTGCAATTTCTCTTTAATCAAGTTACCCCAAAAATCTTGTATGAAATAGCAAAATCCGCAATGCATTTGATTTTCACTGGAAATTCATACCCAAAAATAGAATGAACTTTTTGGTGAGTATCATTTTAGCGATTGATCTCATTCGTTTGAATTGTCCTGTTATTTCTTCATTTCAATTGACCCTTTCAAATTTTTAAATGGAAATTTAAATTTATATATTTTAGATTCATAAAGATTGCCATATATATGTGAATGGCATGCAATATATCAATATTAGTAATTATGATTGAGCAAATCAATCTACAGAGAAGCTAATGATTACTGTGAAGTGGTATTCACAAAAAATTATTCATTTCTAAGGCTAATAATTATTATAATACAAATTAAGTGTTAATTTTGTTAATTTTGCATGAATCATGACTAATTTATGCATTTATTCCCTCCACTATAGAAAATGGTAAAGTTTGCATTTATTACTCCGTTCTTTTTCAATGATTATCTCAATATAGCTTGAACTGATCTGATTTTCACCCCTTCCTCCTCCCCCTATCACTTTTTTTTTACACTGATTTGAATATGAACTTATCATACACTTTACGTTATGACTGAGGTGAGGCAAACTCTTAAATATTCTACCTTATAATATTTATGTACATTGCATTTTTTTCAAAAGAAATTTTTCCCTACACCTATCCTAAGTGCAAAATTTGAGTAAGAGCTTAAAATAATGATAATATTGCTTATAATATAATTTTTGAGAACATGAAGTTTCCTCAAATATATTCCATTATTTTTTTTCTTATAAGTTACATACTACTAGTTATAACTTATAAGTAAATAATGCATAAACTAATCAAAGAATTCAATTTTATCTGGCCTAAATTATCAATACCGAATAGGTAAAGCACAATAGCGTCTTCGAGATATTTCCAAAAGAGAGTTTCACATCATGGAAAATGTCTGGTTATGAGTACAAGATTAAGCACGTTTACGTAGGAAGGAGAGACCTCTCGGATATTACAGCTAAATGGACAATTAAGGTAAAGGATCGAAGTGAAACTTATGTTGATAAAGTTAAAATATTGAGTGAGCTAAGAAAGAAAATTAAAAATTGATGTGACTTTAAAAAATCTTGTTAACAGTGATTGAAGAAAAGTTTCGAGGCAAAATTCGAGGTTGGATCGCAGAAAAGAGTAACAATAATGTTGTGTTCAAATTTTATTATCAATGGAAAAGTAATGGAGATATTGCTACGACAATGCTAGACGAAGAGTTTCATAAATGCAAAAATTCAATTGAGGTTGCCATAAGAAAAGTTTCATGTAGAGATCAAGTAGAAATTATTTCCCAAGCTTTCGTCTCTGGTAATAACTATATCTATAAATTATATAACTACTTTCAAGTATATACCTTATTTATTAAGATTATGGATGCAAATTCAGGCTAAATGATATTTCTACCTGCTATAAAACTGAGAATGGTCGTCTCGTTGTTGTCAATTACAAAAACTTTAACTTTCAAGATCGTTATGAAATGGTTAGCAGATGTGGCAATAGTAGAATATTCGATGAATATCAAATTCTAGAATCGTACAATCCCCCAAAAGACAGAAATTATTTCCAAGATATTCTCAACTGTAGGCTATTTTACCTTAATAATAAATATTTATTCTTATTTAGCCATTAATTTCGATATCAAAATCATCAGCGTTGCTATTAACGAGAGGAATACTGAAATTCAAATTGAGTTGATCCCTACCTCCAATGTGAGTTTTGATCTGTGTAAAAAGTTTACTTTTCATGAAAATATGCTCCGTTTATAGTTTAATCCTGAATATATGAGTTATTATTTTAGATACTTTCACTGCTCTCAGAATGCCATAACCTGGAAATAAAATACTCATATGAGAATTACGAGAATATCAGCATTGATTTCGATAAAGACTTTCATGCAACTCTTGTGTTGGAAACTTCCAGTGTTGGCATAAATCTTGGTATTATTGTCCTTCTTCCCTTTCACAACACGAGCAATTCATTCAGTAAGGAGATTTTGAATCCAAGTGAGTTAATTGAAAATCATTTTCTCTGAAATTTCATAATTATAATCCCTAGAGTATGTTATGGGACACATTGATTTTTCTGACAACTGCTTTACTTGGCCAAGTCTTCCAGAATATATGATGAAAGCTTTTGAGAAATTTATCTACAACATGAGTATCAATATGGAATATTGCTCGAGCACCGTTATGTTGAAGAATATTCAAACTTATGTTGATCAAAAGATTGAGGGTAAATCAGTTATTTCATATCTAATTCATATATAAATTTAGATAAGAATGAGTTCATGTATTCTCTATGTCTCAATCGAACTGAATATTTTAAAGAAATTGAAAAAACACCAATAAGCGTTTTCTTCTCGATAACTCCAGTCTTTCACTCAAAAAATTCAAAGGAAATTGTTTTAGGCCAAAAAAAAACTAAAACAGAATTCATCAACAAACATATTTCCGGTCCAAGTAAAGTTGAAATTGTCAATGATAGCAATTCAAGGTCCATAGACTTTATTCTATATCCCTATCAAACAGCAAAATGTGTATTGGATAAGCCAAAAATAGTTTTAAATTTTTATTCAAATTTCGGTTTTAAGACAGAATTCAGAAATCAAAAGATTGAAAAAATAATTGATGATTCCGAAAGATTAATTTATCGCATAAGTAATCTCTTGCCAGGTTATACATATGAACTCTCAGTTGCTGCCAAATATCAGAATGGTATTGATAAAATTTCTGATGTAGCTAAATTTTCGACATCGAATTGTAAGTTTTAGGGAAAATTAAAAAAAGTATCTAATTTTATTTATGCTTTTAAGTTGTTCAAATACTCCAAAAGAAGCCAGCAAAGTTACATAGAGATCAAAGCAGAATCTTTCAATGCATAATCTCTATTGGATTGAAAGATGAGACAAGAAATGGGGAATGGAGAAGAGCTGATGGTTCCAGCTTACCTGAAGGAATATTTTCAAATTCAATTGGAGTGATTAGAAGCGAAAATGGTTCCTCGTCTGATGAATATTTTAAATATATTATTTTGAATATTGTAAAAGCCAATCCTAGCCACAGTGGAGACTACGCATGTTTTATAGACAGCTCTGATAAAATTACTAAATCAGATGTATTGACATTAATAGTAAACAGTGAGTTTGTTCAACATGAGTTGTAGCGAAAGTATTAACTCAGAGTTAGATTTGATGATGGAAACAAATAGGAAAACTGTCGATATTGGCCAGAATGTGGAGTCAGATTGTATTGCATTTGGTCTTGTTACAGTTTACTGGACCAATCCTCGTGGCAGAAAAGTTGAACAAACTGAACAAAATATGAATGAAGATCTATTACAGCCAATTACAAATCGAGTATTTTATACAAATTCTTTGAATGGATCTCAGGTTATATCAACATTGAGAATAAATAATATCAGTCTTAGTGATACTGGTACTTACTATTGCCAAGTAGAAGATGAAAGATTTAAGCATTCGGAAACCTATAGGGAATTGGAGTTCAATATCTCTTTAAATGAAAGTAAGATTATTTGAATTAAATTTTAAATTATTTTGAATTTTAACCATACAATATAAGTTATCGTTACTTTTAGTAGTATTAGGACTAACGGAATGGTTTGTTAAACTTTTTACAGCTAGCCAAATTAATTCTAACAGAAATCTGTTTTTTGTACAGATGCTCCGCGATTCTATCTTCAAGTCTAAGAATCTTTTTTTCTGATGCATTCGGCTTCACATTGAATTTATATGCTATAGATGAGATTGCATCAGGTTTTGAACACCACTCTGAGCTTAACACTCTCGGATATAGTATTAATCACTTTTCTCGGATAAGGGTATGCATGCACATTCTTTTTAAAAGGAACTGAATAATCTTTTATCCGCATATCTGTTGATCTTTAATAAGATGATTCGTTATTAACAATTAGTGTAGGTTCTCAAAAAAGTACTATTCGATCTATTTTTACTTTAGACAAAGGACTGGCTCAGTTTTGATAATCTGAAGAAAAAATCTTCTCATCTAATCCCAATTTAAAGATAACTGGTACTATTTCTGTACTATATTGTTGTCGCGGTACGTTTTGTTCAAATTTTTAAATTGAGTCTCAGAGTGTAGTATTTTTCAACAAGTAAATGATCAATTACAAGTTGTTTTGTTACAAAAGTGCTTTACAAAACGAAATTTCACTCCATAATTATAACTATATATGAATTTCTAACTGAATTCCTGATATAGAGCTCTACATGTAGGCAGCTAGCATCTAGATCGAAGCTTTGAACTAAGCTTTGAAAATAGAATTGTAGAATATGAGCTATAACAGTTGAAAGGCCATTTTCTGTCATGAATAAATTTTAAGCAAGATCAGAAATTTTGGTAGAGTTGTACCTCCGTAATAACTGTGTAAAAGCGATCCATACCTCTCTGCCCCTTGAAGAATAATATTTATTATAACTAATGAGTAGGCATACGTATAGAATATTTTAATTTTTTCCAAAATACAATACAATTATTCCACTTCAGCAATATCAAACAAATAAAATTGAATATTTTTTTCCATCATAATCTTAATATTATGTCCGAGGGTCTTTTGCATTCCCATCTCTTCAAGGTCACGTTAGTAACGCAGTAATTATTTTCTAAATTTTATCGCTCAGCTACCACTATTTTCTACTCAAAATCCCTTCAATTCTCTAAAAAGCATTATATTTACTTATTTTTCACTTCATGGGATACTTTTTTATGGTACAGTAAAAGTCCTAAAGATGTGATGTAGAGTTAATCCTCAAAAAAAAGAAAAAAATCTCTTCTCGATAGATTTTTTTCTATTAGTCATTATTCACCATAATTATCCTCAATTAACTTCTGTAGAGCAGAGATTGCATGTAAGGGTCTAGAAAGGGTCTAATTAGTAAGGTCAACTATGTTAACGTTCACAATAAAAATCGATAATGATTATTTTCTGATCTGTTCAATCAACTCATTTCATTTCCAATCGAATTTAGAACTAACCGAACTTCAAATAGGCATAACTTTCTTATTTGGTGAGCTAGAGAACTCATTTTTTTGCATAACATGTCTCAGATTCTAAATTTTCTGAATAAATTAAGGGATATTCTATGAATGTTCAATTTCTATCTAAGATATGACTTAGTTTGAAGTTATATCACATTTGGTCGTCGAGTTAGTGGCTTTTTTTTGATTGGTAACACATTGGATACTGTTTCTTATTAGAAAACAGGATTGTTTGGATAAAAAAACTTATTTTTTAGTATAGAATCATTATTTCACTTATGGAGAGAGTTAACAGACCTATTGCTTTAGCTCTCGCTCTACAAGAAGAGCCTTTTCAAAATATTGTGACTGATGAAGAATTTCAGGATAGCTTGGAAGAAGATCATGTAGAGTATGAAAGTGATTCAACAGATGATGAACAGGCAAATATTATCCCAGCCAATTCAGCCTATCTCTTTAAGTGTGGTGGAATTGTTTATTCGGATACACGACCATATCAAGGTCAAACCTCTATTCACAATGTGGTCAATTTCACCAGTGGACTTACCAAGATCTCAAAAAGGTGCGTGAACCAAGCGGATTTTTTCTTCTTATTCATAAGTGATTATATCATTGAAAATGTTACCAAGTATACAAATTTATACATGAGGAGCATGAATTGCAAAAACTCAGAAATTCAAAATGACGAAATTGATTGGAATATCTCTCTATTTTGGAGTTTGTAAGCAAAAGAATATAGAGCTGGAAGAACTGTGTGTAGATGAATTTGGAGCACAGATTGTCAAAGATTCAATGAGCAATTCAAGGTTTAAAATTATCAAACAATACACAAGATTTGATAATAAATCATTACGAAACATTGGGCAAAATAGAGACAAGCTTGCTCCAATACGGATGATATTCTAAGAGTTTATTTCAAATTGCCAGAAAGCATATATTCCCTCAGAGCAAATAACTATTGATGAACAACTTATATCCTTCCGAGGCAGATTTCCATTCAGAGTTTATATGAAGAGCAAGCCAGGTAAATATGGAATTAAAGTTTGGGCGGCATGTGATGCAAAAACAGCCTAGATATGTAATGCAGATATTTACATAGGGAAAGACGGCGATGCTCAAGAAGTTGGTCAAGGATCAAGAGTTTTGAAGCAATTGATTCATCCGTTTCTAAACGCTGGTAGGACAGTTACATGTGATAATTTTTTCACATCATATGATTTAGCTCAAAATCTCAAAGCTAACCGTACAGTCATAGTGAGTACATGCCGGAAGAATAGGAAGATTTTACCCGGATCATTTCAATGCAAAAATATTGATCCTGGCACAATCCAATATATATATAGTAATGGAGTCGCAATTCTCAGGTTTGCAGAGAAGAAAAACAAACCAGTTGTCATGATGTCATCATTACACCAAAATCCAGATGACAGTGGACCTAAGCCGGAGATTATTCAATACTATAACGAAACCAAAGGAGGTGTAGACACGTTAGATCAACTTGTAACTAATTACTCATGTAGAAGATCGACAAATAGATGAAAATTTTCGTGAATAAAATCCTTTGTACAACAATATTTTACATTTCATACTTGCAAAATTAATTGTGAGAGATAACTAAAAATATACAAAACTCCACTTGGGGTCTAAAAGACCCCATTTGTAAAATATGTAATTTTCATGATTTTGCATGCAAAGTTAAATCACTTAAATTTTGTAAAAATTCCGTATTTTTTTCATTTAAAAAACCAATTTAAAAAATCTAATTTATAAATGAAATTCTCTTATAGTGGTTTATCACGTTTGCCCTTGAAATCACCTGCAAAGAATTGGGTTTAAACTTGATGAAAATTTAGAATCTGAGACATGTTATGCAAAAAAATGAGTTCTCTAGCTTACTAATTACTGAAATTAGAAATTTCGATTTTTGAGTGAAGGAGAAATAACTCACGATTCTCATGTGACTAATAATAATAAATTTGTGTATATTTGAAATATGTTATGCACTATGTATTTGTAAAGAACTTTAAATACTGTAGTGCTAAAATTGCTCAAAGAAAAACAGTCTTGAAAGAATAAAATTATTCTTGTCGTATTTTTAGAATTAAAAGCGTCTGTAATGCAAAATCAAGAAAAAAATCAAAAATTTGGTGATGTTATTTCAATCCAATGCGAAGGAAATGTTGGAAAAATTGATCGTAACATTCATTGGTTCAAATTAAGTCCGAATGATAGAATTGAAATATTAAATTATAAATCAAACCTCTACACAATTGAGGATAAACTGAACAGTGATGACGATGGTAAAAGAAAATCATTGCTAAAGCTACCATTAAGACCAGAGAATAACTTTAGAATATTGTGCATGATTGTTGATGAAAATATTTCGAGAAATCAATATTTCCCGCATAATGATACTTTTGCCATTGCCTTTGAAAGATATGAACCTCGTAA
The DNA here is from genome assembly GCA_012064415.1 of Gyrodactylus bullatarudis. NCBI lineage: Eukaryota > Metazoa > Platyhelminthes > Monogenea > Gyrodactylidea > Gyrodactylidae > Gyrodactylus > Gyrodactylus bullatarudis. The sequence goes on from SSNU01000144.1 coordinate 985,578, forward strand.
GTATCAAGTGTCGAGAAATCAACTTATCAAAAAATCAATGAAAATTATTATTTAGAAACGTTAATCAGCACTCAAAATTCAGAAGATGGCCTTAAAATCCATTGCAAAGGATTTCCGTCTAGCTCAAGGGATAGGTTAAGATTCTACTACTCCTCTAAAGAAAACCTTTTTGAGCTGGACACATTATCAACAAGTCATTCTTCTCCGAAATATCTGGTGAGTTTTTTTTCCAACTTTAATATTTATTAACTATTTTCATACCTTTACGATAGAAAGCATAATTAGAAGATAATTAAGATCACATATTTGAATCCTTCATAAAATCATAGATGAGTACATTTTCTAAAAGTTAAATGCATTAAGAATAATCTATGTAAAACTATTGATTGACATTTTCTTCCAATCTCCCTAAACTGCTAATAAAAGTTTGCGTATTTTCTCATTTTCTAGAGTATTATTCAAAATATACGTAAATCGATAACAATTTTGGACAGCGAGAAAGCCAATTTTCCTAATCCAGAAGTTAAAACCCTATTAATTCGCTCAATGAGTTTGGAATCGTTTCGGGAACTTGTTGGAGCTTACATCGTGTGCAGTTATGAACAACGAGATCCTGATGCAGGACCCTTTATATACAAAAATGAAAATACAATTATCCTCAGTGATTACAAAGGTGAGTTATTCTAATACATATTCTTTTCTAATGAATGATTAACCACGTTATCTTAAAATATCAGTTGAACTTATCATTGGCTATGATAAGGAAGGAATCAGACTTAATTCACCATTCGTGAATTTCACATATAACTTGATTTTATTCCTTTTAGTGTTCTCTTTTTGGCTAATTTATTGATCTTTAAATTAGATTAAAATCTGATTTATTTGCTTGCTTTTATAAAATTTTAAAGAAAAAACAATTGAATATTGTAATTACTGTTAATTGAAAATGTATGCTTAGCTGTCGATATACCTTATTATTTGATGTAGAACAATTCATGACAAAATTAATAGTTTAAATCCGATATGAATACAATTGTCTGCAACATTGTATATAATATATATATACTATATATGCAGAATTGAATTCCCAAAAATTCGATTTTGTAAAATTTGGCTTTCAAGGCTGTATAAAGCTTCCCTCGAGTTATCTATGCATGATGACGTATTTAATAAATATTTAAAATCAATGTTTTTGTTCTTTAATTCTCGAATGAATAAAATAATCTCGATGGAGATTACAGATAAAAGGAGATTTTAAAGAAAAAAGTTTTTTTATTCGATTAAATATCATTTTGATTTCACATTTTTGAATAAAAGTATGGGTATTGTGTATTTTATAAATTAAAACAAATAATTTTTTTCTTCCTCTTTCTCGTTTTGGTTGAAATGTCAATAGATGGATGATATTTTGTCATGTAAATTTTTGTTCTTGTATTTTCTTCCTACCTTTGATGGGCAAGATAGAGAAAGAGAGAGGAATTTATGTTCTCCAAAATATCTATCACAATTTCCTCATGCGTGTAATGCATTGTGGGAGAGTCATTTTTGATTTTCTTAATTTAAAAAAATTATTCATCTATTAAATATTTTTGAATTGCTGCAGTCAATATTTTTCCTTCTTTTTAAAATTATCATTAGCCATGCTCATTGCTCATAGCCTTTTTCCATATCAAGAAGTTTAAAAACTTTTTTTCATTCTACAATCTTCTGTATATGCTTTTGGATGAATAAATCAGTAAACTTTATTCATTCCTCTCTCTCTCTCTCCTTTTATCTCTTTTACCGCAGGTTTTTTCTCTCATTACACAACTTTAGTCTTCATCTTTAGTAAAGTTTGTTTGATAATCTATGATAATAAGAAGTTGAGGAATGTAAAAAATAATACATTACAATAATCTAAGCTTCAGCAATTAAAAATAAAATATTGATTGTCCTTTTTGCATTTTCTTGGAACAAATGTTGAGTATGTGGTTGCCCAAAGCTGTCAATTTACATTAAAAAGCTTAATAATTGCAGGTGTGAAGAGATAAGAAAAAAAGTTACATAACGATAGAAACTAATTAATGTAATGTATATCTCCATTGTGATATACTATAGTAAATGTGATATCTTTTCGAAATCAAATAAAAATCTACACACACTCACATAAATCATTAAAGGAACAATAATGGGAAGTAGAGACGAGGAAATTAATAAAAAACAAGATCAATATAATCACATGATCATTTCATGATGAAGGTGATAATAACTAAGTTGAGCTTTTCATTATTATTATAGATGAATTACTCAAGAGAAAAAGAAAAGTGATTTTCATCGGATGGGGAAAAAAGATTAACACATTTCGTTATACATTTTAATAAAAATATAATTATTCTCATTTGAATATTTTCAAAATTAATGACAATTCTCAGACATTTTCTCTAACAGAAAAGGTTAATAATACAAGGTACAAGTAGTTAAGCAATTTTTCCAGATTCAATTCTTCTCTTATACACACATGATCAAGATGCTTTCTCAGGGCTTTTTCCAAATTCGTTGTTGATTTCGTTGTCATTATATGCATCAGTGGCGAATATTTACTGCTCATATTCATCACTTAATCCTTTCTTCAAGGCATTTCTCTGATGATAATGAAAAAACTAGTAATACTTGGATACATTTTCTTTTATGTAACATCATTACAATTGAAAAATGAATAGTTTTCAAATGAGTTTTGTATATGCACACGAAGGGAAATATAATATTATCAAAACGCAATAAGAGAAATGTATACACACTTTCTAGGAGATGAAAAGATGTGGAAATTTTTTACTTTTACAATTTCCCTTATCAAAGAAATAATTATAATTATGTGATAGTTATTCTTGTTATTATTGCAGCAAGGAATTTTTTAATAACAAGTTTGAACGGGCAAAGCAAAAATATTTTAATTAAAGAATAATCATAAAATACAATGTAGCATCAAAAATTATAATATTATTTTAATATTAAAATTCCATGTATGAAGTGTATCTTATGCGTTGGACAAATGTATCATCAGAATTCTGGATGGGTCTCTTTCTCTAGCATGAGAACATTTTTGTGTGTATTTGATTGATATATCGAGAAGAATTGAATCAAAGATAAACAAGGAGATCCAAAAGAAGGAAATTCAAAATTTAAGTAAGCGTTTATGTGCGTGTGTATTTTGTCTATTTTTAAGTGTAGTTTAAATGAAGTTATGCAAAGATAAAAATTAAGGGAAATTAGGGAAAAGTCACACTCAAGTACAAGAAAATCAAAATTTCTACTGTGTATAATTTTAATATAAAGTAATATATATTATTGATAATAGTGGCAAAAGTTTGTAGGTATTCATTGCTCAAAGAAGGTTTTGAAAAGGAAAAATTGATAGGAAAGGTATGGGAAACGAATATATATAAGAACCTCTGTATGATCCATTCAAGGTTATCGTTTAAGGTATTTTACATGGGAAGATTACATACATTAGAGCCGAGTGAGGGCTGGCTCATTGAATTCTGAGGAAATACTAAACTCTGATTTGAACTTGCACCAGTTGAACTTAATGAACTTAAACATGAACGATGGACATGGATATTTTGCCAACCTCTGCCAGGCCTATTGTTCCAAATTCGAGTTTCTTCGGTCTGACTTGAAACTGGTTCACCATATCTGAATAAAATTAAGATTGAGAAAAAGGACAATAGATTAGACAATTCGATTAAATTTCTTACTTGTTCATATACTGTGTTATCCTAGAGTAAGCAATACACGCAGAATCATCTGACATTAGATGAACAACTGGATTGAAAATGCTACTATGAGCGTTTTTAACTAGACCATTCGGTATCACTTGATAAAAATATTAAATATGTTAATAAAATAAATAAGAACAGAAACTCAATTTCAAAAATAATAATCGATAAAAACGCTTACTTTTCACATCTTTTAAATGTTTAGATCTCTCAATAATTTTGATACGATAATAATGATGATGATGGATTACAACACATCTCGGTTGTCTGAGAATAGGAATTGGCTACGTTTATTTATATTTAAAAGCTACATTAAAACTAACGAGAACTACATCATATTGCCTGATAATTATTATCATAACTTGATAATAAACATGTTTATCTATATCAAAATTAATTCTCAATGATGATATATTTTAATATTCAATCTAGACTGGCAACTTTTTCATTTCATTAAAAAGTTAATTACCTTGATCAAAGTAGAATTTGTGAAAACCAATTCCTTCGATTAAATGTCCTTTTGCCTCAGGACCAAAGTAGGTGAAGTTTTGATCGACCAACTTTCTAATATAATAAAATAAGCAATATTAAATATTCATCTATAATGTATCTTCTTTATTGAAAATTAGACAAGCTGCTATTTGAATTGAAATATTGTTTATTAAATTAGAAATTAGACAAGCTAATCAAAAAGAAAGTCAAATTACATCCACACACATATGGAAGTGAAATTCTTTTGATCAATAAAACCTATGTGTGGTTTATTTTATTTGACTCACTTATTTGATTATAGCTTGATCAAGATAATATGTAATGAATCATTGCTAATGACATTGATAATAATTCACACTACATACTTGACATTCTACTTACGAGTAATTTTCAAAATCTCCCACTGTTGCAGCTGTGAGTAGTTGTTCTGTCAGTTTAATGATTTCAACTTTTTTCACTTTATTCAGTGATAGAATGGAATACACATGTATACAAGCACATTTATATATATATAAATGTATATATATACAGAGTTGAAGATTTTTTATGAAATAAAAGAAAAAGGTTAGTTAATGCTCACTGTCAAGTTTACAAGTTTTTATGAATACAAACATTGATCTTGGAGGTTAAAATGAAATATTTTTATTATAATGAATTATCAATAAAATTTATTCGACTGGTCTATGTTCTACTTTAGATAAAATTTCCAAAAAAAGAAAGATAATTTTCTTTAAAAATATTTTCTAACGATGAAGGAATCGTACAGAGGAATATGAATTGTAATTTACTAGTGTCATAGTCTGACGAGATCCGGTGAAATATAAGCTTTATCACCAAATATTCATTCGACTTCAAATTCCTCTAGATGATTCTTTCATCGTCACAAAATATAATTTTCTGTTCTATAATTTAAGCTTTGGTTATGAAAATGATAATTAAATAGTAGTCTCATAAATTGATTTATTTCTAAAAATAATCTTGGTTTGTTCAAAGCTTATTTATTTGTCAAAGTATAATTTGGTGCAAAATAAATTTCAACAGTATCAACGAGCACTTAGTTTTTTTCAACATTTTAGTCAAGGTAATCACATAAATTTTCACTAATTATTATCGATTTAATTCTCTTACAAGAATAAACTCAATTTTTATGTGTGTTTTTCTCTTAAGAAATATACAGAGCAGAATAGCATCGGTAATATTATACGTTGTTTAAGTAGCATTCATTGCATTATTCATGAATGAACTCATGGATTTTTTTCATCCTCAAGTATAAAGTTCAATCTAAGAATGAGAGAAAGCTGTGAACATGGAGAATGAATGTTAATCACCCAGAAATCATTAGTATTATTCGCCTAATGGGGGATGGTCTCAAATTTTATGTTAATAGGCTTGTTATTGTTGAATTCTCTCCAGTATTAAAATTATTGTAGGTATTTAAATTAAATTTTTCATAAAATAATACGTACATAGTACGCATACTCATTTATTATGATGAGAATGAATGAAAAAAAACAGATAGAAAGTTATGTGGAAAAAAGAAAAATATTTTTTATAACAAATGATGTTTTATCATTGGATAATATTGGATGAAATTTTTGCGCAAAAATGTTAGCAGACAATACAATCAGATTTTCCTCTTTGAACCTTTTTTGCTAATAAAAAATATAATTTTTACTTGACTATTGAGTAAATTACGACATTATAAAAAGAATTAATCATAGTAGATCTAGATGCAATATCAATTTTTTGAACTTTGAAATTTCTGTGTAGATTAAAATGATTTTCTTTTCAACTTAAAGTTTGTACATTAATCTTTTCAAATTAATAGAAACAAAAATATTTTGAAATTTAGCAAAAAGATATTTGGAAAAATATTCTTCCTAATCAAGATAATCAAAATAATGGTATGCGCTAGAAAGTAAATCATCATCTAAATTAACAAAGTTAATCACTTTAAATGTCTGTTCGAATAACTGGGATTTTTCATATGAATAAATTTAATAAATCCTATTCTAGATTTTCTCAATCACAATAATATTTTTTTCAGATCTCTAGTTAGTCGATTTCATGGAGTAATCAACATACAACTTTTTCTTGGTCCTTGTAGATAAAAGAATAATAGTCTCAAAGTATCGAGTAATAGTAGTACTCACGTTTTGTTTCGTCATTGTCTTCGTAGCCGCTATGTATATTGTCGAGAGTTGCATTGGGATTATGAGGTTTCTTGTTTGATATGCCAGAACTGAGAATAACTGTGTTCACTTGGGATGAATTACTATGATGCGTTGGTGTTCCAAGTGAAGAAGCGATAGACATGAGATTATTGGAATTGTGATTATTATTTGTTTGATTAGTTATATTACTACCAGTACCAGCTACTGTAGCTGCATTCATAAGACTCCCTTTACCAGCACCAGCTAGATGAGAATTTATTTGTTAATTTTTCATTGATTTAAAACACTAGACTATTGATTTTATTGATTTTTTCTCTTTGAGTAAGAAGAATTTTCTCAGTTGGAAACTTGATAATTTTAATTTGAGTTAGATATTATATAGACATGCTCGTGAAACAATCTCACCTTTTTTAACTATAGAAGAATTTCAATGTTTAGAGCTAACTTTTAATCCTTATTTTCAAAGAAAAGAAGAATATTTCAAAGATTTAGCAAAAATAAGGAATGGTATAGGAGACAGACAAACAAGAAACACAGATGAAAGAGAAAAGGATCAATATTTTAATACCAAAATTTTCTTAATATGAACATTTACAATGATAGTGAAACATTCTGTGACTTTGAAAAATTCATTTTTCGATCATTAGAAAATATTTCATAAAGAATTAAGAGAGAAGGAATAACTTTGAAGCAGAATCGATAAAAATATTTTCTTGTATGAGCATGTCTGTGAATAAACTCAATACTCCCACAAAGTCATCACAAAAGAAGCAGGAGGAAAGGAAAGTATTCTTGATGATGAAGAGAGAAATCCACATCTCAAGTCAGTCAGTTATATATTAATAATAATACGAATTATAATAATACAATATAAAAGAGTATCCATAGTCTATGATCCATTTGACATATCAGCCTTATGGTTACACACTTGTATGAACGAATATGAGCATATAATAAATAGATATTAAATATATTCTATACAGAATACGATAGGATGAGAGAAATTATTATTTTCCAGTGTTGGCTGTTCAAAAAAGGAGTAAAGTATTATAAAAAGAGAAAGAGAGATCATTGCTGTGTTATTATTATTTTATTATAATAAATTATATGATTAATCAAGAACATTAGTCTAGTCCTCCATATTTCAGCTTACCCTTCATGAGGAATTGATCTAGAATTATTTATTTTATTACCTAATTCATATTGACAACAAGATGTAGCTTTTTTCAATTAGACAAATTTAAATTTTTATAGTTTAAAAATACATAAATCGGTTTGATTATCTAAAAATGGTAATCAAATCTCCCATAAAAATTATGAATAAACATTGTAGTTGAAAAGAGAAAAATAAATTCATCTAAAATAAAACAAAAGAAGCATATGACTAGAGCATCAATAATATGACCTAAAAACTCATTTATAGGCGCTTATAAAAAGGCATTATTTTGGGTCATATTTCATTTAGACAGAATTTGAAAAAAAATTTAATTTAATGCAACTTGGTTTTGTAGCTTTTGGCACGGTTAGAAAAATAAAAAATAAAGCATGCTGCGTGACGTAATCAAAATGTGAATCATGGGAAATCAAAGAATGAATATTATTGGTCAATAAGATTATAATTATCCTAATTAGGTATGGTTACATTCTATGCATAGTAAATTTGGAAACTCGGAAAGTTTCGAAACTAACTAGGGAATTTTGAAACTGAGTAATGAATGGATAAAATAATAAAACTACAATTATAATGATATAGAAAGAATTATTATTTATCACTAGGGCCTCAATAAAGTACTATTTGGTATATTTTTACTCTAGACAAAGGACTGGCTGAGTTGCAATAATCTGAAGAAAAAATCTGCCCATCTTATCTCAATTTAAGAATAGCTGGTACTATTTCTGCACTAAATTGTTGTCCCGGTACTTTTTTGTGCTATTTTTCTGAATCAAGTCTCAGAGTATAGTATTCTTTAACTAGTAAACGACCAATCAGAAATATTGATGAATTGGTAACTAAATTCATCGTGTAAGCTAGTCAAAATTATTCCATAAAATTTAAAATTTAAACTAAAAGGATTTATTTTGTAAAATATGCGCTATAACAGTTAAATGATGAAAAATATTTGACAAAAATCAGAAATTTTGATGACACAAGATTTAAATACACCTAATTAATATGAAGATCAAGGAATCGAATTTGATCAAGATTTTTTGGAATCTAGATCGTAGGTTCCACTTTCAGGATCTGAAAAAAAAATTTTGAAAATAAACAAATTTTAAGAAAGTTATAGCATATTTCAAATCTGGCAATGTCGCCGAATTTCCTTTTTTTTAAACTTTGAGTTGATAATTTTTGTTGATTTTTAAGATCATGATTAGTCAAAGAAATCAAATATACTGATTCAGATTTTGAGAATCCGCCCCTCTTCTTGTGAAAATCGAATTTTGATTTTTTGAACATTTTCACTACCTGAAAATCGATGAAATTTTGATGATTCAAGATCCCTGGAAATTGGCGAGTCCATTCAAATTTTTATGGTCATAATCGGTTTCTTTGACTAATCATGATCCTAAAAATCAACTTTTGATCACTCTGACTTTCAAATCAACAAAAATTATCAACTCAAAGTTTAAAAAAAGGAAATTCGGCGACATCGCCAGATTTGAAATATGCTATAACTTTCTTAAAATTTGTTTATTTTCAAAATTTTTTTTTCAGATCCTGAAAGTGGAACCTACGATCTAGATTCCAAAAAATCTTGATCAAATTCGATTTCTTGATGAAAAAATTCATTATTTAGTAAAAATCATAAATTCCCATCTTCATATTAGCTTTACTTCTAAATTTCGCAAGAATTTACTATTTTTCCAAAGTACTATTTTTACTCAGAATCTCTTAAATTTTCTTCTTATTTTTCAGTTTATGAGAAACTATTCTTTATTTTATTCGGTACTATTTTTGAGGCCCTATTCATCACTAATTTTCCTTGGCCTTTCTCTTTGTAATTTTTCATGTCTGGTATAATACCTCTTATTCCTACTGACCACTTTGTTTTCTTAGAGATTTTAATCTAAAAAGTATTTTGTTTACATTCTTAATATCTGTGATTATATGAGTCAAGTATCGTCCTACCTACTTTTTCATATTCACTTTGTTTTTGAATCATTATTATAAGCCTATTCAGTTAAAATATTTTTCGTCAAACTCCCCGAGTTTCAAAATTTACGACAGCATATGTGACCCAATTCGCCCCCTCAATATTACTTTTCCATTAAATTTAATTTGATCAGTTTTCTTAGTTTTTCATATTGAACTTTGGCTAAAGCATTATTTTAAAATTGCAATGAAAAAAGCAATTCATCCCAAAATTTATAATTATGGTGGATGGTCAGTTATAAAGAGAGATGATCGGACATTTTGATAGGCGATAAAATTTAAGGGAAAATTATTCTCTTCAACGAAAACGATGATGATTGAAAAAGTGAAGTTAAAACCATTTCTGACAACGCTAAAGTAATTTAGAAAAATCAGCCAGAATCTTGAATTTAAAATGTTTCAAACTTTTGTCAGTAAATGAAGAAGTAATATCTAGATTATTTTTCAAAGATTTTTTAACATTAAACTCCTCAAGTATCATTATGGTGGGGATCTGAATTACTACTTCTAAAGTAGTGCTCTACTCAAAAGAGAATAACAATAATATGGTTATAAATAAGATATTTGAATATGAAACTAATAGATAAGTGAATTAATGACAGACAAACATGAACAAGATTACAAGTACTAAATAAAATTATTCTAAAACCAATTGAATAAGGAGAAATAAGAGAAAGAGAGAGAGAGAAAAAACAAGACATGATGAGACATGATTACAATTTATTTGAAAATGAGCCAGAAAAGATATGATGATTACATATGAGTGGATTTAAGGAAAATGTTCATTTCACATCAAATAAGTAAGTACATACATATCCATTCATTCATAAAGTAAAGTTTTACTCTATTTATTTCAAGAATATCTCAAGTGTATGAGAGAAATAAGAATCCATCAGTTTACAGTTTATGTTTAAAAACTTTAACATGTAATTTACCCTCTACTCATCTTAATCAATTCAATGGTATTGAAAATACGTATGTATACTAGGAGTATGGTGTTTGTCTTGCTTGTATAATTTCTAAAAATTTTCTGCTAGTTTCTCTAATTCTCATTCTCTTGATAAGTTTGTAGGATTCATCTTTTTATTCAAATTTGAACAAATTTTAAAATTTAAATGAATAAAGGAAAAATATGAATGAATCACAAAAAACCTCGGAGAATCAAAATGTAGAAAAAATATCCCAAATTACATCATTGTTGATTTATGATCCATGATGAACATTATTTTATTGACTATTCCAGAAAATTGCATAATATTGCAAAAGATATGAACTAGAATGATTTCTCATTCAAAAGCATCTAAATCTTTCATTGTCATATAATCAATTTTCAATACGATAATTCTACAAAAATCTAAATCAAAATCCGCAATAATAATAAGAGTTGTATTTCCCAGAATACGCTAATGTCCCATTTATTAATTCATCATCGTGATAATAATTTACGAAAAGAATAAATATCGACACCACTTACATTTTGAGCCGGCGACTAGAATTTTAATTTGAAAAAAGAACATCATAAAGTATACTGGCTTCCAGATGAAGAGAAAGATGTATTTTCACACGGAGAGAAACCATATCTCAGGGAATTTATTAAAAAGATCTTGAAATTTGTTCCACCTATATTTTTATTCAACTTGATTTAAATTAGACATTTCACTTCCTTGTTCTTTTAATTTTTTAGCTTTTAACGAGAAAACATGATTTATTATTAGAAAGAGCACCAGAGAAAAATCCTCAGATAATAATACAATAGTAGGGAATTTTTTCAACAATAGAACACAATGTGTATTCTAAATGATAGCAGTTGCGATACAGTGTATGTTATAACAGTGAGGGTATAAGCAAAAATTGTTTGTATGTAAAATATATGAATGTACCTTGGATATATGAGTGGATGGATCAGACAATGCCAAGGTAAGAGAATCAAACACAAATCGAATCATAAAACCAAATAAATCTTTTCCCATATCTATTGTGTATAGGTAAGAGTAAGCAACATGAGAATGGTCCACCAATGCCAAAAATATCGTTAGAGTCAATACCTCATTCACACACACTTAAAATCTTCGTTCTTTTTCATCCCATAGTCTCATGATTATTATTGTTATTTGTGGAATTGATATATATTTGTTATTATAGTATTGATCTCTTGTCGATAGAAATGAAAGAAAAACTAAATTAAAATAGAGGGAAAGAAAGAACTGAAAGCGAGATTGAGGCATGATAATTCTTTATAATTTTCGTGATCCTCTTCCATTCAATTTTTTTCCTATCTTTTAATCTTTCCTTTCTTCTTTCCTACCCTTCATTTTACTATCTTGGTGTAATGTTGAACACGCTCCAGCTCATTTTTATATCAAGTAAATATATGTATATGAACATGATACATACCAAATTCTACACCTATATCTATTCATCGAAAAATGTATTGCATTTTTGACTTTTCTAATCATGTATAATTCAATGATTACACAATATAATTATTTCGAATTGGTAATAGACAGAAAAGTGAACTCACTAGAGAAATTTCTTGTGGCCAACATTGTGGTTAGAATGGCTCCCTTAAGTAATAAAAATGGACATCAACTAATTTGCTAGCTTCTTAATCATAAAAATACTAACCTTTAGTTTCCTTCGAGCATTGAACTTCTTCAAGCATTCCACAGTTTCTTGTCTATGCATCATGGAAGCAACTCTGTCCCGTTGCTAATTGAAAAAAGTAAATAAATAATTCAAGATCATATTTTTTTGGTGTAAAATTTTCTCTCTTCTCAACACGATTTCTCAGTTATGTAAGGCATTTTTCAACTTGGCTCATAAGAGAGTGTAATAGAGAGAGTAGATTTAAGAAATTTAAAAGCAGAAAGGCAAAATGAATAAAATGTCCACATCATTTATATAAAATTATTCTATTTGGAAGTTTAGGAGTAAAAATAGCTTTAAAATTTTATTGTTGCATAAAGTTTTGTATTCTTTGGAGGGATGGAATAATGCTATTTCTTAGTAATTCAGATCAGGGGTAATACTTCTGTTCAGCACTTACGAATATCCATGGATTCTTAAGAGCATCTGCTGCAGTTATTCTTTTCCCTGGATTCACTTCCAACATTCTATTGATTAGTTTTTTGGCTTCTGGTGTCACTGTATCCCATTCGGGAGACGGATACTGAGAAAATTGGGAAAAATAGGATTAATTTTATTAAATTGCCAAAACTTTTAATCTCACATCAAATGCTCCACTTTTAATCTGAGTGTACAATCGATTTTGATCTTCATCCCAAAATGGAGGATATCCAACAAGAAGAATGTACAAAATTACACCTGTTTGATAACAAATAAATAATATTTTATAATATGGGGTTAAACTGGAAAAAAATTTTACTTACCACAGGCCCAGACATCTACTGGCTTTCCATATGGTTCTCGTCTCAATACCTCGGGGGAAAGGTACCCTGGAGTTCCAGCAAATCCTGAATTGGAAAATGTTTAAGATGAAATAATTAAGAAAAAGGAATCATTTACTAACCATGCCAGCCAGGGATATCTCCTTGAACATCAATAGCTAGACCGAAATCTGCAAGTTTCACTGCTGCTCCTTTTGTTTTACTGGCAAGTAGCAGATTTTCTGGCTATAATTTTAATAGATCAGTATAGCATTTAGCCAGAGAATAAATTTATTCAACTTAATAACCTAAACGAAACTTGATTATATACCAGTTGTAGCTTTTTAGTTAATATTCTATACTTTCCTAGTAGTAGTTGAAATTCAACATTGTTGAACTAACGATGATACTAAAAGTTGTGTTTAGGTTATCAAGTTGAATAAGTTTTGTCGCAGTGCATATTCCATTAGCAGGGGAAAAAGATATTGACAATATTCATTCAGAACAACATTGGTAATAATTATTTGTATTGTGAAATGACATGGAAATGAATTATTAAAACACATTATATAATAGAGACGATGTAAATGATCCAAAAATGGGATGCAGTAAAAATTATTAAGTAGTATTCAGTGTCAATAAAAAGCATGCACACAAAGACAATTAGAAGGAGAAAATAAAACCATTTTGAGGCAAGGAGAGGTCTTCAAACCAACCTTCAGGTCTCTATGAACAATATTGTTTTGATGACAATAGTTCACACTTTCCAATATTTGTTGCATACAGTTACTATGAGAGTAAATTGTACAATTATTATATAAAATTTAAATGATAAAATTGATTGAATAAACTTGAAAAAAACTATTAGATTGACAAATTAATTTCGAAATTTTTAATAAAATAAACTTGATTACCTTAAGATCTCGATGTATGATGTTAGCTCTATGTGTAAACTCAACGGCTAGCAATATCTGATAAATTGTGTAACTAATTTATTCATTAAATTGAAATATTTTACTAATGAAAATGGATAATTTACCTGGCATCAGATTCACTGTAAAATTCTCTTGCGACGATATCCTCAAAAAGTTCACCTCCAGTGACCCTTGTTTAAGAATTAGAAATGAGAAATTACAAATCAAAAACTAAATAATGAAATCCTTCATCTTGAATAGTTTCATGAAGCCTGACAATGTTTTGATGCTTGAGAAGGCGGCATATTCTTGCTTCTCTTTCCAGTTTTTGCATATCTAAAATAAAATATTTTTTCTACCTCTAGCTGATAATCTTTTGGTGTTAATAATCTTTGCAGCGAATTCAAGACTAGTTGATAACTGAACGCATCTTTTGACAATAGAAAAAGCTCCTCTGTAATAAAAATAGTTAAATAAATCAATAGATCCGATTTCAAGAAAACACACCTTCCAAGCTCTTCTTTTAGATCGTATAGGTCTATGAACCTAGGTGCAGCCATTTTCTAAAGAAATTTTGAATCCGAGTAATATTGATAATGTAACTAATTTTTTTAGTTTCTAATATTTTAAACAATGATTGTTATCAATATCTTTTACTTTTGTTTGATTAATTCAAGCTATAAGAAAATTTATTTGAAGCCTTCCTCCGTTAAATGATCAAGGCTGGTTGACAGTATTATGAGTCAAATTAAAAAGGTTCTACATGATGCCAAATATCAAAGTCATGATATTAATTCACAAATCAAAAGTTTTGAAAGAAAAATAGACAACACCAAGAAAGCAATTGCTTCAGAGAAACAAAAAAATGACTATTACCTCAAAAAGATCCAAGAATTTGAAAGAGAACTTGCCACAATTTCTTCCCTGAATAACCATGTGGATAAATCTGAAAAGTAACTTGAATAAATTAGATTTTAGATACAATGAATCTCAAAGAATTATTGAAAATCAGATTAAACTCTTGATTAAAGAAAGAGATGACACTAAGAATATTCTTCATGAAATCAAAGAAGAAAATGAAATGATTCGTTCAGAAGTAAAATGCTCTTTGAATCAAAAGGATTTCGAGTTTAATACAAAAATCATGAAATTTCTCGTTGACGCTGATGATGAATTGGTACAAAAACTTCCTGATGATTTGAAAGAGGAACTCTTGGAAAGAAATCAAAAAGATCTTCTAGACACAATTGAAGCATATTTTGTCCAAAAAACTGTAGCAAACAAGGAAAATCCAAATATTTCATTGCAAGTTAATAAGAGTTACAGTGGCAACGATACTCATGTTAATCTTTCCATATTTGATGGTTCAATTTTAAGACTATAACTTTTTGATAGATTTTGTATTTGATCCTAATAATTTTTTATTAAAAATTGTTTCTGAAATTTGCATAATATTTCTATTTACAGTGTAATCTATTTTACCTCACCCATCTATCAAAGCTTTCTTTAGAAAATCTTATTTTAAAAAAGTTACACATTGTGTAATACACAATGTATTATATTTTGATTAATATTATTTTTGTGATTTTTAGGAGAATGTAGAATTTCCAAAAGAAGCCCACAGTTTTCTCAAATTTTTACAGTGATTAAACTATCGAAATTCAATTATACTTGCAAATTTTAGTAAAAGTAGATTTAATTGGAATATAACTAAGCTTTTTGAAAAGCCTCTTCCACTGGATGACTTCCAGGCATTTTGTAATCATTACTAATCTTATTCAGTGGATGGATCTCATCATAATTCATAAGAAATCTTGAACAGGCTTTCAAAAAAGGTTGGTTATATTCAAGTTAAAACAACTTCTACCCAAATTTATCCAAGATTCATTATTCTTTCCGCCATCAAAGCAATTTTACATTAGCAAAATTTATATTCTATGTTTTTACCTTTTAAATGCATAATTACTTTAGAGTAATAACACAAAAATATAAATTAAACCAAGTAAATTTCGAATACAATCTGTAATTATTATCAAAAAAGTAGAATTATACGGTTCTTTCATATTTCTAACTGTCAATAGCCAATTCAGTATTATATTTACCAGTGGAATGATATTTCCTATTTATCTATTTTATTTTATTAAGTTTCAATTAGCTTATGCTCTATGAACATTTCCAGCCAAACAGATAAATGTGGAAAATTTCACTGAAATTCTTAAATATCATTGGTTAATGAGATAACAAATTACTTCTTATACTTATCAATGTAATGGGTAGATAAGATTAGATTTTAGTAAAATAACTCACAAATCATGTCTCTTTCTGTGTAATTATGAATGAAAGCTTGCTTAATTCGACTTCTAATGCCAGTTGTACAAATATCCGTCTTGGATCGGAATTTTATGGTCATACTTTTTTAACCGCCTTCAGTTTATTTACTAATGTAATTACAATATGGGTCATATTTCCAGAGAGGAAGAAAAACACTCCCAATTTCCTCATGTTAATACTGGCTTTTGTGGATTTCATATGTCCAATTTTATACTACCTATATTATTTTCTAAAGATTACTTGTTTTACAAATATTGTCTTTTATTTGATGCAGGTGGCAAAAACGTATGAAAGTTATGTGATTGTTCTTATTTCAATTGATAGATTTATTGCCATAAAATTTCCGCTTAAATCAGGAATCCTCTGCAATTTGTTAAGAATCAAAATATCTCTTGTAATTATTTTGCTGGTAATGTTTTGTATCAAAGTTCCATCATTTAAATTTGCTCATCACTTTGAAGCATATGTGGACCCCTTTATCAGCTATTATATTCCTTTATTATCCATTTTAATTTTCAATTTTATTCTGATAAAAGAATTATCACGACAGTCAAAGGGAGCCCTAACAACTGGAATTGGCATTGATGTTAAACGCATAAAGCAGAATCATCGGCAACATCGTCACAGGAATGTAACTATAACATTAATTTGTATTGTCGTAATATTTGTCATCCTAGAGACTCCAACAACAATTTATATAATTATTGGTCAGGAAAATTCAGTTTTCTATAGTGTCTGCTTAATTTGTAACAGTATCAATTTCTCAATCAACATATTTGTCTATGGACTGATTGGGAAAAAATTCCGGCAACTCTTGAGGAGAAAAATCCAAAATCTATTCATTTCCAACAATAATAAATCAGTCAATATTGTAACGCAAACAGTTACGATTCCCTATGACTCTGTTACTTTATCACAAAAGGGTAAGTTGAAAAGATTTGAATTCCTTGAGATTTTTTTATCAGTGTAATTAGTATTAAAATGATGGTATTCATTAATCTCTGTGTATCATCTATTTTTCCTCCTAGAGCCAAGTTTATATTTTTTAAACCATTATTTTGAACCGAACAAAGTACCAGTATGATTAAAGTTGGATAGTCTCTATAAATTATCTTTACACCAAGTGTTTATTCTTTTAGATTCTCTTGCATAATTAGAATGTTAGGGCGAGGATTATGTATTCTTATCCATTCTTCTTCTACGCATGAAATCCTTCTTGCGTGCTTAACATACCCATATCATGTATTATTATTATTATGTACTGTGAAGTTAGAAAAGGTGAATTCTTCCACTTTTCAAATTCAGCTACTATCTTTTTCCATAACTAAAACCAAATAGTATATATCTACAAGCTTTTTTACACAAAGTAGACATGCAAAGACCTACCCCTAAATTTTATCTCAACTGAATTAAAGTCTTTGAAGAATAATACCGTAATCAAGTTGTATTAAAAGTATTTATTATTTCTGTCATACTTGAATCAATCAATCCCTCATCTCCTTGAACTGATGGTTAAGTAATACTTATTAGAGTTGATCTCAAAAGATAAATTGACAAGTTACTACTTGAATGATTAACTTTTTTATAATTTCTTTCCTATTTTGCAGTACGAGATAATCATAAATGTCTTCACTATCATTAAAAGAGAAATGAATTCAGTAAAGACAGTAAAATTACACAGATAAAATACTCATACCTCCACTAATACTGCAAGTTATAGCTTGATACGAGCCAATACTACTCATGATTCAACTGGTTGAAGATCAATAGCAATGAAAAGTCAAAGATCACTACAACAGCTAATGGTCATTGTTATTTCTACCTCATGTACGTGATAGACTGAATGATGATCCTGATTAAACATTCAAAACTGTATTTACAAATAATGAAAGAATAACTGAAAAAATTAAGAGAGCATTATTTTATTTTAAAACACAAGATGAAGAAGAAAAAAAGTGTTCAACAAATAAAACCATCTTTCTTGTTGAAAAACGGAATTTTCATTTCACAAAAGAACACACCGAGAAAGAGAATATGCCCACGTGCAGTAAGGTGTATTTGAAGATTTTGCGCCTCACAGAATAAAAAGAAAAACTTGGAAATTTACTACAATATTAATGAAAATAATTAAATTTAAGAGAACACATTGAGAATTAAAAGGAAAGAATTCATCTGAGAGGGAAAGAAAATGTTAATTAACTTTTTTTCCACTCTCTTAGGAATAAATACAGCTGTTTTTTTTTCGAATTTTATCATACTCACCTTATGGTGATTATTAGACAAAACTTGGTTCTCTTTTTAAGCATATAAATTTTTACTCTTTCCAGTCAACTGAAATTTCCAATTTTTAAACTTCTTATCAACACTGCGTGGATAAAATTTTATTAGTATTATGATTAGTGTCGGTGAAAGCTTGACCAAATCCCCTGATATCTGAAATTTATTATTTTCAATTTACAATAATATGTAGTATCACTTGATTTTAATTCAGACTTTTGACATTAAAGTAAGAGTAAAGTGTGTGAGAATTTCTCTTATGGAAATTGAAAAATCTTCATTCCTGAAAGTTGATCCATCATGGATTATGAGGGAAATTTGATCAGAGAGACAATGGAAAAGTTACATTGGATTGAATCTTTTTTTTTCAATCCTAGTAACACGATAAATACTAATTGAGCTTGTGTGAAATAGAAGCTAACTGAATTCCATTCAATAATAATTTTAGGATTTCCTTATCGGCAAACTTTATTCAAATTTTTGGCTAATTAATGGAAAAAATCGATGGATTGGCCATTGGTTATTCGACGAGGGAAAGTTTCCTGTTACATATATGCCTTTATTTTTGAAATAAATTTTTCAAAAGTATCCATTATGAATAATTTTATGTATCCTCTGAAAATATCATTTAATGATAATGCATTTATGCGAATATTCCTCTGCGTACGTCAAAGATTTATGAATTTCTCTACATACAATGTCTTTATTCTGTGAGCAAGTAAGAATGGATTTTTGAAAATACGAATTTTTTCAAAAATTTGAATCTTCTCCTTACGAATTGTATTTGTTTATGTTATAAAAATGGATTATAAATGTATAAATAATTTATTTTATTATCCTCTCATTGAATTCGTTAAGAAGGGACTAAAGTATTTTCAATATAGAATCTATATTATAAATGAATGACTCATGATGTGACACTTGTTGATTGAAAATTCTTGCATATGATTACCTTGCAAAATTGAAGCTTCTTTACAAATCATTATCGCTTGTGACAACTTTCCGTGAGTTTATTCTTGGAATAATATTTTTCTTTACTTCAATTTAAACCATTTTAAATTCACTATAGATTTGTTATGAATAAGGGAAAATAAGAGAACATGAAAAAATATTTGCAAACTTAGATACAACTGCTTTTATCAATGGGAAGCAGGTGAAATAAGAAAATTTTTCTTGTCACTTGTTCGATTTAACAATATATAATTGAATTATGTAATACATAATATGTATGTATAATTTGTTAGTCTATAGTTATCAAATGCGGAAGAATTTCTCCAAAAACGTTTTGACTCTCTTCAAATTCAAAATTTTTGAAAAATGATTCCCAATTCCTGGTCCGATTTTTCTAGAAAAAGTTAACAAAATTGTTTATTTTCTTTAGTGGTAAAATTTATTAAAAAGTTTTTTGCATCAGGGAAATTTAATTTTTATTAATTCTCAAACAAGTCAACATCTTCTCGTACTCTTTTGGTATTTATTAATTCGGACTTTGTAGTGCAGTCAATTTCACTGATAATTACTTGAGGTCTGTGTCTAGTTCTCATTGGCCAGTAAGAAATAAACAAATTTTCAATTTATCCTTAAATCTACATCATTGAAATTTCTTCTCTATCATTTGTATCAGGAAATTGTCCTAGCACGAGTAATAACAAAAATATCTCGGTTATTTCGATATAGAACGAAACTACATCTTAAATTTGATAGCTGACAGAAAAGATTGAGTTATAAAACTGAAAACGAAATATTGAAAATAATCGATTTTGACTAAAATTCTAATCCAACAATATTAGATAGATATAACCATGGAACCCTCTCCCCCTAAACCAATCAGGTCCATGAGCAGAATATTCTTTTAAAACTTTTCTCAAAATAGATTTCTAGACTGAGCATAATGTTTTTTTCCTTTTTAGAATGCTCTACATTTCTATTAAGTTTAATCGAGAATGAATGAATTATTACGAATCTACAGTTGTATAATGAAATTATTTTTTGTTCAGCAGTTATCAATCAGAAATTGGGTCATTTTCTGATCCAAAACCACGCTATCTTTGAAGCTTTAGAAAATAGAGTTCAGGCGATTGCGTATTTGAATTCTACGGGTATTTTCATCTATGACACTGGAAATTAGGTCTTCAAAAAAAATTTTTAAACAAAAATTAAATTTTTGGAAAAAAATTTTCTTTGAATTAATATAGCATAGTATTGAATGGAGGGGGGAGGTAAACGAAGTATTTTCTTGGGCTGAGATGAACAATAATGAGTTGTTAAGATGATGTGTGATAGAAATAACCCAGTTAAGAGACTTTAAGCTAGTAAAATAGTTTCCATCCTAGAATACTGTATACCATGCATACCAGGTCAAAATTCAATTAGCTATCGACTATCTCAACTTTTTGAAAATTTTTATTCCTTAAAAAATACAAATTCCTCAAATCATCATTTTTGTATATTCGAATAATAAATAAATAGACTTTAAATAACACTCTTTCTTTCTTAATGGCTAGAAAGAGATTCAGTATTTACAACTTTCAAAATTCTAACATGTCCGATAAATATAATACAGAAGCGATAAATTACATGATCGTTTGTCTCAATTACATTTCCTATTTTTTTCCATTTCGCCTAGCATAATACTACTTCTTAAGTAATTTTATTATTTGGAACTTTTACATCACTTAGAACTTGTTCTGATAAAAATCTTTGTGGTTGAGACTATCATTAAAATTATTATGTCTTTCCCGAAAATATTAAATCCGAATAACACCGACTCTTTTCCAAAGCCTCTTCCAGACGTTTCCGTACTGAAATGGTCAGCAACCTCCTCTTTGGATGAAGTCCTCAATAGTCATATTGGTTCAAAAGCTCCCTTTTTGAATCTACAACCAAGAAGAAGAAGAAGAGCAATGCACCTGGTGAGTATTTTTAATAAAGTTTAATTTATTCTGACATGAAAATTTCACGTGATTTTCAATTGAACTTAATCTCTTATGAAGATAAAATTAGATTTTAGATAAAAAATTTCAGATCAAGTAATGGGTAAAGTGTTCAACGTACGCAAACGCCGAATTATTAATCTGTTGAATTGCATAATTTTTGTGCTAATCTACCAGAATTAATTAGATTCCTATGCATTAGTATAGTCTGTCTACCAACATATTCAGAAGAACCAGTTATCTTTTCTCGTCACAATAGAAACGAAAATTTAAATGTATAAATATTTGTTTGCTAAAAATATAATTGATGGAGTTGTATCATACGCATTGAGAAAAAATCTTTACAAAGGGATAATTGCACCATAGCAATTGGTTCGTATTTTTTTCTCTTTTATCCCTTCTTCTTCCCCACTCCCCCCTATCAATGTGTATATGTTCATTTTCTTTGAATCCAAGTATCTTTTTGTATGGACGATGATAAAAAGAGATACAAGCCTAATTATACAGAGCAAGAGCCTGGAAATTTTGATCGAAAAAAACGAAAACTAATTCTGAATACTTTTCCCTTTAATGTCAAAATCTGATATCGACATTTTATTATGTTGTCGATGTAAAAATATCGGAAAATTTACTAGGTAGAATCTGTTATGCAAGGGAAAATCTTTGGTATGTTCATTGATTCGAATCAATTCATTGACGATTGACAGTGTTTCTTGATGAGCGCGAGACATGAACTTTTTTCTTGCATCAAAACTGTAATTTTCTCATCAACATTTGTAGTTGAGCTGAGCAAATATTTTCACTGTCATGTTGTTATGGTTATTGCAATTTTGTAACAAAAACTATCGATAAAAATAAAATTTAATTTTCTCAAGTGATTTTCAAAAATTACTTTTTATCCTAGTTTTTTTGGTTAACTAAAATCAGAAATTTCACATAACCCACTCTTATTTCTATTAGGAGGTTAATTAGACAGACGTACAATATACAAAGTGAGCTGAACCCTTCCTTCTGTTTCTTCTGTATGCTTTAGATATATATTCAATCTAATCTTTATTGATTCATAAAAAATTGATTACCGTCTTGTGTTTTAAGAGTTTGTTGAAGGGTTGAAGAAGCTATCTCATGACGACCACTGATGAAAGGTTTGTAAGATGATTTACCCCCTAGCAATGAATTGGAGATAGAGGGGTGAATTAAAATAAAAAATAGAGAATGAATAATCATAATTCTTTCAATGAGAATTTCATCAAGATTACTTTCTTCTTTTCCCTTCTTTTTCTCCTTCATTCTCTTTCTCCCTCTCTAGAGTGCATAAAATTCAACATAACAGACGTAGATTTTTCTTATCTTATTTCATGTCTTTTCTGATCAAGTTAACGAGATATTGTTTCCTCCTAACTTATTTTCAGTTTCACTTTCGAAATTGAAAAGATTCTTTTGAAAAATGTCAAATAATAATTATAACGACAAGGCTTTCATTACTCTGATTAATTTCCCTTTTCTATACAGGAATTAAGATAGATTCATTTACTCCATTCATTGAGAACATCATTCCAGTAAAATAGTATATTCTCTCTCTTGGACATTGACATTTTTGGTTTCTTTCTAAAATGCATTCAAAGGGTAATCTATGTTGAGATCTCCTTTTCTCCTTAAAAATGTTCAGTAAAACACATAGATGAAGGCTTCATGGTTGAGTAGACTTTAAATGCTTTCAAATCTTTTGTCAAATTGCTCATATTTCAATAACAATTAAATTTCCGATATAATTGCAAAAGTAATTTTCTACGTCAAATAAGAATTACATTGTTTTTTTTATTCCAAAGCCGGAAAGAGATAATAATAGGAAAGAACAATGCATATTTCTGACCACTAGCTATAGGTTGTTATAGGAATTATTATTATTAGGTGAATTTAAAAATAATCAAAATTCGTTCAATGACTAATTAAATCAAGATGGCTCAATCATTTTAATCCTTTTTGCATTACACTCCATCATTGATCAAAGTTTCCTGATGTGATTTTTCCGAATGATCTAGCACCCTTTTTATCATGCTCATTCTCTGAGAGAGGCCCAAAATTAGGATAAATCTTCTATCCTCTAATACCACAAGATGAATGTTATAATTAATTTGGACATTTTGAATAAGGTAAATGTGGTGCCTAAATTCCCTTGGAAGGGTTAGGGAGTTGAGTCTGATTCTTTGATGATTAAATTTTAGCATTAGCCATTCTGAATGTTTTAAGAAAATTCTAATTATTATTCCCACTCTCTCTCTTGATTGATTGATTGAAAAGGAGTATCACCAGCTGGTTTAGTAGACCCCTAATTGAATTTGAAAGATTTACCTATACTACTACTTTTTTTTGTGCATTTGAATTTTCTTGATGAGCCTCGTGCATTTCAATATCAAGTCAGGATAGAATAATTTGGTAAAGTAGAATTAAATGTAAATAATTATAAATATTGGAATATATAATAGCTATTATTATTATATATGTTACCGTTAATCTTGTTACTCTTGATAGTCTTGAGACTACCTGATAGTCTTAAGACTAACGGAATGGTTTGTTAAACTTGTTACTCGGTAACAAGATTAACTGAAATATTCTTCATATACTGGATGAACTTCAAGCCAGTAGACAATCCTTCATTCAGTGGGATGATCTTCTTTCCATTTAACAAGCATTTTTTCAATGTCTTGATTCGCTCGTTCAACAGATCCTTGGCTTTGACTATGCCTTGGTTTACCATGAACATATTTAAGACCTGGCCAATATTTACTGACACTTTACACCAAAGAATTTTTAAATTCCCTTCCGTTGTCCGATTGAAGAATCTTAGGAGGTCCAAAATCAAGAAATATGTTGTATACTTCCAAAGAGCTCTTATTATCTAAAGGTGCACATATTTAGTGAAATGATCTTGATACACAAATATGAATTTCTTCCTATTATCAGGAAATGACTGCATATCAATCAGATCAATTTGTACACGTTCATTAATTGCTGAACTGAAATTATTATACAAATACATATCAAATATGACGGCCTAGTAGAACCGGAAAGACTAAATTTAGGATATTTTCAGCTTCAGAGTAGCTTTTGGCCAAGTTAGAAGATATTTTTTCGTAGAAATAAGTTTGACGGCTTAGAAAATTTATTTAGCTTCCTTTTGAGCCATATACCGACTAGGTACGACAAAAAAATTTTCTTATGGATCTCTTTCAAGTGTAAGTGTTTTCCAAAACTTTCAAGGGTCATAACTTTTTCAGGGAGTAATAAACAACACTAATAGCACCATTGAGTTCAACATGAAAAACTGACTTAGAACTGAAATTATGAAAAAATTAACAAAAATTTACTCTAAATTTGTCGCACTGTGTAGGAGGATAATAAACTTAATTCGATAATTCATGTTCATTCAAAGGGTAGATGATTAAAAAATCGAAAAAAATGGATTTGAGTAAACATTGTGAGAAGACGAACAAAACTTGATCTACTCTTTATAAAGCTAACTTATGATGTGGAGAGGACTTTTATTAAAATAAAATTTTCTCCATCAAGAACTATTTTAAAATCTAGATTCTATTTTTCCCATATCAAATAAGGTATGCGCATGAGAATCTATCCATTTTCGATGAATGTTGATAAACAAAGAGGTTTTTGAGCAAGAAGCAATTTCATTCCAGGGTGTGTGGATGAGACATACACTTCTTCACCAGTTTTGGTGCTTGAGAAAGTTTTTGTCTGTTGAAACAGTTTTTTCTTATTATAGTCATACTTTGAAGTAGGCCAATTATTTAGAAAAATTATCTCTTGGACAATTTTTTGTCCATTTTGCTTCCCATATACAGGGAGAAAAGTATAAATTAATTTAACATTTGTTTTCTTTGCAAGAAAATCTGTCACTTTATTTCTGCTATATTTTAGTGTGTGGAAAAAATAATAATTTACCGCCTCATAAAAGAGAAAGATAAAATTTTATTTACCAAGCAGTCTAGTTGTTGATGCAATGCTCCTCTTTGCAGACTCAAATTGTCCTCAGTAGGAATGTCAGAATGGAGACTAATTAAAAATCAGTTCTTATTACGAAGATGGGAAATTTTAGACTTTGATCGATCTGTTTTTTCTCTCTCTCTAAAAAGTGAGAGATTCATCAAGTTGATTCCCAATCTGTTTTTTCCTGCTTCGAACATTTTACTCGTCAATCGCTCCCCTGTAGAGTTTCTCCAAACCAATTAAATTTTTTCTCAGAAGAATGTATAAAACTTTAATAAAACTGTAAGAAAATTCAAAACGGTTTCATGGTTTACCAGATTTTAAAATGTCAAAAGATTTATTTTACTTTCTCATTCTCTATTACTTTTTGTCAAGTTTCTAGCCTAATAACTTTAGTCCTTAGTAAGCATAGAACAATTTCATGGCCATCTAACAAGTCTGCGTGCTTCCTGGGATAATTCATCTCATTCGAGAGAGATTTGTTGGTGTTACGATTTAATCTTCTTTCTATGATGTCACTTTCAATTATAATTAATCTTTTTTAATAGAAAATTCTCCTCTCTTGGCAATATTGAATATTCTCAACAAAAAAAACATGTCATGCATACATAATATGTATCCATGTAGTAGAATCATACTTTGTACACACACCCTTTAGGCTACATCATTGGCAAAGAAATCAATGATCAATCAAGTCATGCAAACTGAGATTATATATTAATGAAATAATATTCCTCCACTAACTCGAATAATCAAAGATATCAAGTCTATTTTAAGATTCCTGAGGATTCAACAATGTTAGATTCTGTCGAGCAAAATGATTACTAGCTAATTGAAGAGAGGGTAGAAGAGAAGGCATTGTTTATTTTTTGAATTGATTCGAGTAACAATTTTTTCTCATCAAAAGGCAACGAATGAATCCGATATGGAGATGTAGATTATTTTTCCAGACTCTTATTGAATTATTATGAGCGTGTTCAACTGATACTCGGATTGATAACGAGGCTATAATTTCTCTTTGATATTTAATACAATTTTGAGTAATTCAATTGGGACAATAATTGAAAAATAGTCTGTCCGAATTAGTTTCCTCTGATTGGTTCGTGTCTGATATAAATTTGTTATTCGACCTGTATGTCTATTCAAATTAAAAATACATTGCTTTCAATTAACTTTTCCTTAAGGGGATATCACGCACATTTTTCAAATATGAGAAACAAATCACGAAATCATTTCTAACGAAGATGAAAACTCGAATGAAAGAATTAATTAATGTTACAAAATAAGAATTTATGAATAAGTATCAATTTATATCTTCTCCTTTAGTTTTCTGAGAAGCTCCTTTTTGATAAGGCAACAAAAGGAGAAATTTCAAAAGTGGCCAACTCATTGAAGATGATAACTCAAAGAAATCTTTTTGATTAAATCTCCGTTGATTTCTTGAGTCCTCTCTTTTTTATGAGTGATGATCATGCAAGGGGATAGATGAATTTAACTTCTCTATCGTGAAAAATGCTTTATATATAACCGAATAATAATTACCATGAAAACTACCGTTGATTTTACTATTTTTAAATAATTTAGCACATTTTCGAAATTGAATTCTTTTTAGTTTAGCATCTAATCGGCTCATTCCATGATGAGATTGGAAAGATAATTTTGTTCCTGACTACCAGGAGAAAAGTTGATTGAGTTTTTTTCACATCGACGCCAGCCTTTCTCTAAACTTTCTATATAACGTCAGTGCTAATCTGAGGAAATGAGAATATTAATCAAAAAAATAAGTTTGCTCGAATTTTAATCATTACTAGTAGTAGTAATATCCATATTGATAATTTCAATTGATGAGGAGTATCTTCTTTCAATTGTCCCTGTTTTTTATTTCTTCAATAATCTCTTGTTCTTCATATCTCCCTCTCTCACACACACACACATACACAGAGAGAAGTAGGGGAGAGAAGAAAAATAAACTCAATAATTTCTTATTATCTGTTCTCTCTCGCTCTCGAGTCTGAGTCGAGAGAGATAAATACTAATAGTAATAATTCATCCGAGAAAACAGTGTGATAACCATATATATATTATTATTATTATCATTACACATTTCACATAGTAGTAGTTATACAAAATTTGAATTTTTTCTCATTTTTCAAAATTATTCTTAAAAAATAAATTCTAATGGTTCCACAGGCAGAATGTAAAAATGCAAATTTTAGCTTGTCGCATTATGATTGTCAGTAATGGAAGAAGTGACATGTGAAAGGAAATCTTCAGTCTTCTCCATGACAGAGTCAAAATTCAAGTTTTTCCCTCTGATTACTCAAAAAATAGTTTTATTTTTTATGAATTGGGTTAGTTAATGAACATTTTAGTGATTTTATCTTTATTCCTCTTGAACAAGGAATAAATTAAGTCTCTATGGCAATAGAAAATTAAAATTCCACTTTGCTGATAGATTCTTGTTCTTGAGTAGTTTTATAGGCATAACCTGATCTTCCTTCTCTTACATCGCTACGGAACTAATAAAAATTTATTTTTCAAGATTCTTTTATCTTGATAAGATTTAAATCAATCAACAATTTGGGGGCGCTGACTAATGGTCATGCTGGTAGTTAGAACGACGAAAGAGGTTAGGTGAATAAAAGGTCAATCAACATTGTTGATTCAACAATGAAGAAAGAAACTTGAGTGAGAGAAAAGTCCAAAGAAGGAGCTCTATTTCGGACATACTCAACAGCCTGTTACATATCAAATATATGTTATTATTTGCCATTACAGTATTTGAAGCAGTATTGTATTGATAAATTGAGACATGTTCAGAAATGATACTTTCAATGGCAATGTTGGGAGCACAAAAAGATTGCTAACTTCATGACTGTAGAAATTATTTGTAGTTTGTTTTTTTCACTGAAACTCTATTTAGTTCTCATTGTCCTTTTTCATATTGAGAATACCAAGTCAAAATCCAATACATAAAAGAAGCTGCTTGGCTATCTCGGAATCGCAAGACCTGGTGAAAAGATTGATATTATTCCAGTGTTACTATTACATTTTATTACAGAAATGATTAGTATAAGGTTGGGGGGAATTGGTTAAAAATAAATTTTTGTTATTAGATAATCCATTTACCAATATGTTCAACAAAATAACATGAGGGTTAATAGTCTGGAATATTTTCCCAACTTGATCACGTTTCTCATCTTATTTCCATCATGAATAGACTTGACTAATAGTCAATGACTATATATCCCTCAAATCATCAGCCAATATTTTTTCCTTTTTTAGAAAACGGAAAATCAAAGCCTCGAGTTGTTCTTGTCAAACTGTTGAAGAGAACATTTTCTCTGTCTACATCACGTGAGTATATTTAATTACGTGTAATGTATGACTTGGAATTTGAGCGAACAATTCCTATTAGAATCATTAATAAATATTAATTTGAGTCAATTAGAAGATTAAATTGATCAGTTCAAGTTTTGCAAAGCAACAGGCAACTGGATTCTCTGAAAAATTTCACTCTCTCTGTACTCCAGCCTGTTTGATCACATTCTCTTTATTTTCAAATTATGATAAAATTTATCCCCCATAGCTTTATTCCCTAATCCTCTTGATGCTAAGGGAATTAAAAATGTTTTTCCCGCTCTATCTTTTTCAAAAATTATCTCTTTAGTATTTGAGATTACTTTTCCCAATTACAGTGATTTTGAGTCTCTAGACTCGAAAGTAATCTGTATTTTGTATTATTTTAGTATGTTTATCTCATTATATTTTTTCAGATAAAAAAATTAAATTCTAGTCATACACTTCTTAAAGTCGATTGATTTTGGTCAGGGATTCATAAAATGTGACAACCGAGCTATTTGTTTAAAAAATAAAGTTGAGTGTAAAAACAGGCGACTCTCGCCATTCTCGATGTCCTGGTGGAAAGTTAAATTTTTACTTTTTCAAAAGATGCCAGTAAATAAAAAGATAATTCATCTCCAGATTATTTGATGAAAATTTGTTAGCCAGGTATTCTGCAGAATTGCTAAAGCTGACAGATTTCATTCGGCAAATCTAAATACCCAGTTCCAAGATTCCATGATTTACTAGGATGTCTGCAGACTGACACAAGCAATCACGGTACCATGTACAAGCTTAAAATAGAGAGTTTTTATTTAAATTTTTTAATTCAGTTGAGAATCTCTCTATGGAATTGGGAGGGGATCATCCTTTTTTGAATTGGATTGATTAGAATTCTATCATTTCCTGATCCTCTTGAGTATTTTTTCAAGAAGCAACTGAAAATCATGAATACTATGCGTAAATTTGACTGATTTTTCAATTATTTTAAATGCAGGTGATATGTTACAAACATTAGTACCAGCTAGTATAGTTGGAACGAAACATGTTTTTTCATGCTCCATCATACGTTATCAGCGATAACTTATCACATTGTATTTATCTGGGAAGATTAGAAAACAATTGCTTTCATGTTCATTGTTATCCTTCAGATGTAAAATTTTCTGGAAGAAAAAAACAAATTTGATTTGATGGGGAAATTTGGAAACAATGTATCCTAGATTACTGGATGATAGCATATACAAAACTCACTAGATGGATTATTTTTCAAATACCGTACGAGAAATATAATATCTTGCTCTGAAAGGAATAGAGGAAAACTATTCCCTCATTCTGCGTACGTAACAATTTAGGAGTGAATTTCAAATTTATGAAATTTGAGAAGACGTATTAACACGTGTTGTTTATTAACAATAAAAATTATCGTTTTGATAATTTGTATAATTGAAATTTCTTCTGTAGTCTTTATTATTTGCTCTGCATTCCTAGGATGAAAGGAAAAAGAATTTCGAAGCTATCAGTTTATAGATTCTAACCGTTGGAAAAGAGGGAAAAGAGTTTCTTTTTTCTCGTTTCAAATTATTATTTTGGAATTAAAGAGAGACCGAGATCTGGTTGTTTTTGTTCAAAAAAGGATTAAATGTGTGAGAGACGAGATCATCTTTCAATCATTATTTGATCTGGGAATAAATTTGAATAATTCGGATCCCATGATATGCATTCATTGGCGATCTCAACTATGCAATAGAGTTCCTTTTTGCAAATTCAATTCTACTATCAACTAAAACTCTCGAATGGCAATGCGTAGTAATCAACTCTTCATAAATCATTCAAAACAGTAATTCGAATAGTTAATGTAAGTAAATGAATCGGCAATATAATCTTTCTTCGCTGTCTCTTTTTTACTCTACAGATGAGTATGCAATTACCTGTTTCTGACTCTTCTCCCTCTCTTTTTTTCTTTGTTTAATTTTTAAACAGATTTTCATTCCAAAGTTGTGTAGTTTTTTACAAGTGAAAAAGAGAGATAGAGAGAAGAGTGAAACAAAAGTGTGAAATGATAAATGACAGGTAATTCTGTTGATTCCTGTTGTATTTCTCCTCCAAGAGCATTAATTAAAATATATTTTTGGTCAATTTCAGAAGAGAAGCATTCTCTTTTCTTCCATCTGCCATTGTGGAGCATCATCAATCCTTTCTTGTTTATTTTGGACACGTGAAGAAAAAAATTGCAGTCTTTTATTCACAATTGATTTATCAAGTATTCTTTCCAGTATGCTGTATAGGAAAACTGTGTACAACTCCTTCTGATAAAATGTCCTACTTCTACTTTTTCTAACTAATCATAGTCTTGACGTCTATTGCAAGGAAGGGAAAGATAGACAAAGTTCTTTCCCCACATACATAAATAAATATGGGCTGAGTACGAGTTAATATACATGGCTCATTAGAAATGTAAGTAATTAGAATTGATTTGCAATCAAATTATTATTTTGATAACAATAAATCAGTTTCCTTGGTTTCCAATCACTCGAATTATAATCTGAGAGAGAATTAATCCCTCTTACCACAAGAAATTAGAGACATGACTGAGTCCAGTCTACCAGCCCGGGAGATGAATTGACTGAAAACTCTTATCTCCTGATACACACCCCTATTCTGGAATGGTAGAAAACTCTCCTTTTCAACTAGAAATGGGCTTTACAGATTCTGTTTTCTCGTTTCTTGTATCAAGTTTTAAAGAAATTTTTACGCATATTCTTAGGAAAATCTGTAAGGACTCGTGAATGAGTTTATGAGACGAAAAACTATCAAAGTACAACTTAATACTCTCACCATTCATTTGGTTGGAAACATTTTAAAATGATGACAGGAGATGTGAATTTACCTTTTTCTTTTCTGTCTCCATCTGAAAGGTAGAGGGAAATATGGTTTTTACTATTGAAATATTATTTTTCATAACATTTTTGTATTAATACTTGATTCAGTTTACATTGGGACATCTGGAAAACTTTTTTTGCATTATTTAATCGAAGACATGGAAAAGATTTAATTCTATACATTCACTGCAGAAGACGAGAATCTAAAATTTCTTCTCTCATTCATTGTATTTTCGCAGATCAAATCAAAATTTGGAAAAAATACGTTTTTATTTTAGAATTCTAACTTGAAATTTGAATTTTTGATCCAAAATTATCACGTCAGAGTTGAATCTGCGTCATTTCTAGCCCCAAATTCTTTCCAAAGGAAAAGTAATTATCTTGGATGGAACAGAGATGAGAAATAATTCAAGAGATTTATTTGATCCCACTATTCCAAGAGGGTCATAGACTAAATCTTGCTCATACTTTTGAAGTTTGTCAGCCAATCTGTAACTGTTCTGTTTTTCCATTGATTTTCTTTTCCTAATTAGACAGAATATTTTGTTTAGTTAATCGGGAGAAAATATTCTTTCTAATACTAGTTGATGCAGGAGAATGATATTGAAACTTTAACATTTTTCCATATTGGTTGTAGAGCACAAAAATCAAATGACCCCTAAAAATCCATCATATTATTTGGCATATTTTGCACCAA
This sequence comes from Gyrodactylus bullatarudis, assembly GCA_012064415.1. NCBI lineage: Eukaryota > Metazoa > Platyhelminthes > Monogenea > Gyrodactylidea > Gyrodactylidae > Gyrodactylus > Gyrodactylus bullatarudis. Next base: position 1,017,917 of record SSNU01000144.1, read on the forward strand.
TTTCTAATTAAAATTTCATTATTATGATGATTGATTTTTTTTTGTGGCTGTCATCATCCTCTTGAAACAGATTTGTCGTCTCTATAAAAAGGGAAGCAATGCTTTCATACCTTTCATGTTATACATGCGAGCATCCTTATATAATACATGCAGATTCTTCATATTGTATAAAATGATTCTGAATTAGAGATATATTTTTTCAATTGTATTTTTTCGGATAATTTTTCTTTCGTTAAATGATGTCTTCCCAATGAACACTATACAAGATTGTGAGTCCTAACTATTTTTATCAGGGTAATCTAAATGTTTTTTATTCTAATCTTAATTTTAATGTTCTTTCAAGTGATGAATTATATTATCAGACTTGTTACTCTAATAATTCTGATTACTATAACAATCACTGTAATTTTTATCATCCTTATTTTTTAAGAAATACTGCACCTTTCTCTCTTTTTTCTTTTTATTCAGATAGACCAATACAAGCCAGAATACAACATAGTCAGGCAGCAAGCGAACAACGTTATATTCAAACTATACAAGATTACTAATACTTCAGCAGGGGGGAGGATAATTTTATTCTTGATTCGATTGAAACACCTATGGAAATTTGATTATTCAAAGGTTAAATTTTTTAAACATTTATTTTGATTAGTGATTGAGCCTAGAACTTTTTAAGTGCTGCAAGAATCCCGATTTTTCACCAAGAACTTCAAAACCTGTCATAATCTGTAATTTATAAATCATTGAATGAGGCAAAAATTTGCAAGTACTTTGGAATTTAACAAAGTTAAAATGTTACTCGTTATTATTTGAAAGACAAATTTCAATTTCTTTAGGACTAGGTTCTTTCGTGATTCTTCAAACCCCTCCCCCTCTATTACTCTGAAACCACCAAGTGGTAATCTAGTTCAGATTAACCCCTTCTATCCCAGAGGTCGTATACGACCTCTTAATCAACTATTTTATACGATCTCTGATTTCTTATGGGTTCGAAAGGGATTAAAATCATCCTTGTGCAATGAGATAATCTTCAACTGTCAATTGATCATTAATAATCAAGGATCATATTGGAGCAAAATATGCATGTAATTAATTAATTAATACATCTCTATCCTCAATTAGCCCATGGAGCATTGCTGAACAATCCTTCTTCTTCCTTAGTATATAGACTTTCAAATGGCTTAATCTATATAGTTAGGTATATAATATGTTTCTTGTGTCTGTGGCTAAAGAATGTATGATTAATTTTCAACGTTTTTTCATTAAAAGAGAGAGAAAGAGAGAGAGAGAAATGTCAGTCAAACTTGATAATGCATTCCCTTTATATTTTCTCTCCTGAATTCAGAATAGATTTATGATTGATATCATAGAGTTTTTTTGCCTTTTGTATATGTTAAACATTGTTAATAATTATAGTTATAATTAATCGAATAATACTTCTATAAATGTGAAGTAAACAATGTTTCCACAAAATCGAATGGAAAAATATTTTCAAGAGATTCTTATGAGATGAGAAACAATATTTAGACCTAGGCTGAAGAGAGAGATATTTCGAATGCTAATAATTTATCAACAATATAAATTGGTTTATAAATAATTTATAAAACAGTTGCTCATTCGAATTTCATTCAAGTTGTCAAAAGTCATCAAGGTTCTTCTTTAATCCTTTCGAGTCAGAGGTAATGTGATTTGATTAGCAGGGCTTTCGTCACAGACTTGACTTACTAGGAAATACGGAGAAGGCTTCTTTTGAACTTTCTATCATGACTTTTTTGACAATTTTTCTCCTTTCAAATTTCAAATGGCTGAGCAAAACGTTGTAACCTATGACGCTTGTGAGTGTTATAATTATGCATTGATCTTTCAGTAAATTTCTTCTGGTTTCTTTGTACTGTTCTGCAAAAATTCCAATTACATATGCTACATCTAGGTTTTTGAAATTCTCTTTTGGATCTTTGTATGGCCGATGAAACTATTGTTGGGATTTTTTTTATTTTAGACGAAATTTTATAAAATATTTGAATTAGCTAAAAGGTTGTATACATTGTTTTTATCTGGGATGCACAAAATAAACGCACTCAGAACGAATCGAACCCAAATGCGAAATCTGTTGAATCTAATTTGAACTCTACTATTCAAATGTCAACCACCATCGTTGACACTCTTGAAGAGTTGTACAATCCCAGTAAGCCCTGACCAGTCAGTATTTTTGTTTTATTCGAGATTTTAATGCATTAGAGATTATGATTTATCAAAATAGAAAAATACATTTTGTATCTCGACTTCCATTAATTAATACAGACTATACCTTACATAGGGAAATGTGTATTGTATTGCTTAGTGAATTAGCTAATTTAACAACTACAATCGATGATTTTTATCTCTACATCCCTCCTTTTCACCGAGGCACGACGGATAAATCTAGGACATCTTTCATAAACTTTTAGTTCCTCAATCAACAAGCATAAAACTCAAATTGTTTTTCATTTTACTTTTTCTATTTTCTGAGGGATTGTTAGAAAGAGAGAGACAACTTGCGTCTCATAAATCATCATTATTCTCTCGAATTGGGAAAAAGTTGAATAATGATCATCATGATTATTTGTACAGAGTTACACTTCCTCTTCACTACTACTACTACTACTACTATTCTCTATTATATTAAAATAATGATGATAGTTATCATAAACGATTACTTGTCCTCTCTCGTAGACAACAAAGTTATCCAACCCGAGATGTGGATACAAGTTTAGATTTTTGAATTCTATCTTTCAATTCTCAGTTGACAATCTGAAAGTTATCCCTCTGTGATGGACAATTGAAAATTTTATTGAGATGGAAAATAATAAATACAATGCAGCCTAAGATTACGTCATGTAGTTTCGTGTAAATATTCAAATATTTCTCTAGGTTGTAATTGATCAAGTTTCTCTTTTCATAACAATCCTAATGGATTAATGAACGGTTACTACTACATGTTATATATTTACATAAGTCTTACTAGAGATATCTTTCTAGTTAATTATTAGTACTAATATAAAATGTATTGCATCATAATGCTTTTTGCTAATTTTAGAATAGATAATTATCTAGTTAATCATTGACAAAAAATATTCTATAAAAAGAGTGGAACTGGTTCGAAAAAAAAAATCTTTTCTTGAGCCGATGAGGAATTTTCATCATTCTCGGACTCTGTTACGTCAGCAGGAGATCACTTTTTCATACAAGACAATGTCCAAAATTTTGGCATTTCTTTGCATTTCATTATGTGGACTGGTCATTTTTTGTCTACTTTCTAGACTGAGGGATAATTCAGAAAGGGAGATATCCTCTCTCGATTCGTCAACCGGCATTTATGATGAATTATGCAAAGAGGAAGTATCCCTTATCAAAATGTACCTGAAAAGTGTTGAAGAATACAAGGACATCAAGTATCACGAGGAACTGGTTAATTATACCCCTGATCTGGCTCTAAATTTCGACAGAGTCAGATCAATGAGTCTATCAGTTGATGAGAAAAACTCGCGGTCTATCCAACGTAGAGCTAACGTCATTATCTTGATGCCAGGTAATGATTCGATTCACTTGGTCAAAATTGGTCCATTAACTAGAGATGGAAGCATGATTGGTCATAAACTTGTCCAAAAAATTCCATATCTGAATAGACCCTTGTCTATTTATGAAATCAGTGTTGTAGAGAAGAAGTTGGCCAGTGACCTGAAGCCCCTTCATCAACTAATGAGGGAAATTTTCAATGGGACTTTTGAATCTCCTCCCTGTTATGGGGAACATTGTTTAGTCATGCTTTATGCAAGTCCATTAATCACCAAATATAATCCTAGGGATAGAATACTCTGGATTCGTTTCAGTCGTAATATAAATCCGATAAATCAGTATCCAATAGATTTTCAGTTGGCTGTAAGATCACTATCATTATATAATATTAACATTTTAACTGCTGCAAAACTTGATAATTGCACTTGCTAAAATTAAATTACTATCTTTAATTTTAGATTAACATAACAGATAAGGCTTCAAATAACTGGGACTACACTGATATGATTGTACAAAAGCAACATTTTCAATCTTTTCAGGATATCCTAAATAAAAGGTCAGATTTTAAATCAATTGCTGAACCTGTGAAGAAAATTCCCAGAATCCTTACAGGGGAAAAGTTACATTCAAGGAGCAATTTCTATGATAACTTTATAAAGATTGAAAAAAGAAAAGTTTCCTGGCTCAACTGGTCTTTTGAAATTGGTGTCTTGAATGAGAAAGGTCTTAGGCTGTTTAATTTGACAAATAAAGATAGGATGATTTGCTCTGAACTAGGCCTAGAGGAAACTGTCACTGGCTACTTTACCAGCTCTCACTTTATGTCGAGAATGATTTCGGTGGAAAGCATGTTCGGTCTTGGTCTTATGACAAGTCCCCTATCACCAGATATTGATTGTCCAAGGAGTTCATTATTTCTACCAGTGAGGGGAGTGAGTTTTTACACTCTTGAGCCTATAGAAATTCCTAATGGCCTATGCATCTATGAGGAGTTCACTCAGCCCTCATCAAGACACTTTGAGTTCGACTCAAATGAATCGGGTTATGCAAGTGGACAACAGGGTCGGGTTTTGGTGATAAAATATGTAACCGCTCTATTCAATTATGATTACATCTTTGAGGTGATCCTAAATCAAAGCGGGGACATTGAATATTCAATAACACCCACTGGTAGTGTACACACTGATCTTGTTAATACGGGAGAGTTTGGATTTCATGCAAAAGATAGGAAACTTTCATACCCGATTCATTTGCATTCATTCTTGGTCAAGGCTGATCTTGATATCACCGGTTCTGATAATTATTTAATATTGGAGAAACTTGTTCAAGATGATAAAAATGAGTTTAGAATTGAGAAAAAAATTCTTGAGACGGAGAGAGATTTCTCCAAACAATGCGATTCCTATCAGCAACTGTATTTATGCAGTGTGAGAGAAGAGTGTTATGAGTTGATAAATAATGCTCCAATTCCGAATATAATCTCGCAACAATTCTCAAAAACATTTTCATGGATAAGGTATTTACTTACAAGTAGATTTATGGATATATATTTTAGAAATTCAATCTCCGTATTAGAAACATTGCATGGGTCGATGTCATCCATTTTCCATGGAACCAACTTGAATGAAATTCATGTTAATACTTTCAGAGAGAATAGAACTGCTAACCCATATATGAAGAGTAGAGTAATTTTAAAAGCCTTCATTAGAGTTTTAGGATTTCACTGCTTGGTTTACTCTTGGAATGTACCATTTTCCTCGGCAAGAAGATATTCCTTTCACAAACACAGCATCTAGAAGAATGAGTCTCTATCTAAGTCCACACAATTTTTTCGAGGAGAATCCAGATTTATATGGTTACTTTTCAAAAGGCAGCAGCAAGGTAAATTTTATTTTAAAACGTTTTCAGAGAAGAGAGTGGACAAAATCAAACTTTTAGACCGAAATAATGCTCAAAAGATGGTTCATAAATATTCCTTCTTTATAATAAATAATTTAATTTAAATATTGTGTTTTTATCATATAAGCCGTCCAATAATCTTAGAAGCGGGACTCTAAATTTCTTTTTACTTGATGCTAAATCCCTAACCCACTTCTAGGCCTGGATATCGAATAGAATGAAATTTCTGTCACATCTTTTGTCCAAAATTTAGAAAACAGGCAAAATATATGTTCTACGATGCCATTTGGATTCGTTATAAATGATTAAGTTCACATCAGAAGAGTCATTATTGCTAGAAAATTATTCAGAAGACGACTATAAGTATTTGCTTGATGAACATTGTATGTCATATTTAAAATTACTATCAATGAATTTTCATTCTTTTTCAAATAGGCCTTGAATCATTGGATATAAATGAGAGCGACCCTAGCCACCCAGAGAGTCAAAAGAAACTTATTTTAGCTGCAAAGATAGGAAAATTCCTTCTAGAGAAGATTCGTTGTCTAGAAAACGAGCTGACCAGTGCAAAATCTCTTTTAGAGAGCCGCGAACAAGAGGTAAGACTTGAATTGAAAAAATTAAAATCATGAACTAAATTAACTTTCATAGATTAATTATCTTAAGCAGAAACTTGCTTCCAATGATGCCTTCATTCAAAATTTCAGTAGAACTTCTGGATATGATGATGATGACAATATAAGCAGTATTTCTTCTACAGAAAACACCTCTTTTCGGTAAGTCTTTAAAATATCTTTCTCTTTTGTAATACACTTTGAAAAATTTCGATATATCTATATTTTTTAAAATATATGAAATTAATAAGAATTATCAAGTAATAACGTGGTTAAAAAAGGGTACGTTCGATATAAAAGTTTTACGCGTGTCTAATTCCATATATTCAAAGTCATGCTTCTTCAAAATTTGCACTTTAAAATTTCAACAAATCTCTTCAAATGCATCGAATAATTCTTTCCTTTTATTCTAGATCTGATAGTGGATTATTGGGACCTGTATCATGTGCAACGATCGATAGTTTAACTAGACGGATTCGAGAACTCGAAGATAAAAATGCCAAAATCAAGCAAGAGGTAAATTTAACCATAAATTACTTTTTTTGAATAAATTAATCACTGTTTTGTAGGCCCTGGAATTTTCCGTTAAAAATCAATCTCAACATCTAGATGAACACGATAGTACTTTGGTTCGGGACTGTTTAAAGCAAGTAAAAAAGTACAATGAAAATTATGAGAAACTTCGCGAAGAATTAAACGGTAACATTATCGCCAATAACAATCTCTACAATCAATATCTTCAGTTGAATTCGGCAAAAAATGAGCTTCAAAATAAACTTGAACATGTAAGCTCCAAGAAAATTTAAATGATTTCTCATGTTATTTATTCGAAAAATTCAAGGTCCAATCCGAGAATGAATTGATGAAGTACCAACTCAAAGATGTTTTCACTTCCAAGGAACAATTATCAATTCACTACAAAAACCTTTATGACAAATATGACGAAATCATCATCTTGTACAATGATTGTAGAGTAAGTATTTTATTTTTGTATTTATTCTTGAATTTACTCATAACTTAGCCTATAAGAAAGAACAAATCCAAACTATTTAATCTTTCTCTCTCTCTCTCTCTCTCTCTCTCTCTTCGATATACATATATGTATTCATGGATAGATGACTATATATATACACGACTAAATTGTTGAATATCTATCCTCTGAAGGTTGTGTGTGTGACAATCGATAAACTAAAAATATAAAAATTATGGTGAAATATTATTCTGCCACTAGCAGTGGTAGTAATTATTATTACTTTAATAATATAATTGATATTTGGAACTACTATTTTGTTTGAAAAAGAAATAAACAACCTCTTTAAATACATGTAGGAATAGTCTGTATTTAAAAATATATTCTTTAATTATAAACTAAAGAACTTTAATTTGATGATGAATTACTTATTTATTCCAATCAATTTAATTGTATAGAAACAACTTCAAGAGACTAGACGCAAACTTAAAAAATGTATAGAATCTAAGAGTCCCGAAGACATCTCTGATTCCATTTTGGATCTTGTCGATGTTGAAGATTATTGTGGCGTTGAAGAATTTCATTTATCCTCTTACCTACTGGCCAATCCTCGTAAAAACCAAAGTATTCATTCAGATGATAGCTCAATATCCCTCGCCAATGAACTAGAGCAATCCCAGACCTCATCAAAGTCTGTTTATATATGAGTGGGAAATTTACTAAATATATTTACCTCTTTTTTTGCTCACTTTAGATCGAAATTAAACGAAATTGACCAGAAAGAGAAAGGTACGTTGTAACCTTTTGAAAAGAAATTGCGAAATATATTCAAAAATATTTTATTTTCGGTAGAGGTTAAGCGAAGACTTCCATCAAACTCAACACCAACAAACAAGTGAGTCAAGTTATAATAATGATTTTGTTATTACTGCGCATTTCAAGGTTTGGTCTCGAGATTTTTCAATCAAGAAAATGATGTTCTACATATTTCTATAGAATCTAGATAGAAATAGAACCTCCAAAATATTGGTTAGGTGATGAAAAATTTATATCTTTCCTTTTCTGCTCATCTCACAATCGGGTTTTTTGATGTTTTTCTTTCCTTTATTGCCTAACTAATTGATTGAAAGTTAACCAATACAATTTGTATTAGAAAATTAACGCCCATGAATGTCAAGTAGTACTTTGAAGAGTTAATTTGTTCCTTTGTTATTTATTCATTGTTAATTAAATTGCTTAAAATTTTGTAGTAAGAATGCTTCACTACTTCGGCCGGGTAACTTAACCTTTAATAGAAGCACTTCTCGTCGGCACAGTTGGGTCTCAGACAAGACACCCGAGGCGAATGCTCCAAATATTTCCTCCTTGGCTATTGAATCAAATGATTTAGGACCCATCAGAAGCCTAGTGGGATCAAATTTGAAGAAGAATCTTTCCGTCGAGAGTCTCACCAACAACGAAACCAATGAAACTCGAACCATGATCTCTGATGAGGTAACCCTATGTAGAAAGTGAGCACAATATGGATTTCTACTCTAATCTTGTATTTATCTTGAAAAAGAAAAATATACTTAAACTGAAGAAAAAATCTACATTTACAAAAGAAGGAATCAGTTCTATTCAATCGATAAATTTTTCTTAATTAAGATTAATAGCTTCGTTTATCATGATTATTTTTATGTTACATAATTTCACTTGTAGAAAACTTTGACAAATTCATCTCAACCTCAAACTTTATATAGAATTTTTCTAGTGATCATCACATGTGAATCAATCGATTAAAACCTTTGGGTCAATTACACACACAAAAAACTGTATATTCTATTTGGTCTGGTCATCTATTTCAAATTTCAACCAACATCATCACAACATAATAATTAATATATATATAAACTTAATTAAGGAATTTAGGTCTGAGAGTAAATTAATCTTGAGAGACATTACTAGTAAGTAAAATTAGGTATGTGTTGAGAAGACTTTATTCAGTTCAAATTTTCAATTTCCAGACAGTTCTATTGGGAGAATTTTTTAGTTCATTTTAAGAGTTGAAATTTTGCTTAAAAGATATCCATTTGATGTATTAGTAATAGAAAGTAATTAATCAAGAGCTAAACTTGAATTTTATTCTAGCAATCAGCAAAAGTTACTTTTGGTCAAACCAATGTCCGGCTCAAACGTCCTCCAAAAATGGCAACGAATGGCGACTACAGCATCACTATTGGGTGTTATGCCGAGTAGTCATAAAGGCATTACTGTCCGGCGTGATATTCATGAGCCTAGTGTGAAATTTGAAACAAAGATGACTACTCCTGTCAGACCAATGCCTAAAGATTCGCCCCCTCTCCAGCCTAGTACTTGTAAGTATTTTTACTTTGATTTGAATTTCCTTGACAACAGACGAATTCAATTAAAAATACAGGATATATTTTACAAAATCTTCTTTTGACTTTCAAAAAATTTCAATCTGTAGATTATGATAAAACTCTCAAATTGATCTTGAAATTAATAATTATTTTTTTCAGCCCAGACGACCGACAAAATGTAAGTTGATTCCCAACCCTCCTGGCTTAATTTCAAAATATTTCTCTCTCCCTTGATCAGTTGAGTTTTTTATTCTGATCTGTTCTTATGTTGTCTACAAGTTACCATGTTTATAGCTTGGAAAGGGGATTCAAGTGATATTCCACAACCAATTTAATCTGTTACCATAAATAGAATTGACATTAATTCCATCTATTCTGCATACTTTTTCTCCTTAAAAACATGCTTCTACTATGAAGGATTAGGGATCAATAACATTTCTTATCCTCGTTGATGATAAAACAGACAAACACGTGTTTCCCTCTGCTCTAATCTTGAAAAGAATCACACAAAATGTAGTTGTAGTCCTTGACTCTTTAGTGGATTTTACTGTAGCTAAAGATTTATTTATTATTAGTATTTATCATAATACATCTTTTTCCATAAACACGTCATGTAGTTGTACATTAGATGAGGGACATTTATCACGGCAGATTTCGTTTCCAGACCATAATAATACTGATACTACTATTTCAACATTTCTTTCAAAATTTTGGAACTTTTTGACAAGACCCCAACTTTTCTGATTCATTCTTCCTTTTGGTATGTGTAAACTTTAACTCTCCTCCCTAACAAAATTTTCTACTTTTTGTAGCATTCTATTCATTTGTAGACGCATAAAAGATAAATCTATTATTATTTAACAAAAATTATAACCATTATATTCCAACAAGAGGATACTATAGAAAGCTAAAATCGATTATGATAATTCACCAAAACGTGAATGAATTTTTTCTCTATATTTAGAAAGGAAAGTTTGCAAAGTGAAAGTAGACCACAAAAAATGCCCAGCTATCAACAAATTTCTAATCAGAGTAGTTACCTATCCATGAGTCATATTCATGCCCTGTTCAATGCATTTATTCTTGGCTATCCAAGTACCACTGCTAGATCGAATAACATCCTGCACAACAATGCCCAACAAAATCAAAAGTCACACGACAAAGAATCCAGTGTCACTCCAAAGATGACTCGTAGGCGTAGAGTTGAGCCAAAATTTGAGGATAGCACCGAGGAAACGAGTTCTTCCAGTGATTCTTCCCGCACAAAATCATTTTCCCTAATTAGCACTTCATCGAAAGGTCTCCTTGAAGCAGCCTCTCTAGTCAAACGGCCCAGTCTTGAAAAGGGTAAACTAAATCAGCTATATGAAGCTTCGCTCAGAACAAACTCCAATGTACATACTAACAATATGAGACGTCTGAGTGAGCATAATTCCACAGATAACGATGATGATGTTGAATAAGATTTTTCTATTGATTTCTGTTTTTTCTTTCGTTATGGAAATTATCCATTATTATTAGCCAAAAAACTAGATTTTCATTTTCGATATCCTCAAGCTTAATGACTACAAACACCCAAACGCCTACAGTGAAATGAAAGCTTGTAAATTTCCAGTGAACATTTGTATTGTAGTATAATTTCAGGGCTAGATCATCCCTTCGCTTTGCATAAAAATGTGACTATTATCCTAGATTATATTTATTTATGCTAACCTCGTGTTATCAATAGATTGAAAGAGTTATTATTGTTATCAAATGTATAATGTGTATTTTAGTTTGTCATAAAACTTTCTTTCCAATGCATACAGAATTGGATAATAAACATTCTTTTTGTTATTAACAATAAGTTATTGAAAATAAAATTTATTATTATTAGACTACTTCAAAGTAGACACAAAATATTTTTATTTTTCTCTCGACTTTTGATTGCTGCGATAAGATTGGTGGTTCTTTTATTTTTTCAAAATCCCATAGTCATTTAACCAAAATAAAATTTTCTTATAGAATACCTAAATGTTTATTAACTGATTGTTACAAGTGCATATATCAATAATAATCAAAGTGAATCAAGTATTCTTCAATTGTAATAATAATTTGTGCATTAATAATATTAATAATCTCTTTTTGTAGGTTTCATGAAATCACCAGGGTCTCTTAAGATAATACATCATTTTTATTGAATAATTATAATTACATTTTGTAGAAAAAAGGGGATGTCTTCCTACTTTATTAATTCGTCAACTTTCTTCCTTTCTATACATGATCCGGGCAAAAGTATTGACCATCTTTGATACAAAACTGTTTTCCTGCCAGGCTCTCTTTGCATTGACCACAAATGAAACAATTCTTGTGGTATGATCTGTCATTGTACGTCATGTACTGTTCATTTGGTTCAATTATTGATTTACATGTCTGTTGAATTAAAAGAAGCGGTTAGAATTTTTTACACTGTAATAATCAAGAGTTGAAGGAAGTTCCGGTAAGTTCTATCTATCCATTCATTTATTATCATGATTATCTCTCTACACACTACATTTACTCGGGTAAACCAGAGCATTATGCATTTTATTATCATTTTATTTCCATATATTCACTTCTCTCAAGTATATATCTCTCACTCTCTTATGATAATATTCGTTATAAAAAAATGTGTTGATTCTCCTCATGATGATATGAGGAGGATATGAAATTTCAATCAGGTGTTCACAAGATTCATTTGTTAATTACACAATCAGCCAGTTGATACGTATCTCTCATATTAATAATTATTAGAAAATCCCCAATTAATGCAAAGAAAATATAAACTTGGTGTAAAGTCTCTTTTAGTTTCTACTACAGAACGATAATTGCATTTAAGATCTCTCTAGCTATTTAGAGATGACCATTAGAGAATGTCATAAATCATGATGAATTTCTTGTATTTGTCTCTACATGTTATTTTTTTTCTAAAGATACCTCTCTCTCAGGTGATCTTCCTCTTTTCGATGGCAATTCTTTTACTTCCACAGGGAAGTGTGTTTCTAGAGGGGTGGATAACAGAATGACACCCAATTTGTATTATACTGAATAACCCCCCCCCCACATATTCCTTCATATTCTATATCCTATGCACGCATCCATATAATCTAAAGCTACAGATTTGTTAATCATTCTTCATATTCTGCATATATTCCTTGTCAAATCTTCAAGACATTCAAGCCATATTGTTATAACTACCAGTTAGCATACATTTACTTGAGACATGCTAACAATTTCAAGACAAGAGCATGACTTTGCCAAACGGTTTCCCATTTTTGTAAGAAACAGTGTTCTTCTCTTTGAACATACAATTATTCTTATTTACACAATGAAATCAGTGCACAATGAAATACACTGTGTCTATCTGGTGCATACACTCGTTTTTTTATGGAGAGAGAGAGAGATGTGGTCACATGATCTCTGTAGGCTGCATTTAACAGGGGGATAGATAAGAAAAGAAACTCTACTAGCAAATAGAGAGTTTGAATTAATTACAACATCAGGATTTGTGCTACCTTCTCTCTCTCTCGATCTCGCGTACACAGACATAAAAATAAGGTTTTGAAAATATCAAATTTGTGCCTTGATTTTCTAATCTCAGGGAGGGATTTTTGAATTGAAAATATTCCTTTATTCAAACTGTGGCTGAAAAAATCCCCTATCAATCTTTATTCTTTTCACGTAACCTTTTACTTGATTATTACAATAAACTTGAACGAATGCAAGACTCCCATGAGAAATTATTCTTTTGCCGGCTGAAAAATGACAAGCAAACACATTATTATTATTTATACTCTAAGAAGAAAAAACGATCAGGCTTAACATTGTCCCCTAGGATGTAAATCAGAGTAAATTGCCATGTTACAAGTGAAGAGCAATGTCAAATACTATTATTATTGTTACTTGGGTGTTTTTTCTACACATTGTAAATTGCAATAACCATGTCTATTTTACCATGCGAATTGAATACGGGAAATGTTGAACTGAGGCATATAGTAGGCATATAATAGGTGTGTAAGCTATTCTTTTACACTTGGGACATGTGCACTGCATTTCATCTCTCCAATGAATTACAATTTTTTGTCTTGTTTTCAACTCTCTCTCTCTCTCTCTATTCTGCTATTGCTAGGAGAGAATAAATAGCAGTAGCATTATTGTATTTACAGAATTCCTAAACGAGATGGTGATGTAATAAAATTTTAGATTTAAACACACATGAAAAAATATTCTTTCAATGAAATGTGTGTGTACAGGAAGAAAGAAAAACCTTGCAATTCACATTAATCCTGCATTTTGATCTGGTAAACATTTCCCCTATACAAAACAATTACCTTCATGTTTTTTGTTAATTTTTTAATCAAATCTTGGCCTATCTATATGGGTTTTACCAAACAAAATGTAAATGCACACTACCTGGGTAATATTGCCAGATTTATTTTCCTGTTAGAAATTATTTTTATTTTCATACACAAGAGGAAAGAGACAGAGAAATTTATCAAACGTATTAAATCCAAAAACTAGATAAAAAACACTTTATTAACTTGTCAGATGATGATAAATTCATATTTTTCTCTTCAAGTTTACTTTCGGTTAAGAAAAAAATATTTCTTGCTGTCATTTTTTTCTAAAGAAATAAAAAACATACTATGAAGGGTGCATGAAAATTTGCTAAAAAATAATTGAAGAAAAGTTTGAAATTTTGGATCAGAAAAACTCACGTCACATTTTGGTTGGTAGAGTTCCCTCCAACATTTTGCACAATACGGAATCTCTTCTTTGCAGTGAAACATTTGATTAGCTAACTGTGATCGACAATTTTCACAGACAAAGCACTCTGGATGCCATTTTTTCTCCAACGCTGTCAATATGGCACCCGCTGTAAACTTTTTATTGCACTTTGCACACGACATACCCTACAGAGTGAAAAGGCTGCATGAAATGGGTCTATTATTCATAAAAGCAGAACTAAAGGTGAACTGACAAAAATTCAGTTCATGTTCCTTGGTGCATAAATAAATTTCATAAATTTTCTACCAAACTCTCATCCATTCACACGCATATTTTATAAAAAGATATATACATATGAGTAGCTTACTTTCGATTTTAATAGATCCGAGAATTAAAATCAAGAATGAAAATTGTAAAGGAGGAAATTTGCAGAGAACAGAATTATTTATAATTCTAGTAAATTGGTATTATTATTGTTGTTGTTAATTGAAAATAATTTTCATTCAAAACATATAGAGATGTAGTAAGTTTTGCAATAAATCATTCATTCATAAAAGGTATATATTTTCTAAAAGAAATAATACTACTCGTTAAAAATCCATGGTATCAATTTTGAAAAAAAGCTTCATTTACAGATTTCCATGACTATGAAAGGGATTAGTTTAGTATTTATGTAAAATTATAAAACTGATAGAGTAAAAGAGAATGCAAAACAAAATCAGGAAAGCCTAACATGTGAAGAATCACTGTGGATCATGTACTAGGGAAAAATAAAGTCGCAAAGCATTTAAAGAGGAAGATTTCTTCATTCCATTCTTCTATGAAACGAAAGGTCAAATTAAAAAGGTTTCCTCATCTCTGCTCCAATCAAAGACTCAATCAGTAGTAGAAGGGAAGATTCTTTCTATTGTGTAGAGAACTCATTTATTAAATTCTTCTAAATCAATGAATGAAATTGGATCCAAATTTCCATGTTCGGTGATGTATTTAAATTAGAATAAATTTTGAATAATTGGAAAACATCTATGAAGATAAATAATAGTAGTCATTTTTCCGCGGTGTCACTGGCCAAATACATATATAGCTTAGACATGCTTTGAACAATAGTACTTGTTTTCTCTTATACAAAACTTCTCATTTGATAATGAGACTCGACATTCAGAACAAACGAAACAATTCTTGTGATAGGCCTTATCGTTGTATTTGAGGAATTGTTCACTTGGCTCCAAGACAACATGACATAACTAACATTTTAAAATAAAAAAAATGTATAAAACTTTTACTCAGACCCTTCTTATTTACTTAGAAAATGAAATTCCAGAAAATGAAATCTTAAAACTTAAAAACAAGCTATATATATAGTATAAGAAGAAGAGCCAAGATTTAATTACAACTGGTAATTTAGAAGGGTTAGATTACAACTGAGAAATGCTCAACTCAAAATTTTCACCTTGATTTGAATGTTTTTTTCCAATCAGGGATGTCTCAAAATTATAATCGATGTTATCACTCACATCGCATTTTGGTTGGAATTTTTCCTTGAAGCAATTTGCACAGAAAGGACCCTCATCCCGATTATGGAAGGTTTGGTTGGCCAATTGAGCCTGGCAACCAGTGCATGTGAAGCATTCTGAGTGCCATTTCTTCTCGAGAGCAGTCAAGACTGAACCGGTTAGGGGTTTTTTGCATTTAGCGCATTGAGTGTCAGACATTTTTCTTTCTTTTAGAAACTCTTTAAGAGATTTTGAACATCTTTTTAAATGCCATTGGAATTTATATGAGAGTTATTTTCAGACTGTGCTAAATCAACCAATCAAATAGGACTAGAGTTTAATTCACCGTTATTGGATCTTGCCAACTACTATTACATATTAGTCCTATAGTTGTTAATGATATTTAATGCTATTCCCTGTGGATATTATTCTTCCCAGATTGTCAGCATATGGATAAAAATATTTATTTATATTATTACACTTATAAGTAATACTTTTTTATACAACTAAAAACGGAAAACCCCGATGAAAGCATTGATTCATATTTAAGAACGTTTTATAACTAAAAGAATCATTTTGAAGCTCAAAATCATACTACAATGAAAATTAGAAATTTTCTAACATCAATAATTCTTTTTGTGTATAGCAATAGTTAAAGTAGTATTGATTTTGTTTAAAAGAATAAACTATTTGATGGAGGAGCCTGATGACAATCTGTCTATAAGTGATTTGCAAGAGAAATTGTGTGATAAAACCCCAATAGTTAGGACTGCATCTGTAAATTGATCATTTTTACATTTAGTATGTTGGTTCATTCCTTGTTGTTGGTGAAAATCATCACGTTCGGGCTGATATGGTTCGTCAAAAGTTGGAAAACTCTAGAGTAATCAACTTGTTAACTATTCCTTTTAGAATCCTACAAAAAGTAAAGCTATCAACCTCTTGATTTCTCTTCATGGAATTAAAGTATGCTCTGCGAAGAACAATGATGTCTATATGGCTCACGCTCTTCGTCGTATATCTTATGCTACCTGTGATCCTGAATATTGTCAATTTGTATTTCTCGCTAGGGAACCTCGAACTCCTCCCACAGAACAATACTGTCATGCTTTTGTTACTAGTAACGAAAGAGAAGCTGAAATATTGAACTTAATTATTGGAGAAGCTTTTAAAGTTGCATTTAAATTACTCGACAAGCCAGCAGCCATTGAAAATGATGATTGCCATCAATTGCAAGAAAACAAGTAAGTTTTCGAATTATTTATTTTTATAAAAAGATCGACACAAGAGCTTAAGGAACCTAATCAGAATTCATATGATATTCCTGAAAGAGATTTAGTTTTGAATGATATCAAGTCTTCTATCGTCCACACCAACAAAGTCCAACAGAGATTTTCAACTCCTGATGAAGATCCCTACGTCCAACCACCTTCGGAGTCATCGCAGATTAATTTAAATGATAAGAATTCAGAATCTTGGCCTTGGTATAAACCAAAGTGTTCCAGGACCTTTGCCATGGAATATTTGGAAAATCTAAATGTAAAGGAAATAATCTCGATTCTCTTTTCAAATTTTCATTCATTTAAATTTTTGCTTAGATAGGAGGGTTCATAATTCGAGATAGCAGTACCCATGCAAATTGCTATGCTTTATCTGTTAAAGTTCCTAGCGATGATATTTCATCCTCTCGATCAAGCATAACACACTTTCTTATTCAACGCACAGAGAAGGGTGTTAGGTTAAAAGTGAGTTTTTGAAATTTATATAAAAACTACGTTATTCTTAGGCTTCTGCATGTAGGTATTGTATAGTCCCAATTAAACTAGAAAAATAAATTTAGTTTGTATTATATTTACTTAATCACTTGAAAGTATGAATGTCAGAAAAAACCATTCTGAGTGATTTCAACTTTGATAACTATTACAATTGGTTTTGAATAAACTCTTGGTGTCTCATTAAGACTACTGGAAAATTAAGCTTGCATTCTTGAGAATTGACGATGATTGGTAAAATTTTAAATTATATTTTGAATCAGGGTCTTGACAAGGTGTGGCCTTCACTAAATTGCCTTGTCATTCATTTGTCTGTAATGCCTGAAATGTTGCCGTGTTGTCTCCTCCTGCCGGAGCAGAAAATATCACTCAAAGTTGACACGGGGCCTTATCACAGAGAAGAAGGCGAGCCAAATATTTCCCAGGCTAATCAATCGTCCATAGTTTTTGATAAATCACAGAGAGCTGATTGTTTCAATCAACCCAATGATTATCAGCCACTCAACGAGTTCTCTTCCCTCCTATCAGAGGTAAAAATTCTATCATCAGCGTATTAATTTCATTCGGTCTTTTGATCAAGATTTCTATCCAAGACAGCTGACAATCTCAAAAATTGCATTTATTTCAATTTTTTCTATTAATAAGTTTTTTATTAATAAAATTTTAGTTTATCTCAAAAGTTATTCAGAAATATTACTGCCAAAATACAAAAGGTTAGAATAAGTCTGGGGAATAGTATATCCATTCTGGATGCGTTTCGATTCTTGTATTGAATGAGTTGACCGAGACTTCTCTGTGTTTTCACCTCAGGTTTCTTTTCTTCCTTATCTGGAAAATGTTGGTATTAAAATAAATATCTACAAATCTACTCAAAAGTAGATTGAAATAATTTCTATTCATTATTAATATTGAAAGTTAAACAAACATGTTTCATTGGTAATTTCCAAAGAGGCTGTCTTGAAATTCTCATTGTACCTGTTACAATCCTTTGCCTTGTAAATATTTACGAAATATCTTATACTATCATTTCCAGGCATAAAATGCCAGCAATAAACTCTCTTTTCAAACTTGGTCTGTGTCACCAGGTAGAAGCTGTCTCCTTTTTTACTTGCAGCCCTCTCATTAATCCTGCCCAAGCACCCGTGTTCTTTTGAATTCAATCCAATTATTATAACCTAACTTACCCTCTGAGATGAAGGGATACTTTTTCAAGTCCTGACAGAAAGGGTCCAACTTTATCCAGCTATTTCGGTGCGAGGAAACATCATCAATCGACATGTAACAACGCATCCATTCATTGTGAGAGCTCATCAAGTCAATCTTACCCACCAACCTATTCATGGATAGAGAGCATGATACATGCTCTGGTTTCTTATCCTTTGCATAGTAGAATATCGGCTCTGAATAGTCGTTGAAAATGTTGGCATTCTGCTCAGATGATCTTATGGCTATATAGAAAAATTCATGATAATAACAAGAGTAAAACGAATAAGGTCAGTGAAATAAATTCTACAGTTTTAAAAAGAATAGCATTAACTAAACTGCAAAGGCATCTTTTTATGTTCATCTGAATCTCATTAAGCCTTGAATTTTTATGCCCTTGAAACGTAAAAGTATAACTTTGAACCAAGATTTTAGATTTTTAAGTCATAATTTATAACTAGAATAAGGCTTATTGAATGAAGATAAACTACCTAATAAGCAGTAGTACTTATAAGCAACAGAATTAAGATTTATTCATTAATGACGACTTGCACGATTCAGGGTCTAGCATAATGGGAGATATTGATCTGCTTAGTCGAAATTTAAAAAATGCACATTTATGACCTTATAACTTTGATCTGGATCACGAAAATATATTTCCTAAACCTGTTGATCTCTTATTTAAGAGGGCGCTCAAAAGTCTCAATCTTCTTCTGATACTTTTACTCCAACTAATAATCTCACACACTTGAAAGTCTAACTTTTTTCTTTTTCATCCAATTTTGATAATGCAATCTTTTTCGTCTTTTCACTCACAATAGTTGAGAACAAAGAAATTCTTTTGAAAAGGTTCCTCTTCACCTTGACTAGCTTGTGGAAAGATTATCTTGATGCCAAAGTTCCTGTTCCGACTTTTGAATATAAATGTACACATTATATATATATTGAAATGGTAAAATTAATCTTGAATGCTGCTCACCATCCCCTCATTTTCGATGAGTCATCCACATTCATTATGAACTCAGAGTTTCCCTTAATCTTGTAACATGTCAATTTTAGTGAGTTGATATGCGTAATCAAATTATTTGTTTCATTCTGTCCAGTCTTATTACTTTCATTATTGCTATTCCATCTATTTGATTTTTCATAGGACAGTCCAGATCTAGACGGCAGCATCTTCAATAGACTGACATTCTCACTGGAATCGGAAATGATTCCATTGAAGGATACATACTCTCCCTCCAGGCCGATTGGTAGAGAACAGGCATACTTTTGCTTGGCATTTGCTGATGATTATTCAAATGATCGGATCAGAAGAACTCTTTCTTATTTCATGACTCACTTTGACATTTTTCTCTTGTGAAGCATTTTCGCCGACAAATAATCATAGTTGCCGGTGTACACTGTTGGTTTTCACAGCTCTCCGCTTCATCTTCACACTCGCCAACTTGAATAGAAAAAGAATAAAAATATTTTCACAAAGTAAGATGGAATTTCAAATCCACAGTTAGAACATTTCCTCTCACATGCTCTACGTATTTTTGCTCTAAATCCGATAATTCTAAATTCTGATTCTTTTTTTTCTGTTATCATTGAGAGGGTGGATGTTAAGCCATCTCTAGCACTAGTGGATACGGACTGAGATGATTGTAGGGAATGATGATGATCCCCCAGTGTGATAAGAGTCTTGTAATCAGAATAATATTCGCGCAGTACATCTAGTGGGATGAAGCTAGCTCCATGAAATAATAGGATCACATTGAATGGTTCGTATTTCCTCATGTCTATCAGATTGAGACTATTTTGCAGCCATCTCTTTTGGAATACCTGTTTAAAAATTACTTTTATTCAAATACTTGATTAAATTAGCGGGAATCAATAATTTCACATTGAAACCATCCAAATATGCTGTATCCCTGATTGTGGTGCTAAATTAATTACTTGATTCAAGTTTAACGTCATGTGATTCCACTACATTTCCCTTTCAATCATCAGTCCTATTCAAGTATTTTATTACTTTTTTTTTCTTTTATAGGCTTATTTTTATTCTTTATGACGAGGTAAAAGTAATGCTATCCAGTCTTTAGGTGTGTCTCTAATTTGATGCCAAAAAGTCACAAATCTTTCCTAATTTGTAAGGCAATAAATTTAAGATTTTCCTTGTTGCTTGTCTCCTTTTCCGCATTTGAAAAATATGAAAATTTGATTTCTAACATGGCTAGTAAACAAAATAAATAGTAAGAAATAAATTCTCATCATGTTGGCCTTTCCATTCACTCAGGTATGAATTATTTTCTTCTTTATCGTCTCTATTTACACAATCCACCTATAATTAAGTTCATTAAGAGTTGAATATTTAAAATATGAAAAAAGTCTTTAACAATATAAATGTTTGACAAGCTGTATTAGATGTGAAAAGTACTTCAAAAACCATACTTGAAAATTATTTCATTTTGATAATAGATAAACTCATTGAAATTGAATGAAAAAATTGTTAGATTGGCAATTTCTTTAAATTTTTCAACAAAACTTTTGCAATTTTTTTACCGCTCTACTAATAGAAAATAGAAGCAGGTTCATAGGCATTGAAAAAGTCTCAAGAGAATAGAGAAAGGAATAGAATTCATATTTCATCAGTAAAGCTTCAAATTATCCTGATTCACTCTCACCAGATTAAACTTGATCTATTGATCCAAAACGACCTGAACTGAAAATAAACATAAACTCCAAATTATAAATGTAACGAAACTCACAATTGTGTAAATGTAATTCCATGCATCATAGATGAAAAGTATAGTGAACTCTTGGTATTCCTTGACATTGAATATTCTCGTTTGAGCGTCTTGTGTGTGTGTGTAAAAAAAATTAAATATGAGCTATAAACTATTATTATTAACCAAAATGTTTATGCAAATCAACTTGTTCATCTTCCCCTATTGCACCAACACTCGAGTACTTTTCTATGCTCAAAGTTTGCACTATCGAAAATTATGAGTCAAACTCTTTTCCCATCACTCTCCTTCCTTCTGCATCTTGTGAGAATCTTGCAGATTTTTTTTCACTGCCCCAAAAAAGTTTTATTCCCAAGGGTTAATTTCATCATAGATTGAGCGCGAGAGAGAGAAATGGACTTGATTTTAACATTAATTTTCATCTTCCATTTTATTCATTCTTGATGAATTCCCCAAACCAATGTGAGCATTTTTAGGGCAAATAAAAATTAATGAATCCCAACAAGAAATCTATGAATCTCAAATGTTCTGCTTGTCCATTTTGTTATGCAACATTTTGAACAGATCAGAATAAATTATTCATTGTGGTTAGACTTTTTCTTCTACTTACCTATCTGGCCATTTATTGGATTGCATAGACCTTCGGGGAATTTGAACGTTTGTCCCTCATTCGCGAGGCAATTCGATTCCAAAATACCAAACTTTTCACTCCTACAAAGAAACTAAATTCCTCATGATTCAATGATTTAATTTTCTTCTTCAATTTTCTCACTTGCTTATCGTGGATACTCTTGAAATTCCCCAATTGGTAACCTCCAACCAAGTTGGTATGGAAAAGATTAAAATCTTTGCTCTTTCTGTCATTTTGGGAAATTGGAGCTGAAAAATTAAAAATAAGAAAAAAACTCTCTTGTTAATTGAGGAGATCCCGATGAGAATTTCAACTAACCATGGACTCTTTTATCATCATCATTCTTAAAAAGTATTTACAAAACTTGATTAAAAATCAACTTCCGTAGGAAACTCTACGTGATTTTTTTTTATTACTAGAATGAAAAAAATTGTGTAAAAATTGTCAGTGTTTTTTAGGAAAGTAAAAGATTCTCAATTATTTCCCTTGGAGTAATAATTCATCATGACCTCACTCACCCAGCCACCAGCTTGTCTTGGAGGGCAGAAAATTTGACATTTCTTCTTCACTTGTTCGATTCGAAAAGGTAGTTCCTTAAAATTTTCCAACGTATTACATAATTAAATTAAATATGTCAAAATGATTCGTAAAATATTATTCCTCCTTTTCTTTATTAATACTATTGGATTTTAAAAATCCTAAAAAATTGAAATCCTTGTATTTTTTAGAATATTTATCTTTCGTGATTTGCCATTTTTATCTTGACTGGAAAATTGATTAATTATTAGGATTTTCACAAAATATCCAGTCACAGCAAAATATAGGTTGAATTCACTGAATTTCATCTGATTTTGTTTATATATATACATATATCTAACCATATGTTATTAGATATAGATATTTGATAAATATGTGTTGAGAAACTTTTTTTGGTTTTGAAAGGAAATTCATACGCTTTAGAAGTAGATGAATTGAAATTAAGAACATGTGAATTATCCGAATATTTGGCCTCAATTATATTTAGGGTAAGTTCCATGATATAAAATATTAGAGACCTTCTGTATCATTATCAGAATATTTAGATAATTAATTAACTTACCTGACATGATCGTAATCATATCAACTGAGTCATTCAAGAATTTTCTATCATATTCAAATTTTATCATTTGGTAGAGGACTTTGTTCTGATGGGCCCTGACAAGATATTTGCCATCGGGAAAAGATTCTTGGCAATAAATTATCAGAGTCTGTGTCCGTTGACATTCGGAAGAATGTGGATGATATATATCATTAAATAAGTGAGAATTTAATTGGCTCTGCTGGCAACTTGGCATCAAGTAAAGTTTATCTCGACCCTTGTCTGAGGAAATCAACTTGTACGACCATTTCTGAATGCCTCTTTGCTTCGCTGATATTATAGCTGATTGGTATATCGGCCTTGTTGAGGCCCACCAAAACTTTTGCTCATTCAACTCTTCAGGGAATTTACACTTGTATGCATCTGTCAATTGTATTATCGATAATAGAGCTAAAAATGAAACTATATTCCTTACAAGCAAGAAGGCAAAATATAGGCATATTTTCAGTTGGAAAATTTGGAATAATCATTCAGAGAAATACTCATTTTTGTATCTTGTTCTAACCAATAGAAATAGAACAGTGTAGGTGCTTTAGTGAGATCACGAGCAAGTCAGTTCTGATATCATTTTGAGATTTCTAAGCATAAACAATAGATCCAAAAATAGGAAAACAAATTTATCGTGAAAATTTTATAAAATAACTAGCTGACTCAAAGACACGTCGCTCATTCTGTTAAAGGCAGTTTTCCTTTAATATAACATAACTACTCCTAAGTAAAGTTGATAAAAAACTTGTTTCGACAGATTTTTATTATTTAAAAAATATCGCGAATCTACTTCAAAGTACATTTCATAATAAAAAATATTTAAAATTTTGATAACACAAAAATTTTCAAGACACGACAAAATTTGTGATTTTACTCCGGAAATTTAGTTTCTTACACTATTTTCGAAACAAGTTTTCATTTCTACTTGAAAGTAACTCTGATAAATATTTTTTTAATTTGTTAACTTTTCTAGACTATGTTCAATTCACGAGATTAGAATACTCTTTGCTCACTTCTGATATTCACTGGTTATCTTTTTTTTCTTCATGTATTTGCCTCTCTAATGCTTACTTGACTTTAGTTATTTAGCTTTATCGTACATTTTTCATGTACTATATGTATCTCAAAATATTCATAGCTAAAAATAATTACTTTTGCTATATTTTCTATCATCAGAAATAATATCCAAGTGCACTTAATGAATGATTACTTTAAAAGACAGTAACAATTTAGAAGAGAATGAAGTGGATCTTTCTGATCGAATTGATTGTCCTAAAATCAGAATCAGTACAAATCTTCCATAAACTCTAAAAGGATTTGTATTCTTCAAAATGATGATAGACCAGTTTAATCCACCTCTTTCTAGAAATGTCTTGGGGTGAAGATAAAAACCAAAAATATTTTATTTATTTATATCATCAAATTTGATAATTAAATCTGTACATTTTCAAATATGAACCTATGTGAATAAATTAGCTCTTTTGCACAAATTGCTTGGTACAATTCAAAATTATCTATAAATGAGCAAAATAGAAGGAGGAAGAATATTTGAGGACATTTTTAAGGAGGTAAATATTCTAGATTTTCAAAATGTTTATTTGAAAAATGCCCAGCTCATATTTAGGATTATTTTTTAATTTCTCAAAGTTTGGCACAAAAAAAATTTTTCCGATGCTGAAACTTTAGGTGGGGGAGGACTAATCGGGCTTAGGATCGAGAGCCTTCATGGAAAAAATTTGAGAAAAGAGGAAAAGTTGAGGGGCAGGAAAGGAAATTATATGAATAAGCTGTCCTTAATTTCTCTCTGGGAATGGAATTGTGTAACTGCACAGGAAAAAGAAGTCTCAGCAATAGGACTTTTTCAAACTCTTCACTCCATCTGACATGAGAAGGGAGTCATCTTCTGGCTTCAGCTTTTGCATGGACCTATAATTTAAAAGTACATTCATAGATCAAAGTACTTGGCTACGGATTACATAGTTGAAGATGATCAATCTTAAATACTGAGCTTTTTTATTGCTCAAATTTATTTATATTTTTGGATATAAATCAAGTTTAAAAGAAAATGTATAAGGATGTAATTTCCGAATTTAAATGTTCCTTTTACGTTGGGAATTGGAAATACAAGAAGAACTCAAAGCTGAATAATTCATTATTCCCTGAGAAAAAAATATCAATTGAATTCTCCCAATAATAGGAAGAATTTTCAATATTTAATGACTAGAAAATAACGGATTAGCGAAAAAACTTCTTTTATAATACATATTTTTTAGTGTACAATCTCTCTTGTCTGTAAGGGGGAAAGAATCTCTTAAATTTCCATCATTCAATCGGCAGATGGAGAAGGAAGAAAATCCCAGTTCAAGTTTTAATCAATATAATGGACAGTTAGTATGTAATTATCAAGAGGGAAACAGAGAGAGAGAGACAGATCCCACCTACTTCCCTACTAATATGATGACCATGGATATGCCATAGATGTTTTTGTTATCTCCTAGGTAGAAAAAAAGGTCAAAATTAAGCCGCTTTTCATACCCGTGGTTGAAGCTGTCAATAAGGGGGAAAAAATCTTTTGTCTTTTCCTTTAAAGTGAAAAATTATTTTTGAACAAACCCTTGTATTAGAGACGGTCCTGAGATACCAATGGAATTATTCGATAAGGATATTGGATCTGACAAGGACGATGTATCCAAGATGCCATCACTCGGAAATTCAAGGCTCTCCTCTTCATTTTTGGAGGGAACTTTTACATTTTCCTTCTTCATATCAATTTGTTTGAGAGGTTTCTCCTGACAACGAATAAGATTCATGAGGAGGTCGAGTTTGCAGTCAATTTCGCTGATCTAATTTTTAAATTTGAATCGAAAAGTTTAATTTTATTCGATCATTTTCGATTACCTTGTTCTCCATTGTATAAATCCTAGATCCGAGGGAAATGTTTGAATCGTACAGCTCCTTATCTCTATTCGTGCCGAGAATTTGGTCAAGTCTATATATAAGAATTGAAAAATGTATAACCTCCAAGAAGGGGTGGGGGACATAAAAGTGACAAACCTCAATTGTAAAGCTTTAACCCTAGAGAGCATATCTAAATGTCCCGCTGAATATTGTTCAATGACATCCTTGACATCATAAGGTCGGAGGGCTTCTTTGAACTTTCTCCTGGCCACAAAGAATCTTATTTTACGAATAATCCTAATCAGGGTTTTGTCCATGGGAGAGAGACTTTTGACGAGAACCTCCAGGTTAAAGTCCCCTTCCTCTTGCACTTTGATTTCATCTCTCGACTGGAATTCTGACATGCTAACACCGATTTGATTCTTTGGCCTGATAAGAGAAAAAAATACTTGTTCAATTATCCTAAATTACTTTTTTTCTTCTATCGTGAATAATTTCCCTGAAACAATTTGGAGATTATAATTATAGTGAATGGGAGTTTTACATACTTTGAGCAATAATCCTGATCACTATCTTGTCCATCCATAGATTGCATGGAAACGATTGACCTAGGGAATGAGGCTGTTTTACCAACCGGCGTATGACCGCTGGTATTTGGCGGAGTTGCTGCTGAGGAGAGGGCTTGTCTTCGTTTCATTGTACCGAATCGACCAAACTTTTGTGACATCCTCTCAAAACTTCTTGAAATTAATATAATAAAATTTATATTTTCCCCTGAACATTGATTTCATTTTAAAAACAACATCATCATCTTAAAACTCATGCAGTACTCAAACTGAATTACTTCTTGTTTAGATTCAACTCTTTTGTAGGTGAATTCTAATGACGTAGTTATCAGATGTATTGGTATAAAATCAAACTCTAACTGATACCTAGTCAATACATGATGAAACAGGTGATAATCAACAAACAATCAATTGGTTCTTATGAGTGGGATTAGTTCAATCATTCATACATTGATCCCTCTTGATAGGTAGTACACTCAGTGTATAATACTCTGGGGAAAGGATAAATCTATGCTAATCCAAGTTTGATTTGCCAAGGAGGGAACGATACAAACATTCAAAACATGTTTTTTAGTCTTTCTCAGCAAATTCATACAGACACACACACACACGGGAAAGTGGAGAAAATGATTCGAGTCATTCATTCAGTCATAATATAATAATGTACCAGCAGCATTAATTTCACTGCTATACAACTGTATTCTTCTATAGTGGTAATTGAAACTATTGTTCTTATAGATTACAATGACAAGAAAATACAATGAGCACTGTATTCATCTTGCTCATAAAGATTTGTTAGGATCTCAAATTTTCACAGAAAAAGGATGAAAATACAAGTTGGTTAATATTGAATAAAGTAGCAGAAATTATTTTATTAGTCTTTTATGAGTGATGCAATGGATGTATTATTCGTATCCAAACTAAAAGAGTCAGAGTTATCAGCAGAACAAGGCTCAATATCAGATTGACTAGCTCTCAAGAAGCAGAGAATAATTTTGATGGAAGATTCTCTCGAGTATTTTTTTCAGACGAACAGTACCAGTAGTGGTAATAATTTTGCTTGTACACAAAAGTACAAAAGATATACGCACAAATATCATTTTTGGTTTAGTACATAAATTTTTTATTTCATTTTGACTAGTTTCCTGACATTTAATCCGATAGAAGGGAAAAAGTAAAATTTGAAATAAAATCTCAAATAGGGCCATAAAAAATAGGAGGAAACAAAACAGGAACCAGATTGAAGGAGCGAGTGAGTTGGGTCTGGTGGGTTCCAATCCAAAGAGAGAAACTTACTTGCTACCGCTAGGGAAACTAGGTACTGACAGACTGAAATAAACATGTAGTTAGAATTGACTTGCTAGAATAAAGTTGCAAAAAAACTCAAACCAAAGTTTTCAGAGGTAAATTGAATGAACTTGACTAACTCCCTCAGAGAGAATAATTAATGCATGTTTTTCTGACAAACAGCTCACATGATCAAATTTGAATGGAGATTAATTGAATTATTTTAATTAACACATTTCACCTTGACAACCATCGAAAAGAGAGTTTAATACATTCTTGAAGTTTACCTTTGTAAGCAGACTTGAGTGAGTATTCAGAGAAAGAGAGATAGAAAATTGATCCTTCATTCTTCTTTTAAGAGGTAAATCGAAAAAAATATGGAAAGAGAATGAAATTGGAGTTTTTCTCATAAACTTTCTATGTCTTGAGGATTAAGTTATCATATTTCCAATTCAATGAACGCTGGCCTTTTTCTATCGACAATCAAATACAAGTGTTATATGATTATCAAAGTAAAGGATATAAATATTAAAATGTAAATGTAAATGTTGTGATAATAATTCTCAAAGATGAATATGAAATACAGTACATACGAACAGTATAAAACTAGGGAAAGAGAGAGTTTTCTTTTTTTTGGTACACTGTACAAAGAATGCATTGGACTCCGTTATTATTTATGCAACGATACATAAAAAAATCAAGTGTGATATATATAAAATGTTTGTTGTATGTATTAGTTGATATGAGTATACAAGTATAAGTGTGTATGCATTTATGTACAAGTGACCAACCTACTTTTCCACTGAACTCTTCCAGGCTGTATTCAATCTTGTGAAAGGATAAGATTTTGAATTCTGGAATATTCTCAGAATATGAGAGACAGGCAAAAAATTGCATTAAATCAGACCTACAGACAGACAGAACGTCTAAAAAATTCAATTCAATCTACTCTCCCTAGGGATTTTTCCTACCTTTTAATCCAACAGAAATGATCGAGATTTATTTAAATCCAATCCATCATATCATGAGTCAATTGAGAATGTGCACAACAAGATTATTTTTCCCCAAGATTGTATATCAATCAATGCGTTCATTTATCCATCTAAATAATACAAGTTGAGTGAGCATACTTTACTCAAGGGACTGTAAACTATTACTACAACTAATAAAGTATTATTTACTATGAGCATTTTGCATGAATTATGTAGCGGAACTCGTTCATCTTGTACGGTAATTACATGCTACATAAATCAAGAAATACTGTAATAATAATAATAATAATATGCAGTAGAAATTATCAAGTGGTAGAGAAAGAAAGAATAAAAGAGACATGTCGAAGAGATAAATTTTCGAAAAAAATATCAAGTATAAACATGATTTCACTCGATAAACGAATAAAAGGGTAAAGAAATCATCACGTCCAGAATTGCATGTTTATTTGTATCACACCCACAGACGAATTAATCAATTTTATTAATTCACTCTTTCACTTGAGTGATTGATGATACTGACATGAAAATAATAAAAATAGTTTGGAGGTAAGAATTTATAAATTCCTAGGAGGGTGAAAGCATACAAGCAACTTACCCGGAAGGATTTTTGCAGTTCTTTAGGTGCATCTTCCATGTGGCAACAGAACTGGAGTTTGGATCAGCAGCATAACATCGCCATAGGCATTGGATGAGTGTTGCTGCTGGTACTCTTCGCCTGATCAAATGCTTTTGTCGTTGATTTTGTTGCACTTTCAGGGCAAATCCAGACCCGAGAATACCCTGGAAGATGGAAGAAGGGGGTTTCGTTTGAAAAAAACCATAATAATCCCAAGAATAAACGAATCTAATAATAATTAAGGCTTCCATGAAACTCACAGCTGGTAAGGCAAAGAAAGAAATTCCCAAGACTGCACAGAAGGAGGCAAGAAATTTCCCAATCCATGTTTTTGGCACAGTATCTCCGTAGCCAACGGTGCACAGTGTTATCTAATGTTTCATGATTTGATTTAGTTTTTTTGTTAAATTTATATTTTATAAATGTGATTTTACCATTTGTTGTGATTTCATGGAAGCCAGAATTAGCAGAGAAAATGATCTAATTTCAAATAGAAAGAAAGAAAGGTAAAGAAAGAGACATAGAACACTTACAGGAGGTAAGGCATAGAAGGAGATGAAACTTAGACAGGCTGACATGGCCACAAGCTTTCCAAGCCAAGTTTTCGGCGTTGTATCTCCATATCCAACAGTACACAAGGTTATCTAAGTTGAGTTATTACAAAAATAATCATTTTCACTAATCCTGGTCTTCCGTGTTTAAAAAAAACAAGATAAATTTAAAGTATACTCACAACACCCCACCAGAGAGCATCTGCATAAGAGTTGATTTTATCGTTTTCTTCCTTCTCTACTAGATACATGACAAAGGAACATGATATTAATCCAAGGAATCCAATGTAAATTGTGGTAAATAGTTCCTAGAATAAACAAAAAACGATTCCAGTTTAATGGGTAAATGAAGAAGGTGGTTGTGATTGGAAATAGTTGGAGAATTATTAATTGTGGAAGAGAAAGAAAAATGGGCAAACACACACTTTTCCCATCTCTCTCTGTCTCTCTCTCTCTTGTTCTTCTAACCAAAGTCAATGAATGAATATTGCACACACATTTATATATTATATTGATTGACAGAATAATGTGGATTTTTTTATTAGATAAATCCTTTTAAACAATTATTGTTTCCTTTTGAGAGGAAAGAGCCAAACTACACAGACCAAAAAGTAAGATAAGATCATGAATCATTCTACTCTAGGGATGGATGACCATATTTAATGGTACATACATACATTAGGGTAATACAAAATATTTTTTATCCGAAAAACTTTTCGGGCGATTTGCTAATTTGGACGCTTTTACACAGAAAAGAAGAATTTCATAAATTCATAAACTCAAAAATTTTATCATTCTGATTACCCATAAATCCTATTTTCTTAAAATTCTTTGAAACGCATTAAAATTTTCAGAAAATGATAAGGATATGTAGCGAAGGGATTTCAAATAACTATCAGAATAATTCCCATCTGAAAAATGATACAGATTGCTCAAAAATGTGAATTTTATCAATAATCGTAGTAAAATTCATTCAGAATTTGTTGGCTCGTATTTAAAAATTGTAATATTGAAATGAAATTTTGTAAATCAGAACGAAATTCAAAATATTCTATTCAAAAGGATTTGAAATGTTTGTAAAATTTTCTATTACACCAATACACACACAAAAAATGTAAATAACTATAGAGTTTTACCTGTCGATGAGCCCAGACCACAGCGAATAAGAGTTTCCAGGAGCCCCCTTTACGATCCATTCGAATCATACGGAGAATTTGAAAGAATCTTAGACCTCTGACAGGAGACGCTGCAATTTTTTGATTCTCCGGGCCCAACGCTAAAACCACAACACTTGTCAAGATAACCGCAATATCTGAAAAGTATGGGGATAAATCTTTTGTTTACACTCATTGTGTCATTCACTAGGACTTACCGACAAGACAAAATGGTCTTTTGGCAAATAGAAGGCGTCCTCTAAGAGTCTGATACCTCGATCGACATCCGGCACTCCATATTCTCAGACAATATTCCGTGAAGAACCAAAAGAGCATGAATAATTCCTAAACATAAATAATATTAATTAGTCTAATAATAGCTTAAAGGGATTATCTCTCACCAGATAAAAGAGCGCATCTCCAGCCCAGTTTTCACTTCCACTCTCCATCGTGGCTAGTACATTGAATATGAGACAACTCAATACGCAGGCAAATCTAAAAAAAAATATAAAACTAAATTAGTTGAAGGGAATGCAAAGTTCCACCATAAATTATTTATTAAATTATTATCCCCTTTAATAAGTACAAGTTTGATGTTTCATCTTCATAGGACTGCAAGATGAAGAATCTCACGACTTGGATGAAATTTTTGGTAATTATTTTTAAGCCAACCATTAAATGGAAAGAAATTTGAATCGCATTCAAACATACATCTCGGAGAGGTTTAAGGATTCTCTTGTTAATAGGAACACTGTATGATATCATGTTATCAATTCATTTCGGAAATTTCCTTTTTCATCTTCAACAATGTTAGAGAGAGAAAGAGAGAGTATCTCAAGTATTGTCTTATCTCTCTCTCTAGGCATATTGTTAACTTGTTAACTTTATTATTTCTAATCTGATATGCATATAATAAATTCAATTATTACAAGGCCAGTTGGAGTAAATAAACATGTTTTTTTTTCTTTCACAGGAAATTGTAATTAAATCAGAGTTGGAGGAAAAAAGACAAAACTAATGGGAAATTTTTATTTTCCCATTGAAGTTTTGCACATTTGAAATTTGTAGTATTTAGTTTTGAGCTTAGAGATTCAAAGCAGTTACAAAAAGTCTATTCAATTCAGTTTCATATTCATATACACTGTATTACATACAGTGGATGTTATACAGTAATCTTGGGACATGAATTACATCTAGATCATAATTTACAGGCAATAATACTGATTTATCCTAATACGGCAGAGTATGGATAAGAGTTTTATTTTAATGGGCAATGCAATCATGATTGAGAAGTATCATTCAAGATTAATTTTATTTATATCGAATCATGAGATAATAACAAAACCATGTAGTACTGCGTGTTCCTAAGATAAAATACCCAAATATACATACGGTATAAAGATTGGACGAAATGAGGAGGGGAGGTGTAATGCTGATGTATTTTTACCTGGCTAAAAATGAACGAAAAAATATAAA
Organism: Gyrodactylus bullatarudis; assembly: GCA_012064415.1. Lineage (NCBI taxonomy): Eukaryota > Metazoa > Platyhelminthes > Monogenea > Gyrodactylidea > Gyrodactylidae > Gyrodactylus > Gyrodactylus bullatarudis. The sequence goes on from SSNU01000144.1 coordinate 1,050,561, forward strand.
CTGTCAATTTTATTTCTAGATTGATTCTTTATTTTAAACGTTGATTAGAAAATTAGTAATCTTTACGATTTAATATTCAAGAAGAAGCTATTTTGCACCGTGGGATAATACAATTCATCACTAATCTGTAATTATAAAGTATAAATAGTTTCACAAAAAAGTTTGATGGAAATATGTCCAATCGATTTTAATGACAAAGATAGGTGGGAAAAAAGACTTGTATAATAAAAAGTTTTTTGGATATAGAGTTTTACTCCGTAGACTCATCGTAAATAAAAAAGTAAGCGAGGCAAAAGTTAAAATTGACTTGCGTTTATGTGATCTACTGACGTCTTCTCTCTCATTCATTTTACCTCAAAATGGATGCTGTTTGGAACATGAATGATTTATAAGAATTTATTCGTACCACTGAAAGAAATGTGAAGACAAGAAATGGCTGAGAGTGATAATTTTACCACCTAAATATTTAACTTTGAAAACCAAATCTCTTTTTTTCCTCAACTAACTATATCATAGAAAAAAATTATTTGATAACTTGTTTGTCAAATTAGATAATTCTTCTCTTAACCACTCACGCTAACTTTGAAGTCATTAAAAAATTTTCATGCTCACAGAATGGAAATTTTTGAAAAGACTCAAAAAATCGAAATTTTCATATTTTTCTAGAAAATTATTCAATGGGTCAAAAATATCCTATTCGAGTTTGGGATGAACAAAAATTGAGATATAAATCATAATTTTAGAGTATTTTCCTCGTGAATTCGAGAGTTTTTTTGAAACTGGAGAGTCTTTAGAGAATCAATTTCGAGGATTTTTATTAGAGGGAAAAACATTGAAAATTGAGCGCTGGCATGGGTAAAATAATGACAGGAAAGGAGGATGTCATAAAGACAGAACAACGATAAAACAATAAACTTTTTTTGTACATTGGACGTAAATAATAATAATGATGATTTGATTTTTCCAAACAAATCAAATATTTACTCAAGTTATCCCGGGATAGCTGTTATTTTTGTTTCTCATCCTAATACAGTGTCGTCATCTTCTTTTATAGAAACGAGAGGAAAATTGTCTCAAAAAAATTAATTTTGTAAACGTCTCCAAAAGAGCAAGATGAATTCATCTATAGTAGTAGTAAAAAATATTTATCTAATGCATTCGGTTTGTTACAGTTTGTATAGTAAGTTAAGGACAATCACGTACTTTATCATGATGATAATTCTAGGGTTGTATTTTTAGTATTTTGGCTCAATTCCATCAAAGTCTTGCATTAATATAAAATAAAAATATTACTCTGACAGAGAGAGATTGAAAGAGAGATGATGCAAGGAAGAAGATCAAAAATCTTTCTCTCTTTCTCTCTCTGCAATGCCTTAATAAAGCAGTAAAATAATGATATAATGATGAGATACTCAAAAGAAAATTCCCATTAAAATAATTACAATCTTATTTTCGATTTCGATGATTATAAAGCTAGTAAATGTAAAGTTGATTTTTACAAGAATATTTCAATATTTCATCAAAAAATTAAAATTGAAAAAATAATTTGACAAATCTAAATAGTGTTGGACCCACTCCTACCAATAAAAGAGAAAAATGTGGACGTTCTTTAGAAATTTTTATTAATTCAAAAATGAAAGAGCAGTCAAATAAAGTTTTTTTATGATCAAAATTAGATAATTTGCAAAATATGGTCTGATTATTATTAACCTAAGGATCGAGAAGGAGTCCTTTTTACTGCTTGAAAATGTGTAAATTTCAATTTATCAAGATTCTTCAAACTGACCGGAACTTGCAAAACTTTAATGGTAATAATAAACGGATTTCGCATTATATTTTGATCCTGAAATAGTCATTTTACTGCCCTCTCATTTTCAAATCAAGCTCGAAAAATTTTTATTTAAAATTATATAGAACTTCCACCTTCTTCTCTCAAATTTCTTTTCAATTTTAAACTTTTGTAAAACTGCTAAATTCTCAACTTCTTATTCACTAACTCGTTTCAGAAGAATTAGTAAAATTTGATGATTTCTGTAGAGGAATAAAAAAAGTTGAACTCAATTTTTCTCCTCTTGTGAGAAATTGATTCAAAAAAACAAAAATTATTCTCTAGGTAGTTGCAGTTTCCTGCAAAACTCTACTGATCCTATTAATCAAATGGAGATCCTTACAATTTTATTTTATTGTATTGAGACAAGTGAACTTATCTCAGCTTCAAAATCTTGTCCCTTATCATCATACTTAATCTATAGCTTTTTTTTCTTTCTATCAAGAATCCAAATCGAAGGGGAATAAAAAATTCTCCATTCTCTCTCTCTCTCTCTCCAAGTTATAATTACTGTGATTATTGTTGCTGTTGTTGAGGAGAGAAGAAATCTGAAAGATTTATATGTATGTATTTGCGCAAGACTCATCAAGCTCTTGGAGTGTCAATCTCATTATCCTTGTAATGCCCATATATTATTAAATCTAAGACGTTGCTTCGACTAAAATTATATAATTATCATGCTCAAATCTATCCCATTCAGGCACACACAAAACGTGATCCATCTTTTTTTATCTTCTCATAAGCGCCTAAAGTCAATCATCATCTTCGAGACTTTCTCCTGACCAACTGATTGGAAAATCAATCATTTTTATAGAGAGTCTTTCTTCCTTGTATAATCCAAATCTAGCCTGGCCTACTGCTATATATAAATGGAGAATCGGGATCACATAAATAAATGTGAGTGTTGTATTACTATACTAATTAATTACCGTATATATTTGTTTCATTAAAAAAGTGAAATAAAAATAATTTATAAACACTTTTTAGTACGAAATTGAAAAATATTTAAAAATTGTTATTTACAATTCTCCAGTTAAGAAATAGATAGAGCTGTATAATATTACATACAAGTTATCGTGGAGAAGAGGAATAAACTAAACTTTTGAAATATACACATATCTATCCTGTGGAATCTGTGTAGTAGTAGAAATGTTTGAAGAAAAATTTACAGTTGTTACTGCTGGTGTTTCAGAGGGTGAGTGAGTGCGTGAAAGAGAGAGAAGAAAAAATAAACAGCAGAGAGAGGTGATTCCTCTCTTTCTCTCTCTCTCTCTCTGAATCAATGTTTAAATTCACCTCTTGCTTCGTTTGCTTTTTTATTTACGATGAGTCTGGGAATACGTTTCTTCTTCCTCAATTCATTTTGCCCTTATTATTTAAAAAGAATAAAAAGTGAATGCAGGAATTAGCTGTAATGATTATTATTAATTTTCCGTTTGACTCTCATCAATCAATGGATTTTTTCTTCAATTGCCCAAAGGAAAAAGTGCAATAAAAATTGTAGTCAATTACATAGTTGGGAAAACAATGGGAAATTGTCACTTTCGATTAATCGATTATTGCACTTGATTAGAAAAGAAGTTTACTCTGAATGAAAAGTGACATAGATTCACATATTCAGAAGAAGAAAAAGCGACAAAAAATGAGACAAAAGTTGTCAATATCACAGAGAGTTCACTTCATGGCCAAGATGAATACCTTTCTTGTTTTTCAGGCAGCGATACTAGAGAGAATTGGATTCCCTAATAAAACCAAAAGACACACAAACACAATTTTGGCATTATACAAGCATGAAAAATGTTCACTTTTCCATAATATAGTGCTGTAGTTACTTGGTTATTAGAGAGAAAGAATTATTTTTATGCTGATGGAGTTCTAGTCAAATAACAATCCATATTTTGATGGAATGAAAAAAATAAAATCTATCATGTGTGTTATTACCGTACTGTATTTTTTAAAGTGCTACATCTCTTTTAGTGCTATATTTTTAGAGAGAGAGTTAACCTTTTTCCCTCCCTCGTACTTCCAAACAAGATAAAAATCAAAATTTCTGACATTTCATGACAATACAATAATGATTCTCTTTCAATTCTCTCCCAACCAAAGAGAAACGTCAAAAAATTATAATTTTCCCCAAAAAAAGTAAAGTAGAAAAATACATTTTCCCACATTCTCAAACAAACAATGATGATGATGATGATACAGTGGAAACAGGAGAGAGGGAAAATAAATCAATGATTCTTTTTGATAATTAATAATTACTATAACACTATAGATAGTGTGTGTGTTAATGAATGAATAGGGGTACGAATGAATGAATGAAAATGTGTATAGAGAGAGAGAGAGAGAGAGATAGCTAGAGAGTGTTAGATCTGTTTTTTTCCATCACCAGAAATTTCTCAACAATATTCACCCAGAGAATATAAAATATAAAATACGAATGCTATCTCACTCAAAAGAGGGAGTGAAAGAGAATATATACATATATATATTAATGCCCTGGAAGTGTACTAATAAATTGAATTAAAGGAATCTAAAAATCCATTTAATTTAGATTCTAAATATATAAATATAGAATCCACACACCAGTATTATCATCATCATCATCAGTGCTGTTCCAAGTATTTTTAGTCGCTGAACGTAAAAATCATTTAGCTTCAGCAGCAGTATATTATCTAGTAATAGCTATCTAGTATTTTGATGATCAAATGTAAATAAATCCGGGAATCAAAATAAATAGTACACTTGTGCTTGGGAGGAGGAAAGAACATCCGGAGTAATTATTATTACTACTACTTGATGAAATTTGTACAAAAAATCCTAATGAAAAACAGAAGAGACCCAGAGTTTTAATTAAAATAAACGAAATGGAGAGTTTTTTATGAATCCTCATCAATTCGATAAAAGGAAGATAATCTAATTTTCAAACTTCAAGAAGTCTCTGTAGACAAAACTTTCCATCTACATTGTGGACAGAGAAGGAGAAGGAGAGAAAGAGAGAAAGAGGAACAGAAAATTTCTCTTTTTGTTTAAAAAAGCATTTCAAGTTGGTAAGTAAATAAGTAAATTTAGATGAACAAATAAAACTCTACAAATGGATTTTTCAGGGAATTCCCGGGAAAATAGGCATTTTTTGATGTTGGAATAGGAACAGATTGATAAAGACTCACACAAAAACATGATATGTGATAGCTTTGGGGGTCTTTGGCCGTTCAAGGAAATTGTAGATTCTCGATTGTAATCTTCGATATTTGGCATCATTTCTTGAGTATCGCAAGTACAATGGCTTTCCATGCAAAGATGTCCGCCGATAATTACAAGCTAAGGTAGCATTTGTCGAGTTGTCCGATGTGGTCAGGTGAACTTCATCTTCTTGGATTGTCTCTTGTTTTTGTCTGTTGAATTTATTCCTGGGTAGTTTCCTAGTATTGCCCCCATGACCAGCTGCTTCGTTAGATCTGTACAGCTGATTCTGTTGATTTGAAGTGACAATTTTAACGTGGCGATCTGACCACGTTGTATCATCGTCATCATTGTTCAAATCATTTCTGATGATATCCTCATCATGATTAACACTTGAATTTCTATTTCCAGGACATTCGTAAACTTTCATTTGTCAGCATTCTTCATAATTCTCAGCATACTTCTGAAATAATATACTACTTGTGATGAGAAAGTAAAATGGTATTTTCTCCAGAATAGCTCGTTATCTTGCCTGGTAATCCGTGAAAATTAATTCATTTGAATATTTTCATCAACTTGAGGCAATAATGTGTGCTATCCTATTGAAGTAACCAACCAGATTCTTTCTCTAAATTCTATTGGCTCATGCTAAATAGATCGGAAAGTTGATGAAGAAGAACATAAAACTTTCTATATTATTATTATTATGCAGATAAATGGACCCTCAATAAGTCTTTAAATTTTTTAAACCACTAGAATCTTACATTTTAAAGGGACAATTGTAAACTTTTTATTATCAACTTTTCAAATTAATACAGTAAACTACAGTCTGTATGTTTATGCCTGAGATCAAAGATGGACAGCCTACATTTTTAATTTGTTCCCTATGCACACAGTGCATAGAGTTTGAAACCAAACCAAAAGGGAGAGAGAGAGCTAACAGAATAATAAATAATTTCATTGAAATTTTTGTGTAAAATTATATCCTTGTTTCTTTCTTTGGAAGAAAACTACTACTAATCGAACATAAAGTTATAAATCATTTTTGGAATATTCCTCTGAAATATATGAGAATTGTAGTTGTTTTACCATTGAATAAATAATAACCTGTAGATGGTCATACATGAATGCATGTGTATATATCGAGAGAGATTACGAATGAAAACGTTGAGGATGTGAATGTGTGTGAGCTAAGCTTTATTCACCTATAATTTCACCTAATTTTCCCTAACTAGAATGATGAACAAAATCTAATTATCTCAAGCGTAAATATTTTTAAAATAAAACACATTTTGGGATAAATTTCATTACGTTGTCGTAGTTGTTGCCAAAATTAACCTTTTAATGGCAGTATTTTAGAGTTTATCTCAAATATATTAACAATCATTCAGAATAGGACCTACCTTGTTTTAATGAATTGCATTTTTGAATGGACCTGTATTTTATCTTGTCATTCGAACGGAGCTTCGCAATAGTTTTTTCGATGTAAAAAGATTTTTGAAAGTGAGAAAATCTGTAGTAAGATTGAATTCACTGAAAATAACAAGAGAAATAGTTACAATGTTTTTAGACAATTAAGCTACTAGCAAAGTGTGGTCACTGGTAATTACTATATCTATATGAACTCTAACTTGATGGAGATTGCCTTCTCACACCTAGATGTTAGAAATTCGGATTTTTTTTATTTGACTCTCTTATGGAATTAAAACTTGCTTATACGAATTTATAACATCTAGGTGATAGAAGACAATCTCCATCAAGTTAGAGTTCATATGGATATAGTAATTACCAGTGACCACACTTTGCTAGTAGGTTAATTGTCTAAAAACAAGAGAAATAATTTTTTCGCATTTCCATGAGGTTTTTGGTTGCAAAACACCTCAAATATGCTAATTTCTAATCGAGAAAATTTCCCCCCTCGTAATCCTGGGATCAATAAATTTTTAATAAATTAACTTTATGTAAACAGCAAGAAAGATAACTTCTTCTAGTAAAAGGGAAGAAATTTATTTTTCCTCTTGCCTAGTTCTACATCATCATCGTTATAATAATTATTATATACACAACTAATGACTTTGAATGCTAACATTTCTCACACATAGTAAAAAGTAAACAGTACTGTCAAGATAAATTGGAAAATAACCAGTTACTACTACTAGTAACAAATAGACAAATAGAGCAATATGTTTTTCATTCCTCATCTGTTTTTTGTTTGTTTTCACAACTGCTAACTACCAAGCAATATGTGTGTTGGCATTCAAAACGTGCAGAAATGGGACAATTAACTTTGAAATGTGAAAAAAAGTTTTTTACTCTTCTCAACTCGGGTTACAATTTCACTAGCCGTAAAAAAAATTTTTTGATGAATTCTTTTGTCATAATAAACTTTCTCCAGTTCCCATGGAGTATATACTATAATAGAAAAGTTATCTCAGGAAACTCAAAGTCAGTAACATTGCATGATACGCTCGAAAAAATGAAATGAAAAGGAGATAGTTTTAGTGAAAAGGGAAACTTGTTGTATTGCCGCGATCTTTCATAGGAAACAAAAGAGTAGTTAATAAGAGAGCGAATATCAGAACTACTACATCATATGATCAAGAAACAATGTATTGAAATAAATAAGTTTCTAATAGCGAACAAATTAAAAAACTTGTTGAATTGAAGTAATTATTATCTTGAGGTAGAAATTTGTACTTTGGCCTGGAAAAAGAGATACGATCTCATGCGAGAAACATTCAATGAATATCAGAAGTGAACGATTGGATTCAAAAAGGGGGAAAACTTTCAAATGATGATACATTCATGATAAAAGCAATCGAATATTAATCAAAATAGTGAGTGTAATAAACAAATGTACAGAATTTTAAGGAATAGTCAGAAAGAGTAGGAGATTTGCCAACTCATTCCCCTCACTGAGTAGCGACACTTTGAAAAAAAAAGGTCTGAAAATCATGCAATGTAACCTTATATAAATGTAATCCAGAAATAAGTCAGATCAACCCCGGCGTTATGAAACATTTATGAGATAGAATTAACATGATCTTAAAATTTACTAAAAAATGTAGAATCGAGAATGAAGCTATTTTTGAACGGCAAAATTTTAAAATTAAAATATCAATATATAACTATACTTAAGAGTACGTAGCAATAAAAATGTGAATAAAATTAAGAAGTAGAAAACTTTTAGTAACCACTTCGAAATATTCCACGTCATTATTGCGTAGTTGGCGGTATTGAGCACTTGAATTCAGCTAAGGATTGACCAGGCACTCGCCCACGTGCGATAGGAACATGTGCTGGGGTGATGAGCGTTGTCTCTTGG